>JAQOTM010000200.1:0-69499 GCA_029168755.2 Tillandsia fasciculata | reverse complement strand
CAAATCCTCGACTTCAAAATCGATCGAGTGAGAGGAGCCTTGCCCCCAATGCTAGGCCTACTGCATGTCGTCCCGGCACATATTGCCTAATCCTCAAACTACACGCAACGCCTCGTTCGTGAATCCATACTCAACTCGTAGGAATTTCAGACCTTGTGTCTTGCTATTTTCACTAAGCAGGTGAAAAAATACAACCGAGCAATTGCTCCTCCAAATTGCCACTAACGACCCAATCTCGACTTGCAAAACTTCTTGTCAATTCCGCATCATTCTTTCATAATAAGGCTGCATCCGCAACCAATTACATTACCATGTTTCCCTGACGCTCCGCTGCCTGATGCGGAGGGCAAAGGCCAAACCACGAATTCTCAGCTATCCCACGCGTTACTAGCGCTCTCAATCCACGAGTTCTCAACTAACCTGTTTTATCTCGGATTACTAATAGGTCCACAAACCATGGTCCAATATGGGCTTATAGCCCATATACTAGCCTGACAATGTGCAACGGCTCTCACTACCACGCAGACCCAATCGTCATACGGGTAGATCCTCACTTAGGATTACTGCACCTACATCTCCCACTAGGAGCAAACTACAATCAATCATCACCAGCTCTACGATCTGGTCACACTCTCAGTGTACTAACACTCCACATCTACACTCTCAGTGTACTAATAGCCTCAAGGCTCACATGTGGGCTTTCCACATTCACGGGTCATCGCCGGACTACCGCCTCGACCAAATCTCTATCATGCCCCGCCCTCAGGCCTCGGCCGCTGTCTCTCACAGCCGACTGTGCATGCCCACTGGGCTACAGGCCCACAGTCCATATATGGTTCAGGCACGGATCATCCCTCAGCGAACCCACTAATTGTCGCCACGCGACTACTACACTCCATTGAGCAAAAATCCACTCGCTAGTCGTCAATCTATGACACCGAGCAACCTATTGACTCTTGTCACACTTAGCAAAAGCTAAGGTGCCACCTAACCAGCTCTCTCTGGCTGAACGGTATTGTGCTCATGAGCACCCAAACGGTTGGGCATCCTACGCCCCACGCTAACTCACAAAATCCACAGTGTTAAGCAATTGCTTAAGCACACTTATGGCTCTTATGCCACCTCTCCCAACTGGGTTGAGGGCACCGCAATAACGGTTCACGATCTCGATACTAACGCGGACCCTACGGTGGCAACCTTGCCATTATACCGATCCGTCGGACCGGCACCAAAAACTCCGCTCACTTGCGAGGTTCTCGAATCTCGAAGCCCACTCTGGGCCCCACTAACCCCACTACGCGGCAACTTAGCCACATCGATACATCCACGGTCACTACCACCCAACCCGCAAGTCTTTCTTTGCCCTTACCCTTAGGGCATAGTACTTGCTCTCGCAATATAGCGATCACCATCGTTTTGTGATCGGTCTCTCATCAGACCTCACTAACCACGCTTTGCGAGGAACTAGGTGACACACGCTTATGACACCCCATGCTGAAGGTGCAGGTGCGCGCCGACATAAACTTGACGCCACAGCCACACTCTAGTGTCGCCCTACCTGCGGCGACGTCGTACGCTCATGCGTCGATTGTGCAGCCTCAGCTTGCTGCGCTATCAGCCCTGGAGCCTATCGATCCGCTCCGACGTCGCCTTGACGCCACCTCTAGGCGTCGGAATCCGCCTCGCTGCCGGCGGAAAACTTTCACCTATCGGCGAGAAGATTCCGTCTGCTGCTGGACCACACCAACAAGCGCGGCCACCTGCTATCGCAGCTGTGTTAACTCGCTCGACCCAGAGCCCTCTCCTGGCTCGCTCGAGTCGAGAACAAGCGCAACTCCTTGCGTGGTGTCATCGCTAATATGCACACCACAACGAAACGATTAGCCCAAATTTACCGTTTGAGCACTGCGCAAATAAATACCGACAAAAAGGCTCGTCGACCCAATCATGTGAAAGTATAAGAGGGCACTCCCTTTCATCTCCAAAATTATGTTGTCGGTCGCCAACGTAAAAGTCCGAAGAATGAAAGCTCATTACCCTCGATCAGTCCCAATATCCTTTCTGGGAACTACAATAACCAAATCAAGTACTTTCGCTCAAAAATCCACACACTCTCTCGTGCTAATCCCTAGGTTCTCCCTAAGTTCGCTAGCCACCTAGGACTATTCCAAGGCTCTGATACACTCTAATCTGTCACGCCCCGAGACTGCCAATTTGTACAGTTCGGGCACGCCAACAGACCCGCCAATCGGGTATGACCTCTCACTACCTGAAAGGAACAGTAACATCCAAAACGATACATCAAGTGTATGCGGAAGCTCAATATCAGAGTACTAAAATCACTACTAATTTAAAACTTTCATTCGATAAACGAATAGTTTAAGAAGAAATGAAAGCATGATAAGAATGAACCATAAATAACTTTATTACATTTCCATCTCTCAACTTGCAATTTAAATAATATTACAAATCTTTACATATTTTTCTCATAATACATGGTTAACTCAAAAAAATATAAAAAGGGGTACCTCTACTAGGCCCTCTAGGTCTCTATGCTGCTGGGCTCTTGTCCCTCTCGTCTGTCTCGACTGCTGTCCTGGACCTGGAAAAATGATCACCCTGGACCTAGAAAAATCAAGATTTATAGTTCACCACCGAGAAAGAATGTCCTACACCGCTTGGGTTCCCTGGAAGCAATAATAGTAGAATGCTGGGAAAACTATAAATCTTGATTTAACATGCTGATATGCATATAAAAGGTCACTACATTATCTGTGTATACTCATCGACCCCATACTACTATGTCCAGCCATACCAGGCTACTATCCACAAACTCAGCCACTATGCCGCTGTAAAAAAGGTTAAACTAACCCGGCCACATTGGCCACTCTATTTTCTCTTTATTCTTTACATTCTGGTGCTTTAGTTAAAGTTAACCCTCGGAAATTCTTGTCCAACGGGCCCCAGCCCGGTAGTCATGCTACCACAAGACAAGATTTCTATGGTTGCCGATACACTCGCAAGTGTACTCCCCGTCCTACGGGAGAAACGTGCCAGACGGGTCACTACCCGAGAGAGGTGACACTGCCCATAACTCCAACAAGTGCTACGTTTCACCTCCGAAGGTACGCCCGTTTTATCTCTTTCTTTTCTTTTCTTTTCTTTTACTTTTAATTTAGCACTTAGACTTTTTGCTCTTAAGCACTTGTTTTTTCTTCCTTATTCGAGCTTATAACTCTCATTGCCACTGGCAATCTATTCCTCTTTCTTTTTAAGCCTTTTAGCTTTTACTTTCACTTTTACACTTGTCTTTATTTAATCGGCCCTCTGAAGGAGTACCACATCCGATTCCCCTTAGAAGGGTTTCACATTCATAAGCACCATTTGCATTCTCTTTTGCTTTTTGCCACTTTTAGCTTTCTTTTAAACTTTATCTCTTTCATTAATTTATCTCTTATCCTAGGTCTCACCATAAGGATAACTAGAGAGTCACCTGGACTCTTAATCATTTCTCTTCATTCTTTAACTCAAATTGAAGTTAAAGTGGTTGTCCATTTGCCTAGACACCCTATGACCCACTCTAGGGTTTATTTTTGTTTAATTCTTTAACTTTATGGCCACATACTTTTTTTTTTTCTTATTCCACGTTGAACCTGGAGTTACATTAACTCTATTTCCTGTTCCATATTTAACTTAGAGTTATATTGACTCTAATTCATTACTTGAGAGTAAAACTCCACTAGTTCATCTTAGGTTTTCTTTACTTAAGTTCCATATCATGCTTACCTATAGCTCAGTAACTCTAAGTTCATACTCTATTCACAACCTTAGTTATCCCCTAAGACAGTGTCACTCGTTCATCTAGATTTAACCCTAAGAGATCATGCCACCGTTAAACCCTTAATCTAGTTTTCTCCTAATTTACTATCAAACATGTTCTTATATCACCTAATTTAGGTAAATCATAAATTTGCACTTTTCATCTGTGATCATCTACACATGCAAGTTTATCCCCTATTTTGGATAAATCATAAATTAGCACTTTTCATCTGTACTTATCTAACACATGCAAATTTATCCACTATTTTGGATAAATCATAAATTTAGCCTTTTTTATCTGTGTTCATCTACACATGCAAATTTATCCCCTATTTTAGGTAAATCATAAATTTAGCACTTTTCATCTGTGTTCATCTACACATGCAAATTTATCTCCTATTTTGGATAAATCATAAATTTAGCACTTTTCATCTGTGTTCATCTACACATGCAAATTTATCTCCCATTTTGGGTAAATAATAAATTTAGCGCTTTCATCTATATTCATCTACACATGCAAATTTATCATATATTTTTGATAATTAGAAAAATTTACTTTTCTCTATGTCCATTTACACATGCAAATTTATCATCTATTTTTGATAATTAGAAAAATCCACCTTTCTCTATGTCCATTTACACATGCAAATTTATCATCTATTTTGACAATTAGAAAAATTCACTTTTCTCTATGTCCCTTTACACATGCAAATTTATCATCTGTTTCTGACAATTAGAAAAAAAATCTACTTTTCTCTGTTAAGGAATTTGTGTTGGCATATTTAGTGAAGTGGTTAAGCCTTGAAGATTGAAGATGAAGATGTTTGGATCATATACCTCAATCTCAAGAAAGAAGAATTCAAAAGGATCAGGTACGTTTAACTAAAAAAGTTTGGTGATCCGAATACTTCTTATAGTGTAGAAACACTTGGATGGATTTTAATTGCATAAAAATAAAAAACTGGACTGTTATATGTTCAGGATTCGAATCAGGGTACTTCAGTCCGGACGACCCGAACATAGGGAAGTTCATGCGGATTTTCAGTCCGGATCGCCCTTGATTCAGTCCGGACCCTGAATGTGGATTCTGCAGAAATCGCATGAACAGTCAGGACTGTGAGGATCCGAATCCCCACTTAAGGATTTATTGATGGATTAGTGGCTTCTGGAGTGTGCGTGCGCGCGTGTCGGGCCAAGAAATGGATTTCTAGTGATAATGGAGCAAGATTGCTTAACAGGAGGCCCATATTGGATGATTGAGGTTTTTGCAGCGCTTATTGGAACAAGAATTTGACCCCCGGCAAGAAAAATAGATCGAGTTACTTTTTCGAGAATTTTTGAGAAATTTTAGAAGTGGAATTTGGCTAAACGGACTTCGGATTTAGATTCAGCGCGTGAAAACGGTCAAGATGGACTATTTATTTATTTTTTTGGAGCCCGGACGCGAAAACACGGATTTCGAGGTGTTTGGGTACTGTTCCGGCGGCCGGAGAGGCCTGGCAACGGCGGGGGCAGCGGCGGAGCCCGGCGCGGCGCGGCTCGGGCAGGCGGCGGAGCGGCGCGGGCAGGCGCGCGGGCGCGCGGTCCACCGCGGAAGCGTGCACCGTGGGGTAGGGCACGTGGCACCTCGTGAGTGGCGGGCGCAGCAGGCGCGGTCCACGGGATTTGTCGCGGGTGCACGGTGGACCAGGGAGGACACGTGGCAGCTCTTGGTTGGACAGGTGTTGTGCGCGCGGTCCACGCAGCGCGGGGAGCAGGCGGGAGCAGTTGGCAGGTACCGCGGGCAGGTGGGCAGCGCCACGTGGTGCCCGCTGATTCGCGGGCGCCACCCACCGCGTTGACCGCGGCGGGGACGCGTGGCGGCTTCTGGCGGGGCTTGCATGGCTGTCCCGTGTTCGGGGGACACGTGTCAAGCTCCGAGGCGGGTCGAACGGCGGCGAGCGAGCAGACGGATCCCGTGCACGAGCGGGCTGGGCCGGGCCGCACTGTGCGCGCCCGAAAACCCGGCGGGCCGGGCCGGGCGCTCGAAACTGGGGACAAATCCGAAATTTCCGGATTTGTTCCCCACTGCCTATAAAAGGCAACCCGAGCTGCCTTCTTTGAGTTTTTTCACCCTTTTCTAGGCCTTCTCTGCCCGAGTTCCCTTCTAGGCATTTGTTCTTCTTCGAGTGCTGGTTTCACCTGCTGAGTTTTGGGAATTTTAGGAGCACGCATCCCGAGGTTTCGGATTTATGGCGCAGTGCGACGTTTCATTTCTGGTGATCTTCTTCGTCGCAGCACAGTGTGAGGACTCCCCTGGGCCACCCTGACCATTGTTTTCGATGATTTTTGCGCCGGCTTACTCCTGAGAGGTAGGGCTTCATCTTTTATGTTGATTGCGCATTCCCGTTTTGAGTCTTTGGCATGGATCCTGAGGTGCCTTTGTGACCCTTTTTCTGTGTGGGTTTTTGGGACAGCATTGAAGTGTTTGGCGATATCTTCGCGCAGGAGCACGGACGGAAAGTGCTTGTACAAGTTTTTCATCTACAGATCACAAGGAACAAGCTCGTATTTTTCTTGGATTTTTTCGAGTTTTCATTGGAGGTGAAAATCCCTGTTTCCCTGTATTCAGTGCTACAGTTTTTGATGCAGAAATTGTTTGAGTAGGCCACCTTGCCGAATTTGTATCTTGACCTACAGAACTCGGATTTGGACGTGCAGGTACCCGTTTCGAAGGTATCGACGCGACGATCGCTGTGATATTTTTATTGGAATTTTCTGGGCACTTTCAGCAGGTGAAAATTTCACAGAAAGAGGACTGTTCATCGCAGATTTTGTATGTTTGGAATTTTGTGGAATTAAGTGTAATTTTTGGAATGTATTTTGTACCCAGGATGTATTGAGCACTACTTTGGTACTCTTGGCTTGGTGGATGTACTGATATAGCTATATCTGGGTTTTCCCAGCTGTACGACTCCGGACAGTTAGCACGTTCAGGTGGGTGGCCTGTCTCCAAGATTGATGGACTGTACGTTAAGCCTACTATTGTAGGACTATGCATGATAGCAAATTCTTGTTCAGCATGCTAGAATGTAGGAATTGCTATTCTTAATTTTACCTGATGATCTTGTCATCTCCATGATTTCTATTATCTGTTAAAATTATTGTTATCTTGGAACTTGACCTAGCACCCCTGTCATATGCAGCATGTTCAGCCAGACTGTAGAAAACTCCAACTTGGGCTAGGTTATTTTACGTTAGACATCCACACTTCATTTCTTCCTGAACATAGTGTTTTACTCGCCCGGGTAGTGGGCCGAGTAGTCGGGTTTCTCTTAGTGTGGGATGCTTTCTACACTCGTGCTTGGGAGCAGAATGGAGTCTGGTTGAGGTAGTTGATCTTTCATCTGTGGCGGGAGCCGTTTGGGAGGACGGCGGTCCCGAGATATTCCATTTTCTTTTTATTTGTCGCCGCTGTGTTAGTGGCAGCGGTTTACCAGTGTTAGCAGAACCTTGAACCCAGAACTGTTTTTGGACACACATATGATTTTAGTCAACCAATATTTTCTTCCAAGCATCGTAGGGTCGCCCGAGTCTGTTCTTGTTTGATTGGACAAAGGCTATAGCTCTACGAGGCTTGGGTATAAAATTGGTTTCATTGTTTTCCTAAAAAGAACTAAAAATCATTAAATATGGATTTCTTTAAGATCAAATGGCTTTCAGTAAGAAATGTCACCTTTTCCCATAAAAATTAACCACTTGAGATGATTCAAGTGGTCTGAGTTCTAAGGTCTGCCTTTTTCTTTGGGACGAGAACTGTGATGACCCGGATCTCCGCAGAGCTGCTGCAGTGCGTTGGGGTGGCTATTGGAGGCCTACTTCATGTGTTGGAGGTGTTTGGAGCATAATTCGGTACAAGTGTTGGACTTCGGGCTTGAATGGAGCTTGTGGGTGATCGGGAGTGATCGGAGGACCCCGTGGAGGGTTTAGAGGAGGTTTCGCGCGAAACGGATATTAAAATTGGGCTCCGCGCGAAATTTGGGCTAAGAACACTTTTCCGGGTGCCTTCGGCAATTTTTAGAGTTGGAATTTGGCGAAACGGACGTCAAATTCGGAATCAGCGCGCGAAAACGGTCAAAATGGACTACCTACTTGACTTTTTGGGCACGGGTTACTGTTCACCGCCGGAAAGCAACTCCGGCGATCGCCGGCGGCGGCGGGCAGCGGCGGCGCGGCCTCGGGCAGGCGGAAAGCGGCGGCGGGCAGGGCGCGTGGGCGCGGGCAGGGCGCGCGGTCCACGCGGCAGGCGTGCACCGGAGCGGGGGGCCACGTGGCAGTTTCCCATTGGATGGTCCACGGGTCGCGGTCCACGGAGCATAACGGAGTGTACGGTGGACCAGAGCAGGGGGACACGTGGCACCTTCTATTGGCTCGGTGCAGTGGACGCGGCGCACGCGGGTGCGCGGGCAGGCGGGCAGGTGCGCGGGCAGGCGCAGGGGGTACAGGCTGGTGGTGTGCCACGTGGCAGCGTTCTATTGGCCGAGAGGTTGACACGTGGCAGAGCGGGGTTCGTCGGGTGCACGGAGTGGGTGCACCGGGTGCAGCGAGTGGGGGACCTTGACACGTGGCGAGCGAGGATTGGGTGTGCTACTGTGCGCGTACGGCGTGGCAGGCGGCGGTGGCAGGCGGCGGGCGGCGGCAGGCGGGGCAGGCGGCGGCCGGCTGGCGTGGCGGGCACGGCAGCAGGGTGGCGCACGCGGGCGCCACGTGGCGGCCCGCCATTGGCGGGCGCCAACGGCCCGTTGACCAGGGTGCACCACGTGGCATGAGAGGAGCGGCCGGATCCGCTGTTTCGTGTTCTGGGACACGTGTCAGTGCGTGGAGCGGGTCGGACGGCCGTGCGGTCCGACCGGATCGCATGCGGGGAGTGGGCCGGGCCGGGCTGAGTTACTGTGCGCGCCCGGTTTCGGGGCCCAAAAGTTTCGGGCGCCCGAAACCGGGGACACACCCGGGTATTAATGGAATTGTTTTGGTGGGCCTATTAAGGCAGCCCACTTCCCTCATTTCCTTTCCTTTTTCCAAGCTGTAGAGATAGAATGGGAGGGTGAGTTCTTTATAAAAGTTTTTTCTCTTGATGCCCTTGATCTCGTGGTGGATTCTCAGAATTTCTGGACGCTCGGCAACGGCGATATCGGTTTTACAGTTCGCCTCGGCTTTCTCCCCATTTCGGCCCATTACTGTCACAGTTCAGTTGGAATTTCGCTGTGAGCAGACCAGGAGGAGTTTTTGGACGATTTCTTCGACAGCGTGTTCCTAAGAGGTAAGGCTTCGATTTTCGTGTTGATCGCTTCGCTCCGTTTCGCACTTTTGGCACGTTTCCCGAGGCATCTTTGACCCCCCATTTTTCTGTGATGGATTTTGGACAGCACCGACTTGCCGATTTTATATCTCAGCCTAGGAACATCAGATCAAGGCGTTTCAGGACTTGATTTTCATCTACGGATCGCAAGGAAGGCGCTCGTATTTTTCTTGGATTTTCTAGAGGATTATTTCGAGGTGAAAATCACTGTTTTCTCAGTGAACAGTGCACAGTTTTTAGCACAGATTTTTGTATGAGTATACCCTCTTGCCGAATTTTTATCTTGACTTACCGATCTCAGTTTTGGACGTGCAAGGTATTGTTGCGAAGCTATCGACGCGTGGATCGCCGTGATATTTTTCTTAGAATTTCCTGGGCACTTTCAGCAGGTGATAATTTATCAGTTTCGGGACTGATGCTGTATGAGTTAATAAAAGCAATATTTGGGATCCTAAGTGTATTTAGTGGACTTTGTTTTGTGCCAGGAGTGTTTTGGGTGTACTGTACTTGTTGGAGCGCGGGATTGGAGTTTTTGGCATTTTCAGCTGTACGGACCCGGACAGTTAGCGCTTTTCGAGGTGGGTGGTTGTTGCTTGCCTCTATATCTGACTTACTCACTAAGTTTATTAGAAAATCCCCCTTTGAGCATATTGATTGATTAATATGCATGATTGGCTGATATACATGTGAACCTACTATCTGTGGTTAATTTTGTGGATAAAGCATGTTGGGGATATTATTGGGATAATATTGCTGTTGGAACATGATCTTTGGAATAATTTAATAAGTGATGATTAACATGCCACATTAGCACCTAGATTTGTATGAAAGTGGATTAAATGGATTAACTGTTGGGACATAATGATATATCAATGTGCGGGTTTCACTCTGGGATTTATTATGGAACAGGGATCTTATACATGTGTAGTCCACTGATGATTTTAGCCTGATGGTGATATTTATCTGGATATTATTGTTATTACACACGTAAAACTGTTATTTGACATATTCTCTCTTTCATTGCTGAGGACTTTTGCATGCTCATTTGGACATCTAGATAGGCCACTATTTTATTGCTACACTATCATATTGGGATTTGACTTAGGAGAAACCATGATTGCTTTCTTTCTCCTTTTTATTTGACTTTTGAGTCATGTTGCTCGGGTTCGAGCAGAGGTTTGGGATAGTGTAGCTGGGACCTGAGGGTCAGAGATAGGGAGTACTTGATGTTGGATTGTGGGGTATTGCGGCAACCGCGGACAGTAGGCGGTTGACCGGATCTGTATTATTTTACCCAATTGTGGGTTGGGGGTTATTGCGGTGACCGCGGACTTTGGGCGGTTGACCGGATGTTACTATTGCATCAGATTGGGTATCAGTTTTCTCTAGTGGATGGTGTTTTCCCACTTTTGAGTATTATTGCATCAGATCGGGGTTTTGTTAGTGGACGGAGTTTCCCACTTTGATCATAGTCTTGATCCAGTCCTGCTATTGAGACAGTGGTTACAGAGATGCTTGATACAGTGATACTTTACTCGTGTGGGTCGCTCCCCTCGAGTGCCACTCCGGAGTGGCGGCAGACAGTTCTTGAGTCCTTGGGACTCCTTTTGCTTGGGTGTTATGCGTAGGCTGGCATACCCGTCGCGGCAGAGCAGGCAGTACCAGTTTTTACTGGTGGCACTAGATTGGGTCTATTTGGTCAGATACTGTTTCCTGATGCATTCATACCGTCATTTCCTTCGGTATTGCATTTAGAGGCATACTTGTTGTGGTTTCCCCTTTTATTCAGTAGTTCTGTTTACAGCTTTCCCACTTACCCCTTTTCTTGCCTCTAGTAGACTTAGTGGGTACGCCGGAGCTTGAGGCTTTACCCACAGGGGGAGGCTACTGGTTTACTAGTGGTTCTCACCCCCATTGTTGTTTTTCCCCTTTCTTTTTCTCCCCCTGTTTTGCAGAGTCCTCTTCGGGAGTTGCTGATCTTGATCGTTGTCCGGGGCGAGGGAGTCACGAGCTAGATCTGTACTACTCGAGGAGTGTAGCTGTACCCCTGGTTGGAGATTCCTGATAGCTGTCAGCTGGTGTTTACTGTTTCCTTGGAGGGAGATCTTTTGTATTTGGAGAGACAGAGTTGAGACTGATGTACTATAGTTTTAGTTTATCTCCCTTTTATAGTTGAGAGATGCTGTACTGAGGACATTGTATGTTGATTACCTGTATTCGAGGAATGGATATTGTACTTTATTTCTGAATGTACAGTGAGTGGATTTTATTTTACAGCATTTTATTTCAGCTCTGATATTTGTGTAGCTATAGTACTATCTTTTGCAGGTTAGACGCTTCGCCTATGCGGGTTTTAGCATAGGTGGCGGATCTGTTGGCGAGCCCGGGTCGCAGTTTCGACCCCGGGGCGTGACAAGAACAATGAGAGGCTATGCCTAGAGCCTGTTCTTGTTTGATAGGGTTGTAGGTTCTAGTCTTTCGGGTTTCCGGATCCTTTACTATCGTCCATTGTGGGGACAGTATAGCTATTTTGTTGAGTCATATGGGTTAGCACCAGATTATCGACTCGGGTTTGTTTCGACAACCGCGGATTGTGGGCGGTTGTAAGACCCGCTTAGTTTTCCGAATGGGACATCCAACGGAACCAAAATATTATAATTTGATTCATTTAATTTTTAATTATTTTTGGAGTGATCTGTCATGGACTGCGGAAATTTTAGTGGGTAGAGCTCGCGGAGCCGAGAACGGCGGTGCGATCGGATCTGAATTCCGAATCCGAGAGCTCCCAGAATTTAATCCCGAAGTTTGGACCCTCGTCCGACGTTCCGGGATCCGTGCGATCAAACTGCACGCTTTTCCGAGCATCGATCAGCCGCCAGATTACCATTATTAGGATTCGTATAACTAAGTATTTATTAGTTTTATTTTGTATGTGGGTCATAAATACCCACTCGGAATTAGGGTTTCCCACATACCCTTTTCTTTCCTCTTCTCCTCGACCGATCGGCTAGGGTTTCCAGGGAACGAGCGAGCCTAAGGAGAGGAAGAACGGCAACCCAACCTTTTTCGCTTCGCTCGGAATCCTCGATCCGTACACCTTCCCTCGCGATCCAAGGTAATCTTGTCGATTTATTTTTATTTTATTTATTTTTGTTAGATAAACGGGTGGGCGTCGGACCGCCGAGCCACCGCCGCGGGGTGGGGCCGGGCGACGACGACGACGGACGCCGCCACCGCCGCCGGCACTCCCGCGCGGCGCACCGCCACGCGGGGCCGCGCGCGGGCTGGCACCCGCGCGACGTGCAGCCGCACGGGGCCGCGCGCAGACTGGCGCCCGAGCGGCCTGCAGCCCCGCGGGGCTGTCACGCCCCCGGGGCTTTTTGAGTCAATCAAAGCGGAAAATTGCGTGTCTATTTTTTTTTCTTAATAAGGTAATATAAACCTCATCCCCGGTGCGTGCCAGACCGCCACATACACAAATTCTCTCTGTCCACGGACAGAGTCTCCTTTGTATATGCACGGCGTCTCATTTACAACATGCTATTTATTTACAACATCAAACATTCAACTCCAACCATCAACCATACAATAGACAAACAACACCAAACAGAGTATTGTACTTTAACTATTGTTTTAAAAGATCGGTGTCCACTCGACACCTTATTTTTTTCCAAGCAATTTATTAAAGCGGCGTCAACATTTGGAAAGGATAAAACCCAGCGTTTGTAAAATACGTGCCCACACGGCACTTCGTTTAGGAAAACGTTTTCGCAATCAAGTAATTATCTTGAAAACATGCCGCGAATGAAAACAACACTATGAGTAACAAAAACATAAGAGTACACCTCATCCACAGAGCTAACTAATACATGTCCACAACTAAAGTAATCCACAAGCAAATTAACTATTTAAAGCATGAAAGGAAATGAGATATAAAACCAAGTGTCCTGACTACGGTCCTCGCGACGCAGTCTCACCGCCATCTCGGCTAACGCACCTAGTAATACCTGTCACGGAGTGGGTAAAGTCAGTGACAAACAAAGTAGATGTCTAATAATAGTAAAGAAGGAAAAACGAACCGAATACACCGAGTACACCGTAACCTTTCGTTAAAACCCTGTGCATATTTTAAACTGGGCACCAACCCCAGATTCATCAATTAAGCTGGGCACCAACCCCAGAACACCTGTCGGGGAGACTAAAGTCTCCCCTCGTGCACAATCACCTTTGATGCTTTTACCTCTTCGCGGTGCTAGTGTGTCACCTTCAGCTGGCGCGAAGAGGTCCCCACTCGCACCTATACCTTCGCGGGGCACACGGGTCAAAAAGACCACTCTTCCGGAAAAGTACACCCATGCGGAGGCCAATCCGCCTGTGTACGTGCAGCATCCGAAACCGGATTCGCCGAGATCGGCGTGTAGTGAGCACCGCGACCGCAGCCGCTTACATTGTTAGATAAAAATATCATTATACGAAAGGTTAAACTGTCCATCTACTTTGTTAGGTAAATTGAGAGCAACTTTAATGACGATAGATGCACTTACTGCACTCGTTGCACTTATAGCAACCGTACCCACCTTGTTGGAGAGTAATCGGAACACCTATATCCTTCGCGCTCTCCCGCTGCACCCCTGGACCTAAGGAAAGTCCGCAAGGGTAACCATGATCAGAAACACACCCTAACATATTAAATCGGAAAAACCCCACTTTAAATTTTGACGGAAAAAGTCCCGGCACCGTCCGGTTGCCAAACCGGACCCTTCCCCGCACCGCCGTCGCCGCCCGTCGGAGCCCCGCGCGGCTCGAACCCGCGCGGCGGGGCTCCGCGGGCGGCGCCCGCGCGGCGCGATGCTCCGCGCGGGCCCGTGCGGGTGCTGCCCGCGCGGCGGCCGCGCGGTACCCGCGCGGCGCCCGCGCGGGTGGGGCCCCGCGCGGCGCCCCGCGCGGTGCCCGCGCGGGTGCGGGCCCGCACGGCGCCCGCGCGGGTTGCCCGCGCGGCGCCCCGCGCGGCGCCGGCGCGGGTGGGGCCCCGTGCGGCGCCCGCGCGGGTTGCCCGCGCGGCGCCCGCGCGGGTGCGGGCCCGCGCGGCGCCCGCGCGGGTTTGCCCGCGCGGCGCCCCGCGCGGTGCCCCGCGCGGTGCCCGCGCGGTTGCGGGCCCGCGCGGGTGTCGCCGCGCGCGCGGCGCGCGGCGCGCCGCGCGGAGCCCGCGCGGCGCCCGCGCGGTCCCGTCGCCGCTTGCGGCGGCGTCGGCCGTCCGCGGCTCTCCTCCGCCTTCGCCGTCCGTCCCGCGATGATGATGACGACGTCGGTGACGGGGACGACGGAGGGGCCCAAAGATTACCAAGAAAAGGGTCGACGGAAAAATCCCCAAAAAATTCTAAAAAATATTTTACTCACCGAAGATTGTCGGGAAGGTCGCCCGGTCGCGCTTTTGCCTTCCGATCGGGGTTCGGAACAATCGGGCTCCCTCTCTTTTCCCTTCTTCTTCCTTCGGTTGGGGTTCCGTCTCTTTTCCTTTTTCTCTCCTCACCGGTTAGGGTTTTTACTTTCTTTTCTAATTAGGTTTTCGATTCGGTAAACGGGGAATAAATATATCTCGTTATTTATTTATCCCCTTTTTTTTTTTGTACGCACCGTCAAAATCCTCCTCGGATATTTTGACTCTAATTAATTAATTCGTTAATTAATTAATCCCTTACCGATAATTCCTATTATTTAATTAATTTCCACTTTATTTTACGCGTACGTAACAGGAAAAACCCACAAATATCCTGTTTCTATTTCTCAAATAAATATCTGACTTACGAGATAAAATCCTCACCTTTTAAATCCTGGTCACCGATTATTTAATCACCTTCATTAAATAATCATGGGAAATAAATTCCCACTTGGATTTGAATCACCGGTTATTTAATTTCCAATTTTAAATCCTGGCCACCGATTATTTAATCACCTTCATTAAATAATCATGGGAAATAAATTCCCAATTTTAAATACACGTACGATTAATTTCCCCCCTTTTATTCGTACGTAAGAGGATTCCAATTTCCGTCAACGGATAATTATTACTTAATTAATTATCCTCCTACGAGATAACCCACCTTATCTCCTACGGGTGCAAGATATTTTGCACGGATTCCGATGCGTGACTAATCACCGCGTCACTAAGGATCCCGTTCCGGGAGATCCCGACATCGGATTTCGAATCCGATCGCACCGTCGGTCATCGTTTTCCGCGCTCTATCGCAGAAAAATACACACACCTCGTCCCGGCCGACTTTTGCAAATTAAATAATTTTATTTCGCTTAAGGCTTAAGCAATTACATGTGAGTTCAAAAATACCCCTAAGGGTCGGATCACTACACCACTCACACTTTATAAAAAGTTTCGTCCCGAAACTTAAGCACAAACCTCACTAAACACTTCGGGAAAACATTCCCTCATTTTCGACTCCAGTTCCCACGTCGCCTCGCGCTCGTCGTGGTTGCTCCACTGGACCTTCACATAGGGGATTGTTCGGTTGCGCAACTTCTTGTCCTCTCTTGCCAAAATCCGCACCGGCGTCTCCTCGACGCTCAAATCCTCTCGCAACTCGATGGTGGAGGCATCCAAGGCATGAGAGGGGTCTGCCAGGTACTTCCGGAGCATTGAGACGTGGAACACGTTGTGGACTCGTTCGAGGTTCGGTGGCAGGGCTAAGCGGTATGCCACCGGTCCTACGCGCTCCAGGATTTCGAACGGTCCCACGTACCTCGGGCTTAACTTTCCCTTTAAGCCGAAACGCCGGTTTCCCTTGGAGGGTGAAACCCGGAGCAGCACATGCTCGCCCACCATGAACTCTAAGTCTCGGCGCCTGTTGTCCGCGTAACTCTTTTGTCTGCTTTGGGCGGTCAGTAGTCTTTGTTTAATCAGTCGCACCTTTGCTTCGGTCTCCTCCACCAAATCTGGGCCCAGAAACTTACGCTCACCTAAGTCGTCCCAGCATATTGGAGACCGACAGCGGCGCCCGTACAGTGCCTCGTATGGCGCCATCTGAATGCTGGCCTGGTAACTGTTATTGTAGGCAAATTCCACCAGGGGCAAACACCGTGCCCACCCTTCGCCCAAGTCCAGAACGCATGCTCGAAGCATGTCCTCCACGATCTGTATCACCCGCTCTGATTGTCCATCGGTTTGCGGATGAAAAGCCGTGCTGAAGTGCAATTTGGTCCCCATTGCTCGCTGCAGGCTTCGCCAGAAGTTCGACACAAAACGTGTGTCTCTGTCCGACGTGATGGATGTCGGTACTCCGTGCAACCTCACTATCTCATTGATGTACGTTTGTGCCAGCCGTTCCCGAGTCCACGTCGTGTGTATGGGCAGAAAGTGGGCCGATTTCGTCAAACGGTCCACAACCACCCATATCGCATCGTGTCCCTGTGGCGATCTCGGGAACCCGGTCACGAAATCCATGGTAATCATGTCCCATTTCCACTCAGGCACTGGCAAAGGTTGCAATTTTCCTGCCGGGCGCTGGTGCTCGGCCTTCACCTGTTGGCACACCAGGCAGTGTGCCACAAATCGAGTCACGTCTCCCTTCATTTTGGGCCACCAGAAGGTCTGTTTGACGTCCTTGTACATCTTTGTTCCCCCGGGATGCGCCGCATACGGGGCGGTATGCGCCTCCCGCAGGATCTCCTCTTTGAGTTCTGGCAGATCCGGTACGCAGATCCGTCCCCGAAACCGTATCGTACCGTCGGAGTTTACTGTGAAATCACCCTCCTCGTTGGCGGTTATCCTGTTTCGCACCAGCTGGAGTTGGTCATCAGTTGATTGACCTTCGAGAATCCTGTCCAGCAGAGTAGGTCTGACCACCAGTGTCAGAAGCTGTGCGACTGTACCTGCCGGTACTACTTCTAGCCTTAACCGCGAAAACTCCGCAATCAGTCTCTCCTGCTGTGTAATAGCGTTTACGTCCGCTTCCTCGGCCTGTCCCTTGCGACTCAGGGCGTCGGCCACCACGTTGGCCTTTCCCGGGTGATAGTGGATCGTTAGATCGTAATCCTTTAGTAGCTCAAGCCACCGTCTTTGTCGCAGATTTAGCTCCCTTTGGGTGAAAAGGTACTTGAGGCTCTTATGATCTGAGTACACATTGCAGTGTGCCCCATACAGGTAGTGTCTCCAAAGCTTGAGGACGAACACCACCGCTGCGAGTTCCAAATCATGTACGGGGTAATTCCGCTCGTACTCCTTGAGCTGCCTCGACGCATAGGCTATTACCTTTCCCCGTTGCATGAGTACTCCACCCAATCCATTTCGCGACGCATCGCAATATACTTCATATTCCTCCCCTGGTTCTGGCAGGGCGAGAATCGGAGCTTGCGTCAATCTATCCTTGAGCTCCTCGAAGCTTCTTTGACATTTGTCCGTCCAGATAAACTTTTCCCCCTTTCTAGTCAAACGGGTCAAGGGGGTGGCTATCTTGGAGAAACCCTCCACGAAGCGCCGGTAATACCCGGCTAATCCCAGGAAGCTTCGTATCTCCGTCACCGTCGTCGGTTGGGGCCAGTCCGTCACCGAATCTATCTTCTTCGGATCCACCGCGACTCCAGCCGCCGAGATTACATGCCCCAAGAAACCGACCTCACGGAGCCAAAACTCACACTTTTTGAGTTTGGCGTAGAGTTTCTGTTCCCGTAGGGTCTGAAGGACTGTGCGCAGATGTTCCTCATGTTCCTCGTCTGTACGGGAGTAAATGAGGATATCGTCGATGAAGACCACCACGAATAAGTCCAGGAAGGGTTTGAATACCCTGTTCATCATGTCCATAAACACCGCCGGGGCATTGGTGAGCCCGAATGGCATTACCGTAAATTCGTAATGGCCATAGCGAGTGCGAAAAGCCGTTTTGGGGATATCTTCCCCCTTAACCCGGACCTGATGATAGCCCGACTGCAAGTCAATTTTTGAAAACACCGTCGCCCCCTGTAGTTGGTCAAAGAGGTCGTCGATCCTTGGCAGGGGGTACTTATTCTTAACAGTGACCTTATTTATCTCCCGGTAATCGATGCACAACCGGAGACTTCCGTCTTTCTTTCTTACAAACAGGACGGGCGCGCCCCAGGGCGACGCGCTTGGTCTGATAAAACCCTTATCCAAAAGGTCCTCCAACTGTGCCTTGAGTTCTTTCAACTCCGCAAAGGCCATCCTGTACGGTGCCTTGGTGATGGGTTTGGTGCCGGGAAGCAACTCTATCGGAGAGTCGACCTCTCGCTCCGGCGGCATTCCGGGGAGCTCCGCCGGAAATACGTCCGGAAATTCCCTTACGACGGGAATTTCGGATGGCGAGGGAATGGGTCGGGTGGCCAAATCTACCGAGGCTAGGTAGGCCACGCACCCTCCTTGTATCAGCTTCCTAGCCCGCGTCGCGGAGATGACGGCTAAAAAGGTAGTACTTTTACATGCCAAGTACACGTTTTCCGGGAATCCCGGTCGCAAGGCATAGGGTAGAGCCTATTTATTCCTTGCGTAGCCCTCAACGGGTTCCGAGTACACCGGGTTCTCCTAGCTTTGAAGCCCGCCCGCGCACCTTGGCCGGGAAAGGCTTCGCCTAATACTTAAGGATCCTAGTGAGGGGGGGGGGGGGGGGGGGGGGGGGGAAAGAGAGAAAAAGAGTCTAACGAGGGTAGCAAGCTACGGTGCAGTCGGCTCTCTAGGAAAGGAGAATAAAAACAGAACAGAAATCACCTGCCGTCGCTAGGTCTGGGACGTCGCGTCCTCCACTGTAGTATCCCGGGGGATCCGTCCGCAGCCCTTGGGCCAGCGTCGTACGGCGTGCTGGGGAAGGGACTTGACGTCTGAGGAGTCTGAGGATTTTTGGTCGTCGGGCGAATCCCTTGGCTGAACGGGAGCCGCAGCACTGTCCTGTACTTTCTGCGGTGGTGGCGGAGGGGCGGCGGCGGCAGGCCTCTGAGGGCAAAAGGCACGAGAATGATCCGGCAAGCCGCACTGGTTGCAGTAATGGTACCTCCAAGTACACTCCGCCACCGGGTGAGCACCCTCGCAGATCACGCACGGTCCCTGAGGTGGTTTCGCGCTCCCTGCTGGTGCCGGTTCGTCCTTCCGCGCCCTCTCCGGTCGTCCTCCTCCTTGGTCTTCTTGGGCGGGGCCCCCTTGCGGGACGGGTGTAGCTGTCCTCTCGGTTTCCTCCGGCCGCGGTGCCGGAGGCCTGGTGACCCCCGGTTTCCGAGGGCAGTCGTAACGCGTGTGGCCCGGCCTGCCACACCGATAGCAATGATCGTGTCTCCACGGGCAATCTGTCACCTGGTGCGCTCCAATACATATGGAGCAAGGCCTCCCGAGCGGTCTGGGTCCTGCTCTCGTCATCCTCGCAAAGTCCCCCTCTGTCCTCGGGCGCTTGTGTACCGGGCCCTGTTGCAAGGGGCCCTCCGTCGGACCCGGATAGGCGAACCTCTGTCGTGCGCGCGCCTCGGCCAGTTCCTGCTCGGCCCGTAAGGCTAACATAACCGCCTCATTGAAGGTGGGGAATCCAGCTGGTGGCATTCCCCGATGGGCGTCGTTCCTGGCGCCCCGCTGGGCGTGGTCAACGCCCTCGAAATCTCGAATCAGTAGGCCCAGGCGCTCGGTAAGGGTTAGCATTTGCCCCGCTATGTCTCGCAGCTGATTTAGGAGTAAGCGATTGGCTGCAGCTGCGGGATCCATCCTGTCCGTCAAGAAACGGTTAGCGCTCGGTGGCCAAATCTTGGCCGTTGACTGCTGTAGACAAAGAAACCATGTTATCTCAAACATTATCACCCTAGCACCTTGTCTTACATTTACACCTATGTTAAATCCCCTTTTTCCCCGTACTCTCACGTACTACACACCTACACCTTGGTTATCTCATGTCCAATTTGCTTGTGGCACCTTGCACTGTGGATGTGGATCACGTCTACTATGGTTGTGGTTGCATTTTCTCTGATACCATTTAATCTGTCACGCCCCCGGGGGTTTTTGAGTCAATCAAAGCGGAAAATTGCGTGTCTATTTTTTTTTTCTTAATAAGGTAATATAAACCTCATCCCCGGTGCGTGCCAGACCGCCACATACACAAATTCTCTCTGTCCACGGACAGAGTCTCCTTTGTATATGCACGGCGTCTCATTTACAACATGCTATTTATTTACAACATCAAACATTCAACTCCAACCATCAACCATACAATAGACAAACAACACCAAACAGAGTACTGTACTTTAACTATTGTTTTAAAAGACCGGTGTCCACTCGACACCTTATTTTTTTCCAAGCAATTTATTAAAGCGGCGTCAACGTTTGGAAAGGATAAAACCCAGCGTTTGTAAAATACGTGCCCACACGGCACTTCGTTTAGGAAAACGTTTTCGCAATCAAGTAATTATCTTGAAAACATGCCGCGAATGAAAACACCACTATGAGTATCAAAAACATAAGAGTACACCTCATCCACAGAGCTAACTAATACATGTCCACAACTAAAGTAATCCACAAGCAAATTAACTATTTAAAGCATGAAAGGAAATGAGATATAAAACCAAGTGTCCTGACTACGGTCCTCGCGACGCAGTCTCACCGCCATCCCGGCTAACGCACCTAGTAATACCTGTCACGGAGTGGGTAAAGTCAGTGACAAACAAAGTAGATGTCTAATAATAGCAAAGAAGGAAAAACGAACCGAATACACCGAGTACACCGTAACCTTTCGTTAAAACCCTGTGCATATTTTAAACTGGGCACCAACCCCAGATTCATCAATTAAGCTGGGCACCAACCCCAGAACACCTGTCGGGGAGACTAAAGTCTCCCCTCGTGCACAATCACCTTTGATGCTTTTACCTCTTCGCGGTGCTGGTGTGTCACCTTCAGCTGGCGCGAAGAGGTCCCCACTCGCACCTATACCTTCGCGGGGCACACGGGTCAAAAAGACCACTCTTCCGGAAAAGTACACCCATGCGGAGGCCAATCCGCCTGTGTACGTGCAGCATCCGAAACCGGATTCGCCGAGATCGGCGTGTAGTGAGCACCGCGACCGCAGCCGCTTACATTGTTAGATAAAAATATCATTATACGAAAGGTTAAACTGTCCATCTACTTTGTTAGGTAAATTGAGAGCAACTTTAATGACGATAGATGCACTTACTGCACTCGTTGCACTTATAGCAACCGTACCCACCTTGTTGGAGAGTAATCGGAACACCTATATCCTTCGCGCTCTCCCGCTGCGCACCCCTGGACCTAAGGAAAGTCCGCAAGGGTAACCATGATCAGAAACACACCCTAACATATTAAATCGGAAAAACCCCACTTTAAATTTTGACGGAAAAAGTCCCGGCACCGTCCGGTTGCCAAAGCGGACCCTTCCCCGCACCGCCGTCGCCGCCCGTCGGAGCCCCGCGCGGCTCGAACCCGCGCGGCGGGGCTCCGCGGGCGGCGCCCGCGCGGCACGATGCTCCGCGCGGCGCCCGTGCGGGTGCTGCCCGCGCGGCGGCCGCGCGGTACACGCGCGGCGCCCCGCGCGGTGCCCGCGGGTGCGGGCCTGCACGGCGCCCGCGCGGGTTGCCCGCGCGGCGCCCCGCGCGGTGCCCGCGCGGCGCCCGCGCGGGTGGGGCCCCGCGCGGGTTGCCCGCGCGGCGCCCTGCGCGGTGCCCGCGCGGGTGCGGGCCCGTGCGGCACCCGCGCGGCGCCCGCGCGGGTGCGGGCCCGCGCGGCGCCCGTGCGGGGTTGCCCGCGCGGCGCCCGCGCAGGTGCCCCGCGCGGCGCCCCGCGCGGTTGCGGGCCCGCTCGGGTGTCGCCCGCGCGGCGGCCGAGCGGTGCCCGCGCGGCGCCCGCGCGGCGCCCGCGCGGGTGCAACCCGCGCGGAGCCCGCGCGGTCCCGTCGCCGCTTGCGGCGGCGTCGGCCGTCCGCGGCTCTCCTCCGCCTTCGCCGTCCGTCCCGCGATGATGATGACGACGTCGGTGACGGGGACGACGGACGGGCCCAAAGATTACCAAGAAAAGGGTCGACGGAAAAATCCCCAAAAAATTCTAAAAAATATTTTACTCACCGAAGATTGTCGGGAAGGTCGCCCGGTCGCGCTTTTGCCTTCCGATCGGGGTTCGGAACAATCGGGCTCCCTCTCTTTTCCTTTCTTCTTCCTTCGGTTGGGGTTCCGTCTCTTTTCCTTTTTCTCTCCTCACCGGTTAGGGTTTTTACTTTCTTTTCTAATTAGGGTTTCGATTCGGTAAACGGGGAATAAATATATCTCGTTATTTATTTATCCCCTTCTTTTTTTTTTGTACGCACCGTCAAAATCCTCCTCGGATATTTTTGACTCTAATTAATTAATTCATTAATTAATTAATCCCTACCGATAATTCCTATTATTTAATTAATTTCCACTTTATTTTACGCGTACGTAACAGGAAAAACCCACAAATATCCTGTTTCTATTTCTCAAATAAATATCTGACTTACGAGATAAAATCCTCACCTTTTAAATCCTGATCACCGATTATTTAATCACCTTCATTAAATAATCATGGGAAATAAATTCCCACTTGGATTTGAATCACCGGTTATTTAATTTCCAATTTTAAATCCTGGCCACCGATTATTTAATCACCTTCATTAAATAATCAAGGGAAATAAATTCCCAATTTTAAATACACGTACGATTAATTTCCCCCCTTTTATTCGTACGTAAGAGGATTCCAATTTCCGTCAACGGATAATTATTTACTTAATTAATTATCCTCCTACGAGATAACCCACCTTATCTCCTACGGGTGCAAGATATTTTGCACGGATTCCGATGCGTGACTAATCACCGCGTCACTAAGGATCCCGTTCCGGGAGATCCCGACATCGGATTTTGAATCCGTTCGCACCGTCGGTCATCGTTTTCCGCGCTCTATCGCAGAAAAATACACACACCTCGTCCCGGCCGACTCTTGCAAATTAAACAATTTTATTTCGCTTAAGGCTTAAGCAATTACATGTGAGTTCAAAAATACCCCTAAGGGTCGGATCACTACAGGGGCCGCCCGCGGGCGGGGACACCCGCGCGGCACACAGCCGCGCGGGGCCGCCCGCGGGCGGGGGTACCCGCGCGGCGCACCGCCGCGCAGGGCCGCGCGCGGGTTGGCGCCTGCGCGGCGGGCAGCCGCGCGGGGCCGCGCGCGGGCTGGCGCCCGCGCGGCGTGTAGCCGCGCGGGGCCCCCCGCGGCAGAGACGCCCGCGCGGCGCGTCGGCGCGCGGGGCCGCGCGGCGTGCAGCCACGCGGAGCCACGTTCGGGCGAGGCGCCCGCGCGGCCGTCGCCGCGCGAGGCCGAGTGCCCGCGCGGCGCATTGCCGGGCGGGGCCGCCATGACACGGGCGATGCGACGCCGCGGCATGTGGTCGGGGGACCGCCGCTGACGGACTATGGACCGTGCGGAACGGTCCGCGAATGTGCGTGCGATGCACGGGTCGGTGCCGTGCAAAGGGGGAAGCCGCACGAAGTTCGAGGGCTGCGTCAGGTCTCCCGCAGTTCATATACTTTAAAGTCGGCTTTTAGTTTCGGTTACTTAGTCTGAGCTTTCTGTGTTCCATCAGGAGAGCGGGACGTCTTAAGCTCGACGGGCGTGAAGGACGGAACGAACCAACCTCTAGACTTTCTTTCAGGTGGGTAAAATTTCCAAAGCGGTATAGGAAAAGGTGTAAGTCATACAATATGCGTGTTCGGGCAAGTACGGAGCTTAAATAACTGCGGTTTATGATACTAACCCCATTTATATACTTTATACATACTCGTGATATATTTAATCAATATGAGGCTCTTGTTGCTACACGCACACCGGCGGTTTGGCCACCGCAAGGGTGTGCTTTACCGGTAAAGTGGTTCGTTGACCCGTGTACCCCACGCAGAGGTGGCGTTAGGAATGGGGGCCCTCGCGGGTGGGGGTGTGAGCGGTGAAGCCGGGGCTGGTGCCCGGCGGCCGAGGCAGGGGCTCGGCAGGGGACACTGGGGTAGGTTCCCGGTGTGGTGTTCGGGGAAGGTGCCCGGTTTTTATTGATTCAGGGTAGGTCATTAACGGCGTCGACCGTACTCCGAGTCAAAAAGGGGGGGTTGCTCCGGATATCGTGGTTTGAGTATTTTTACCCTTCTTGCATATTGTGTCATTTTCAGTCACTGACTTCCCACTTTGTGACAGGTTCGTCCAGGGGCGAGTGTTGAGACGCTGGTGAGGCGCGTGCGCGATGCTTTGGGGACACTGAGTAGAATGCTTTTCTGTGGACTCAATCTCCTTTACTTTATTAGACTTGTTAGCTAGATGTGGTGTACGATACCCTCGTGGGGTCGATGTGGAGGTTGCCCTTCCCTTTTATTACTGTTGCATGAGCGAGGACTATTTCTCCCTTTTTTTGGCCATTTTTAAGTACCAGTCAAAATTGTTTGCGAAAATCATTTTAAAAAGAAACATAGGCGTCGAGTAGGCGCCGCTTTCAAAACCCTGCGATGATTTATCTTTTTCAACTGATGGCCTTGTTCCTATTTATTTATAGATGTGTGATATGTTGCATGCACTTATGCCTAGAACTAATGTGGTTAAAGTTATTCGTGACGTGTTGTGTATTCAGTACGCCGTGCATGTGCAAAGGAAACTCTGCCCGTCCGCAGAGCGAATTTGCATATGCGGCGGGTCTGTGCACGCGCCGGGGCGTAGTCTCTCAAAAAAAAAAAAAAAGTACACTAATCTAGGAGCTTCGGTAGCTCAAACTTCCGCGCGTTGGGACCCCCCGGGGCGTGACAGATTAAGATGGTATCAGAGAAATGAACTTTAACCACAATAGCAGGGCCAGCATCCACGGGGCGCAAACACTCTAGCTACTGACTAATGAAGTGAGCATCGTATAGACAATTAGGACGTGAGTGCCTGTGGGGAGGGAAATTAGTGGTTTTCTTTTTTTTTTTGTCTTGTGCCAGAATTAAGGTGTTGCTTTAGGTCAGCCTAGGAGTAACAGATTTGTGCATGTGTCAGATCATGGCCAGAATTAGATCTACCACAGAGGAAGCAGGGGCGGACGCAGCGGCAACGATGGCCGCAGAAAACCAGCTCCTGAGACAGCAGTTGCAAGATATGACGGGGCAGCTGACAGCCCTCACGAATCAGGTTCGACAGTTGACCCAGCAGCAGCAGCGTCCCGCTGCGACGGTGGTGGTGACTCAGGGCCCTTCTACGGGACAAACGGCAGCAGCAGCGGAGCCGCGAAGGGCAGAGGCTGGAGCGGGAGCTGCCCCGGCCCGGGGCGCGGCGCCCGAGGCACCACCCCAACAGACAGTGCCAGAGGTGGGCCCTACGCCGGCAGTAGCGGGGCCAGCGCCGGGGACCTCGACCAGGGGCGCAGCGGGGGAGACACTGACGACGCCCCCTCCCGTCGTGGCCGTCACGGTCACGGGGGAAGGAACTTCTCAGACAACTGAACGGGACCGCGTTCGAGCCAACTTGGCCGACTTTAAGAAGTACGATCCGCCAGTGTTCGAAGGGGAGACAACAGACCCCTGGGACGTGGAGAAGTGGGTTGACATGATGGAGAAACTATTTGAAGACCTGCTGATGGAGGAGCACGAGCGAGTTCCCCTGGCCGTCCATTTCTTAGAAGGAAATGCCCGCATCTGGTAGAAGACGGTGCGGCCGACTCCGCTAAGGGAGCTACCCTCCCGTCATGGACCACCTTTAAACAGGAGCTGTTCGGGGCGTTCTTCACCAGCAGTGTCAAGAAGCAGTTAGAGGACAACCTAAACCACATTCGGCAAGGAAATCGAACGATCATGGAGTACCAAAGGGAGTTCGTGAGGCTGGCGAACTGCGTTCCTTTCGTCATACGGGACGAATCCCACAAGGTGCAGCTGTTCGTGGACGGACTACGCAGCGACATCTTTCAGGTGGTGGACGCGGCTAATTTACATACCTTCCAGAAGGTGGTTGACCGGGCCACCATCGTAGAGCGCGGCTTCGCCGTCACGCACGCCAGGAAGGAGGGCCACTCTCGACAGGAGGATAGGAAGCGTCCGCAACAGTTTTCCAGGGGCGGCTCGTCCAGCGGCAATCGACCCCCCAAGCGATGGAGACCCCACCAGAGGGCCCGGAGCGCCCCTACGGGGGGGGCAGAGATCGGACGATAGCCCCTGCGTTATCTGCGGCGGGGCGCATCGGGTCACGGAGTGCGCTAAACGACAGGACCATTGCTTCCGATGTGGCCAGCAGGGGCATTTTCATTACAATTGCCCCATGAACCAAGGCGCAGCATCTTCAGCGGCCTCAGCACCAGCACCTCAGCACTCGGGGCGAGGCAAGGCCCTGGTGACACCAGCCCCCAGAACACCGGCGCCACGACCAGCAGGAGACAAACTGCCCCAACCAGGAGGCCGCATCTACTTGTTAAACCCCCAGGAGGCGTATCCATTGGAGGACGTCGTCGCAGGTATCACATGCGTTTCCCTTTACCGCGCTAGAACCCTTTTTGATACCGGAGCAACTCTCTCGTTTATATCTTGTGATTTTGCGTCAACCCATGGTATCGAGGGAAAACCCCTATTTAACGTAATGTCGGTCCACACCGCGGGAGGGTCTTTAGAGGCCCGTAACTTTATACCTTCCTTCCCAGTAAGGTTAGGGAGGCTTTCCTGCCCCTGGGATCTAGTAGTGATCCCTCTCAAGGAATACGATATCGTCCTAAGAATGGACTGGCTCATGCGGTATCAAGCGGTGATTGACTGCGAGAAGCGCCAGTTGCGGCTGCTATGCCCTGAGTTTCCGGAGAACGTATACCTGGCGTGCAAAAGCGTCTCCTTCTCCCCCATCATTTCCATGACTCGTGTAAGGAAGCTGATCGAGGGAGGGTGCGTGGCCTATCTGGCATCGGTGGACCTGGCCACGAGACCCTCCGAAGTACTCTCCGACATCCCGGTTGTGAGGGAATTTCCTGATGTCTTCCCCACCGAACTGCCTGGGATGCCCCCCGAGCGGGAGGTTGTATTTCCGATCGAGCTCCAGCCCGACTCCCGACCTATCACGAAGGCGCCGTATAGGATGGCCTTCGCTGAATTAAAGGAACTTAAGGCGCAACTTGAAGACCTTCTGGATCGAGGGTTCATCAGACCAAGCGCGTCGCCTTGGGGCGCGCCGGTACTCTTCGTGCGTAAGAAGGACGGAAGCTTGCGACTGTGCATCGACTACCGGGAGATTAATAAGGTCACCGTGAAGAATAAGTACCCTTTGCCAAGGATAGATGACCTCTTCGACCAGCTGAGGGGAGCGACAGTCTTCTCTAAGATTGATTTGCAGTCAGGCTACCACCAGCTCAGGGTGCGCGACGAGGACATCCCGAAGATGGCCTTTCGGACCCGCTATGGCCACTACGAGTTCACGGTGATGCCGTTCGGGCTCACCAACGCCCCAGCGGTATTTATGGATATGATGAACCGAATCTTCCGGCCCTTCCTGGATCGATTTGTAGTAGTGTTCATCGACGATATCTTAATTTATTCACCCATAGATGGGGAGCACGAAGAACACCTGCGAATCGTCCTACAGACGCTCAGAGAACAGAAGTTGTTCGCCAAACTCAAGAAATGCGAGTTCTGGCTGCGCGAGGTGGGATTCCTGGGGCATATCATCTCAGCTGCGGGACTCGCGGTGGACCCAAAGAAGGTGGAGTCGGTAACTGATTGGCCCCAGCCGACCTCGGTAACGGAGGTCCGTAGTTTTCTCGGTCTGGCAGGTTACTACAGACGCTTTCTAGAAGGTTTCTCGAAGATCGCGACTCCCCTGATCCGTCTGACCCGTAAGGAAGAAAAATTCGTATGGACAGCCCAATGCCAAGAGAGCTTCGAGGAGCTCAAGAGAAGGCTGACGAGGGCACCAGTACTGGCGCTGCCAACACCCGGGAAGGACTACGAAGTTTACTGCGACGCATCACGGGTGGGACTGGGAGGCGTGCTGATGCAGCGAGGGAAGGTGATAGCCTATGCCTCCCGGCAGCTCAAGGAATACGAACGGAACTACCCGATACACGACCTGGAGCTTGCCGCGGTCGTCTTTGTTTTGAAGCTCTGGAGGCACTACCTCTTTGGCGTCCACTGCAATGTATTCTCAGATCACCAAAGTCTCAAATATCTCTTCACTCAGAAGGAATTAAACTTACGGCAGAGACGGTGGTTGGAGTTGCTGAAGGATTACGACCTTACAATCCAGTACCATCTGGGAAAAGCAAACGTGGTGGCGGATGCCTTAAGCAGGAAAGGACG
The DNA here is from genome assembly GCA_029168755.2 of Tillandsia fasciculata. Taxonomy (NCBI): domain Eukaryota; kingdom Viridiplantae; phylum Streptophyta; class Magnoliopsida; order Poales; family Bromeliaceae; genus Tillandsia; species Tillandsia fasciculata. The sequence goes on along the minus strand of JAQOTM010000200.1, from coordinate 41,055 downwards.
AGCGGAAGGAACATCGGCAAGAGGAATTACCCAGCAAGAAGGCCTCATCGCGGAATTCTCGCGATTACGATTGGAAGTAGTACCAGCAGGGACAGTCGAGCAGCTAATGTCCTTGGTTGTCGCGCCCACATTGATCGAAAGAATCCGAGAAGGGCAGGGTACCGACCCGCAATTAAAGCTGGAACGAGCTAAAATCTCCCACGAGCAAGAGGGAGACTTTTCGGAGGGGACGGACGGTATGCTCCGATTCCGAGGGCGGATATGCGTGCCCGATTTGTTAGACCTGAAGAAGGAAATCCTGGCCGAAGCGCATTGCGCCCCTTATACGGTACACCCTGGAGGCACCAAGATGTACCGAGATCTCAGACAGACTTTTTGGTGGCCAAAGTTGAAGAGAGATGTGACGCAGTTCGTGGCGCACTGCTTAATCTGCCAGCAAGTGAAGGTGGAGCACCAACGGCCAGCGGGAAAACTGCAGCCACTACCAATTCCGGAATGGAAATAGGAGCAGATAACCATGGACTTTGTCACCGGGCTCCCGCGATCGCAACAAGGACATGACGCCATTTGGGTCATTGTGGATCGGTTAACTAAGTCAGCTCACTTCCTGCCCGTCCACACGACCTGGACACGCGATCGACTAGCTCAGGTCTACCTCAGCGAGATCGTGAGACTACACGGGGTACCAGCATCAATCACCTCGGACAGGGACACGAGGTTTGTTTCAAATTTTTGGCAAAGCTTACAACGGGCCTTGGGAACCAAGTTACACTTCAGCACTGCCTTTCACCCTCAGACAGACGGGCAATCCGAGCGGGTAATTCAGACGCTCGAGGATATGCTCCGAGCCTGCGTGCTTGATTTTGGAGATGGATGGTCGCGCCACCTACCTCTAGTGGAGTTCGCATACAACAACAGCTACCAGGCAAGCATCCGAATGGCGCCGTACGAAGCTCTATATGGGAGGCGCTGCAGGTCTCCGATCTGTTGGGTCGACTTGGGAGAGCGGAAGTTCTTGGGACCGGACTTGGTGGAAGAGACCGAGGAAAAGGTGCGCCTTATCAGGCAACGACTGGTGACCGCCCAAAGTCGACAGAAGAGCTACGCGGACCAGAGGCGCCGCGACTTGGAGTTCCTAGTGGGGGAGCACGTGATGCTACGGGTTTCGCCGTCCAAAGGGGTGAAGCAGTTCGGGCTGAGGGGCAGGTTGAGCCCACGTTATGTGGGGCCCTTCGAGATCTTAGAGCGCATTGGACCGGTGGCCTATCGCCTCGCCCTGCCGCCTAATCTTGACCAAGTGCACGACGTATTCCACGTGTCCATGCTGCGCAAGTACCTCCCCGACCCATCGCGGGTGCTCGACGTCGCCATTGTTGAACTCAAAGAGGACCAGAGCTACGAGGAAGTACCCGTGAGAATCCTAGCGCGGGAAGATAAAAAGTTGAGAAATCGGACCATCCCCTATGTGAATGTGTTGTGGAGCAACCAAGAGGAATGCGAGGCGACATGGGAACCCGAATCGAAAATGAGGGAATACTACCCGGACCTGTTCACCGCGGACGGGAGTTAAGTTTCGAGGACGAAACTTGTTTTTAGTGGTGAGTGATGTAAGACCCGCTTAGTTTTCCGAATGGGACATCCAGCGGAACCAAAATATTGTAATTTGATTCATTTAATTTTTAATTATTTTTGGAGTGATCCATCATGGACTGCGGGAATTTTAGTGGGTAGAGCTCGTGGAGCTGAGAACAGCGGTGCGATCGGATCTGAATTCCGACTCCGGGAGCTCCCAGAATTTAATCCCGAAGTTTGGACCCTCGTCCGACGTTCCGGGATCCGTGCGATCAATCTGCACGCTTTTCCGAGCATCGATCAGCCGCCAGATTACCATTATTAGGATTCGTATAACTAAGTATTTATTAGTTTTATTTTGTACGTGGGTTATAAATACCCACTCGGAATTAGGGTTTCCCACATACCCTTTTCTTTCCTCTTCTCCTCGACCGATCGGCTAGGGTTTCCAGGGAACGAGCGAGCCTAAGGAGAGGAAGAACGGCAACCCAACTTTTTTCGCTTCCGCTCGGAATCCTCGATCCCGTACACCTTCCCTCGCGATCCAAGGTAATCTTGTCGATTTATTTTTATTTTATTTATTTTTGTTAGATAAACGGGTGGGCGTCGGACCGCCGAGCCGCCGCCGCGGGGTGGGGCCGGGCGACGACGACGACGGACGCCGCCACCGCCGCCGACACTCCCACGCGGCGCACCGCCGCGCGGGGCCACGCGCGGGCAGGCGCCCGCGCGGCGTGCAGCCGCGCGGGGCCGCTCGCGGGCGTGGGCACCCGCGCGGCGCACCGCCGCGAAGCCGCGCGAGGCCGCGCGCGGGCTGGCACCCGCGCGGCACGCAGCCGCGCGGGGCCGCCGCGGGCGAGGGTACCCGCGCGGCGCACCGCCGCGCGGGGCCGCCCGTAGGTTGGCGCCCGCGCGGCGGGTAGCCGCGCGGGGCCGCGAGGGGCCGCGCGCGGGCTAGCGCCCGCGCGGCGCATCGCCGCGCGGGGCCGCGCGGCGTTCACCCACGCGGGGCTACGTTCGAGCGAGCCGCCCGCGCGGCCGTCGCTGCGCGAGGCCGAGTGCCCGCGCGGCGCATCGCCGTGCGGGGCCGCCATGACACGGGCGATGCGACGCCGCGGCATGTGGTCGGGGGACCGCCGCTGACGGACTAGGGACCGCGCGGAACGATCCGCGAATGTGCGTGCGATGCACGGGTCGGTGCCGTGAAAAGGGGGAAGCCGCACGAAGTCCGAGGGCTGCGTCAGGTCTCCCGCAGTTCATATACTTTAAAGTCGGCTTTTAGTTTCGGTTACTTAGTCTGAGCTTTCTGTGTTCCATCAGGAGAGCGGGACGTCTTAAGCTCGACGGGCGTGAAGGACGGGACGAACCAACCTCTAGACTTTCCTTCAGGTGGGTAAAATTTCCAAAGGGGTATAGGAAAAGGTGTAAGTCATACAATATGCATGTTCGGGCAAGTACGGAGCTTAAATAACTGCAGTTTATGATACTAACCCCATTTATATACTTTATACATACTCGTGATATATTTAATCAATATGAGGCTCTTGTTGCTACACGCACACCGGCGGTTTGGCCACCGCAGGGGTGTGCTTTTCCGGAAAAGTGGTACGTTGACCCTTGTACCCCACGCAGAGGTGGCGTTAGGAATGGGGGCCCTCGCGGGTGGGGGGTGTGAGCGGTGAAGCCGGGGCTGGTGCCCGGCGGCCGAGGCAGGGGCTCGGCAGGGGACACTGGGGTAGGTGCCCGGTGTGGTGTTCGGGGAAGGTGCCCGGTTTTTATTGATTCGGGGTAGGTCAGTAACGGCGTCGACCGTACTCCGAGTCAAAAAGGGAGGGGTTGCTCCGGATATCGTGGTTTGAGTTTTTTTACCCTTCTTGCATATTGTGTCATTTTCAGTCACTGATTTCCCACTTTGTGACAGGTTCGTCCAGGGGCGAGTGTTGAGACGCTGGTGAGGCGCGCGCGCGATGCTTTGGGGACACTGAGTAGAATGCTTTTCTGTGGACTCAATCTCCTTTACTTTATTAGACTTGTTAGCTAGATGTGGTGTGCGATACCCTCGTGGGGTCGATGTGGATGTTGCCCTTCCTTTTTATGACTGTTGCATGAGGGAGGACTATTTCTCCTTTTTTTTGGCCGTTTTTAAGTACCAGTCAAAACTGTTTGCGAAAATCATTTTAAAAAGAAACATGGGCGTCGAGTAGGCGCCGCTTTCAAAACCCTGCGATGATTTATCTTTTTCAACTGATGGCCTTGTTCCTATATATTTATAGATGTGTGATATGTTGCATGCACTTGTGCCTAGAACTAATGTGGTTAAAGTTTTTCGTGACGTGTTGTGTATTCAGTACGCCGTGCATGTGCAAAGGAAACTCTGCCCGTCCGCAGAGCGAATTTGCATATGCGGCGGGTCTGTGCACGCGCCGGGGCGTAGTCTCTCAAAAAAAAAAATAAGTACACTAATCCAGGAGCTTCGGTAGCTCAAACTTCTGCGCGTTGGGACCCCCCGGGACGTGACAGCGGTTGGACCGATTAGTCTTATGCATCAGTTGGGGCTGGGTTTTGCATTGTGGATAGAGTGAGTCTCCACTTGAGCATAGTGTCAACTTATGCCTGCTTGACTGTGATACTTGACAGAGATGCTTTGCAGAGATACTTGATATGGGTTACTTATTGACTCGAGCGGGTCGCTCCCCTCGAGTGCCACTCCGGAGTAGGCGAGACCGGGTTGTTGTACCGGCGTTGAGATTGAGCTATATACCGGATTGTTGCACCGGTGATGAGTTTGAGCTATTTACAGGGTTGGTGTACCGGCTGTTGAGATTGATTTATGCAGGCAAGTCTGGGCATATACAGGACCATGTGATTAGATTATACATTGGTAGTTGTCTTTCCATGATGCATACATCTTTACATAATTGAGATTCATACAGTTGAGGTTACCATATAGCTCAGTAGTTGTCTTTCTATGAGTTATGCATGTGTCTATTTGAGATCGTACAGTTGAGGGCATTATTGGTACACGAGGGTGGTGTTACCTTTATTCATGCATACACTCTCTTTTATTTGGTTGTCATTGGCATAGTAGCTGTAGTGTTATTCATTTCCAGCTCTTTCTTTCAGTATTCTATTTGTTTCCTCATGTCTCTAGTAGACTTGGTGGGCAAACCGTTGGGCTTGTTGACGGCACCCACTGAGAACTACTGTGGGATGTAGTTCTCACACCCGTCGTGGTGTCTTTTTCCCCAGGGACTTCTACTCCTGTTCCTGCTGTTCCAGCTGCTGCTTCTTCAGATCGAGGTAAGGGAGTCGCGAGCTAGATCCCTACCAGTCGTTGCCGTCGTCCTGAGAGTAGATGTACCCACTTTTTGTATTATGAGAGTTACTTGTTTGAGAGACCTTGTAGTGAGGTATAGAGTTGTACTTTTATTTCAGAGTTGAGCGACTTATGTACTTTTGGTGAGGACTTGGATTGTATTATTTTATTTTATTTTTAGCAGTTTACTTACAGCTCTGATATCTGTTTAGTATAGCATCTTTCTTTTGCAGGTTAGACGCTTCGCCTATACGGGGTTCACCGTATATGTGGCGGATCTATTAGCGAGCCCGGGTAGCAGTTTCGACCCCGGGGCGTGACACGGACCGTGTATCCTTCAATCTGGACCCCGAACACGATTTTTCAGGAATTCTCTGAAAAATAACGATAGTCCGGATCAAGCCTAATCTAGTCCGGACCGTCGTACGGGAAAAAGTCTGTTAAGTCAGTTTTTGATTCTTATCATCTTCCAAAGGTTTCTAACCTATAAGTAAACTCTAATTCTCATCTTTTGGGGTAATCCACAATGACGGCCGAAAATTAGAAAAATCAAATGACGGCTGAAAATTAGAAAAATCCACATATAGAGAAGAAAGGGAAAAACTAGATCTATTCTATGTTTCTTCATCTATATTGATTAGTTTGATTTTAGGATTTCAAACTCAAATTTTGAGTAGAATCAAATTAATGAATACTTATATGGTATTTCTGATCTATCTTTGATCTAAGTATTCGGAGGATTTTCACCACCAACAAACAACGATTTTGCCAAAAATCGGCGCGTGGATTCGCGTGGCCTTGTGGACTCAAAGTGCTACCGCTCTCGTGGATTCGGAGCGAGGTACGTTCGTGTGATCGACACGTACTACTTTGTGGAGACCGTGGATTCGGTTGGACGTCGTGGACTCGACGTTGGACACCGTGGATTCGGCGTTGGACGCAAATCGTGGATTCGAGGCGCGTTGCGGAACGAGCGGAGAAGATCTACTTGGAGCGTATGGATAAAAGTTGAGTCGTGTGTGAGTACGTTATATCACCTTTGTACGTGTTTAATCTTAGTGGATTTCACCGTGTGATCGGTTCCGTGGTTTTTTACTCCTGGTTTGGAGTTTTTCACGTAAAATCTTTGCGTGTTATTTACTTTTCCGCATTGGATTATTTTTACGCAAAGATTTTGGTGTGTTTATTTGTTTACACCTATTCACCCCTCTCTTGGTATTTTTTTCCCTGTTCAGATCCATATATAACATAACCCACAAGTGGTATCAGAGCGGAAATAGGGTTGTAAACAATGGTTGAAGGTGGAAACATCAACAGACCACCGTTCTTCGATGGAACAAACTATGCTTATTGGAAAGTACGCATGAGAGCGTTTTTAATTTCCATCGATGAACGGGTGTGGCAATCAATCGAGTTTGGATGGTCAAATTGTAGTGGCCCTGGTTCCCATGCAACGTTCTTCCGATGATCCACTATTAGAACACATAGTGTTGGTGTATCTGGCCCATGGTGCGTCGATGGGATGCCACAGATGGACCCTGTGAGATATTATTAGCTGTGTTGCCATTTGGCTTGGTTTGCCAAAATTTCTGAAAAGAATTAGGCCAAACAGAGGTCGAAAATGGATTCAGCACGAAAAAAACGCTTGAAAATGGCTATTTGCTTGTTTGATTCTGAGTCCGGATGCCCAAAAACGGACTCCCGGAAGTTTTTATTGGCTTTTGGTGCATGGGAGGGGCCGTAGACTGCCGGCATGCCACGTGGCGGCCTGTCATTGGCCAGTTTACGGCTCGCAGTCCACAGAGTAGCGCGGCTGGGTGCACAAACCAGGCGCAGGGACACGTGGCACCGCTTGATTGGCGGGCTCAGGGCGCGCGGTCTATCGGGTGAGCGCGGTAGTGCATGGACCAATGCGGGGGACACGTGGCAGCCTCCGGTTGGTCGGTGCAGCGGCGCGGTCCACGGAATTCCAAAGATGGATGCGTGGACCAGGTGTATGGGACACGAGTCACCCTTTGATTCGCGGGCGCAGCAGGCGTGGTGCACGGGAGGCGTGGCCGGTGCCTCGGGCTGCGTGCACACGTGGGAGCCACGTCGCGCGACCGGTGCGTGCGGCGACCGGTCGGCGGGTCAACCGGCTGGACACGTGGCGCCCGCTCATTGGCGGGCGCCAATTGCCTTTCTGTGCGGCGGGTAGACACATGGCAGCCGGTGAGTGGCCCGCACAGCTGTTTGCTGTTCGGCGGGCCACGTGGCAGCACCTCGTGGTTTCGGGCATGAACAGTGTTGGGCCGGCCCAACACTGTAGCCGCCCGAAACTTTTCGGGCGCCCGAAAGTTGGGCCCGAAAGTCTTTGACTTGTCTTTTTGGCTTGTTTTCCGGTGAGGCCTATAAATAGGCCCCTTGGGCCTCGTCTTTGAAGCTTTTCCCGAGACTTTTAGCCATTGAGCCCCTCATCAAAGTTCTTCCTCTTCCTCTTGTCCATCTTTCGGTGGAAGCTCAGAATTTTTGGAGACCGCGACGACGACGATTTCTGCATCGTGGTGCGGAGCGACGATTTACTGTTGGAGGCCCATTTTCGTCGCACTTCAGTCTGGGAGGTCTACAGAGCTACCCCGATGATATTTTTGGAAGATTTCTGCGGCGACTATTTCACGAGAGGTATATCTACAGATTTCGTGTTGGTCACTTTTTCTGGATTTGAGCTTTTATTGGGGTTTTGGGTACGTTTTTAACCCCCTTTGCGGCTGATGGACTGTTTGGACAGCACTTACTTGTCGGATTTTTATCTCCGCATCCGGACATCGAAATTCGACGTTTTGGGACTCTATCGACATCTACTCTTCGCGAAGATCGCCACCATATTTTTATTGGAATTTTTGTAGGTTGTTTTACAGGTGAAATTTTCGCTTCAAAGGGACTATTCACCACAGATTTTGTAGACTTGGAATTTTTTGGAATTAATGTGTAATTTTGGGTTGTATTTTGTACCCAGGATGTTTTGAGCATTGCTACTGTACTGTTGGCTTGGTGGATATACTGAGTTATCTATTTTATGGGCTTTCTTAGCTGTACGACTCCGGACAGTTAGCACGTTCAGGTGGGTGACCTTGCTTTCAAAATCTATGGACTGCGTGCTAATTCTATGTTTGTAGGATCATGCATGTTAGTAGTTGGACTTAATAGCGTGTGGAAACTGAATGTTAGTACTCTTGTATATCAGTTGATGAATCTTGTGATTTTATTGCTTCCTACAACATGTTAATTATTGAAATCTTGGAACTTGACCTAGCACCCCTGTCATATGTATCATGTTCAGCCAGACTGTAGAAAACTTCAACTTGGGCTAGGTTTCTTTTATTGCTCTAGACATTCCCACATCACTATATTATACTTGTCATTCTGGACTTAGCTTTTCTCGCCCGGGTTGTGGGCTGGGAGGTCGGGTGGTTGTGGGATACATTTGCACTCGTGTCTGGGGACCGAGTGGAGTTGATAGCAGTCTGTAGATCAGATTTCTTTGGGAGAGAGATAGTGATGGTAGATCTGGGTTCTTGAGAGCTGTCAGAGTGACAGTGAGTCTCAGTTGTGTAGATTCCAGCCAGTGAGTGAGACAGTGATTTGTTGGTTTTAGCCGATCTTGTTGATCGAGGATTTGGATCATAGCCTGCATGAGCCACATTTGAGCTCGACAGAGATGCGCGGATACTTTGCTCGGTGGGGTCGCGCCCCTCGAGTGCCACTCCGGAGTTGGGCCTGATACTTCTATCGCGGCTTGTCGATATAGTTGTCCCCCTGGCTGAGCCAGTTTTGGCAGTCACGGATACCGTCCCTCTGGCTGAGCCAGTTTTGGCAGTCACGGACGTCCTACGTAAGTCCGGTCCTCCGGGATGTAACGGTAGTAGGTAGGCGCAGGTTTGACTGGACCCGATGTGGCAGTCAGTTTAGATTGGGTGATCTGAGATGAGTGTTAGATGTGGCATACTGTTCTTTCTGTTCCACTCCTTGAGCATCTAGATAGAGGCATAGTAGCTGTAGACTTTACCTTTCCAGCTTTTCTTTACAGCACTGCATATGTTACTTTATGCCTCTAGTAGACTTAGTGGGCAGACCGTCGGGCTTGTTGGCGGCACCCACTGAGAACTACTATGGGATGTAGTTCTCACACCCGTCGTGGTGTCTTTTCCCCAGGGACTTCTGCTCCGGTTCCTGCTGCTCCAGTTGCTGATCCAGCTCCTTCAGACCGAGGTAAGGGAGTCGCGAGATAGATTCCTTCCTGTCATCCTCAGTGTGAGAGTAGATGTACCCCTGTACTACTTTGGAGTGTGTTATGTCGAGTGACTTTTGTAGTGAGGTATCGAGTTGTACCTTTCTTTTTCTGTTTTTCAGAGAGACTTTGTATTTTGGTGAGGATGGTCTATATATTTGTGAGATGTAGTTGTATTTTATGTCTTTTATTTTAGCTTTTACTATTTCAGCTCTGATATCTGCTAGTGTAGATGTTTTTTTGCAGATTAGTCGCTACGTCTATACGGGGCTTCCCGTATGGGCGGCGGATCTATTGGCGAGCCCGGGGCGCAGTTTCGACCCCGGGGCGTGACACAAATCCTACTGAAATTATTGCCGATGTTCGCACCATCAAACCTAGGTCGAAATGGACCAAGGAAGAAATTGATGCATCTTCTTACAACGGCAAAGGAATTAACGCCTTATTTAATGCTTTGTCATAAACTGAATTCTCTCACGTCTCGGCATCTGTGTAGAGTCCTGGCGTTCCCTTGCCCTTGTATACTTTTTGTTATGACGGGATTGTTAGGAAAACTTTTCACTGTGTTTTCTGCAATGGGCTGGCCTGGACCGCGAGTATTTTTCTGCGTTTGAGCTTGAAAAACGGAGGACGGCAAAGCGAACGGATTCGGTTTTCGATTTACGGATCTCCTGGAATGGGGGTCAAAGCGTTTGCCTTTGAGTGGTGCACCGGAATCCGTGCTAAGTGGCCGGCACGCTTTTCGAGGTGATCGGACGGGATCCTTCTAAGATCGAACTTTTTATCTTTTTATGTCTTTGGGTTATTTTATTTATTTTGGTAGTACCTCGACCTTCCGGTTTTTCCATTTTGGGTCCTAATTGAATTTTTTCAGTTGTTAAGGGAGGGGTTAAAATTCGAGAATTTCTGGGCTGACCGTCGGTTTGCGGGTATTTTTAGGTAGTAGAGCTTGCAAAATGAGGAACGGCAGTGCGATCGGATTGGGAATCGGACTTACGGATCTCCTGGAATTAGGATTTGAAGCTCCCAGTGTAGAATACCGGAGTTTCGGATAGCGCACCGACCTCGCAAGATGGCGTGAGGGGGAGAAATTGCCTTGGATGTGTCCCATATTTGTTTTCAGATGAGTTCGGGTTGATTTGGATCTACGCGGAAGCCCCAGCTTGATTCGAAAATTTTCCGGGCTTTGTACGCGAAAGAGGACTTGTTTGGGAAGCACCGACTCCACCGTGGTGTGCAGAAAAATTAGGAAACACTTGGAACAGGTGTATTTTATGATTACTGCCGATTCCGGGAGGTTCCGGACTGACGCGGAGGACCCGAGGGCGAAAAGTGAGTCGGAACTGACGGTTTCGGAGCCGGTTTTTGGTTTGAGAACCCCGACTCAACGGTTGAGCTTTTGGAGGAGAAAAAGCTGTGGGCATGTGTATTTTCAGATTACAGCGGGGTTCGAGAGGTTTCGGGCCGGTGCGGAGACCCCGAAGATAAAAAGTGACTTGGAGTTGGCCTAATTTGGATTAATTGATTTATTTAATTTAATTGGATTATTAAAGTTTGCTTCAGGTTGTGTGGTAAGGAGCAATGGATTTACGTGATATTGTGAGCATTAATTCATTCTTGTGCAGTTGGAGGTGTAGAGTGAATGTGTGTGATTTGTGAAATTGGGTTGTACTGTTAGTTGAGAGGTGTGGTTTATGCTGAGGTGTTGTATGTGTGTGTGTGTATTTGGAGTTGGTTGATTATGTGACTGTGGGAAATTTGGTGTTGTGTTGTGTGCTTTGGGCCATGAGTGTGTGCAGTAAATTTTGGAGACTCCTGGGGTTATTGTTGGACTATTAGAGGAAGTGATTGTGAATGAGAGCACTTATTTACTAATGTGCAGATTTTTTTTTTGACGGATTAGAGTTATGTTGACTGAGCTTATGTGAGCTTGTATTTAGTTGCCCTGGAAGTGTAAGAGTTGTGTTGTGGATTTAATTTGTGTTGAAGCTTACAGGATATTATGTGTGTGTGTATGTGTTTAATTTGGGGTGATTTTTGGACAATGAATTAGTGTATACTTTTGGAAGCTTTTAATTATGCTGATATTATGGGTGGAATTAAGTGAATAGTACTATGTGGGCATTTATGGAATTTATTTTTGGCCGCGCATTATCTGATCCCGGTTTATCACCCTTCCTTGTAGTTTGTGGCATAGTGTTAGCTTCCTGCGTGGCCGGTGGTGCGTGTTTTGCCGCGTGGAGCTGTGGGATCGCATCGGGACCTCCGTTTGGCGCACGGTTTTGCAGACTGATCACAGGTGGGTTGGTTTTCTTCCGAAATTACGGTATGCTCATAATGCTTCCGAATGCAAAGGTATCGTGACCCTTTTGCATTACCCTTTTTTTTATCTAATGACTGCCGGACAGCCGTGTTATGTTTATGGGAGCACGGACCTTGTTTTGGTGCTTTTATTGCTCCCGGGCCATTTTATAAAATTGAGAGAAACCCTTTATTCAAGATCTGGCCCTTAACTTATGTTTAGTATGTGATATATCAGAGCTTCGTAAAGAGTCCGGGATTTTTAGCGGGTTTATCAGGCTTTAGTCGAGGGATGTTGTTCCGACTTGGACACGAGTGTGAGTGGTGTCATTCGAGCATTCGAGTTTTTTCGATCTGGTTGATCGTGGTCTTTAGCCTGCATATGCTATTTGCTGAGACAGATGAGACAGGTTTAGTACTCGGTGGGGTCGCTCCCCTCGAGTCACGCTCCGCGGGCGTAGTTGTACTAATACCACTGGCTGAGTTACCAGATGGATACGTACCACTGGCCGAATTACAAGATGGATACACACCACTGGCCGAGTTACCAAATGGACACATACCACTGGCCGAGTTACCAGATGGGTACATGCCACTGGCTGAGTTACCAGTTGGATACATACCACTGGCCGAGTTACCAGATGATACGTACCACTGGCCGAGTTACCAGATGGATACGTACCACTGGCCGAGTTACCAGATGGACACATACCACTGGCCGAGTTACCAGATGGGTACATGCCACTGGCCGAGTTACCAGTTGGATACATACCACTCGCCGAGTTACCAGATGGATACGTATCACTGGCCGAATTACCAGATGGATACACACCACTGGCCGAGTTACCAGATGGACACATACCACTGGCCGAGTTACCAGATGGGTACATGCCACTGGCCGAGTTACCAGTTGGATACATACCACTGGCCGAGTTACCAGATGGATGCGTACCACTGGCCGAGTTACCAGATGGATACATACCACTGGCCGAGTTACCAGATGGACACATACCACTGGCCGAGTTACCAGGTGGGTACATGTCCTGGCTGCGTTACCAGGTGGATACGTGAGTAAGATTGAGATAGTCTGACAGGACGCCCCACGTAAATTCCGTCCTCATTGGGATGTGTGGTAATGGGCAGGTGCGTTCCTGGTCGACGGGCACGGGCTGGACTGGAGCCTTTGTGGGAGTCGCTGAGATTGGGTGACTGGAGTGGGTGGTTGTTGTGTACGTTCTTAGATGTTGTTTCCTTCGAGCATTACATTGAGACATATAGTGGTAGATTCATTTCCAGCATTCATACACTATCTATCTATCTATCTATCTATCTATCTGTTTTTGTCTCCAGCAGGCTTAGTGGGTATACCGCGGGTTTTGGCGTCGGTACCCACTGAGAATTGCCTGTTGCAGTAGATCTCACACCCGCTGTGATGACAGGTGTTCCTGAGGCGACCGTTCCAGGCTCGGCTCGTGCGGAGTCTTTAGACCGAGGTAAGGGCGTGACCGACTAGTTCCTACCCGAGCCTGTAGAGTCAGTGATAGAGTCACATGTACTTTTTGGTTTCCACTTTTGTACCAGATAGTGATATTGTACTTATGTTTTGGGGAGATAGTGGACTGGTGTACTTGGACTTTTTATCACCTAGTGATTTTGTTGTTCAGTCCTTCTTTTCTGTGTAGCTTCTTTTCAGCTCTGATACTTGTATAGCTGTAGATCTCTTCTGCAGGTTAGACGCTTCGTCTGTACGGCAGTTTCCGTACGGACGGCGGATCTGTTGGCAAGTCCGAGTCGCAGTTCGACCCCGGGGCGTGACAGATTTAGGTGGTATCAGAGCCTAGGAATATAGGTCGTTGAGGACTTAGAGACCCTAGGCTATTGGTTGGACAGTAGAATGACTGTTGTAAGAGACGAGACTTTAGCGAGAGTCCTGTTTGAGTTGTACCTCCCCCAGAGGGTTGGGGCGAGTGATCTCACATGTTATTTCTCTAAAGATGATTATGTTGGCTGCAGACAACATAATACTTTAGAATGGTTAACATGTTTAGACTTTCGCTAGATTGGGTCGAGAGAGTTTTGGTTCTAATGTTTTTATGTCGCAGTGGTTTCGATGCTTCCGAGACGCCGTACGACGGCGAGGGCGTGTTGGCCTTGGATGAGGAGCCCGAACAGTGGAAGGCTGAGTGGACAGAGCAGAGTGAGGTTTGAGAGCTACGGGCTCAAGTAGCCCAGATGTTGAGGCGATGTGGCGTCAGGAAGAGAGCTTAGAGTGCGTGGTGCGCATGTTGAGCTGAGAGCATCGATTGGGGTATCGCCAGGAGTACCTCCAGCCGCGACATCGTCGATTTCGACCCAGTTTGCACTGTGAGTAGTGCGGGAGCAGCGAGAGATTGCTGATGGATAGTTGTACATCCGCCAGTTCCATCCCTTGCCGATTTCGAGACCGAGTCTGGAGCCTTGGGAGGCCGAGAACTGGATTGCGACTTTGGAATAGTTATCTGAAGATGTTCGTCCAGGAGAAGCATCAGGTGCACTTGGTTATGCACTTTTGGATAGGGACGCCGAGAGAGTGTGGCGTCGAGTTCGTCCTGTTGGACCACCGGGAGAGTAGTTGAGAATTTGTATTGAGCATTGTGTTTTGCTGCTCAGGGGCCTTCTTTCCGTTAGTGTAAGCAGAAACTGGAAAGGGATTTGAGATACCTGTAGCTGGGGAGTTGATCTCTTCAGGTGTGTGTTCAGCGAGTTTCTGCGATTGTTGAGCAGAGTATCCCTTGTCGCCCAAGTTGAGGCCCAAAAAGTTGTTTATGTTTGAGAGCCGATAGCGCAGTTGCGTGATTTGATGGTTCGAACGGGTCTGAGTGACCCAGAGCCACGTCGTGAGTATAGGACTGTGAGGATCTGAGACCTGGACGCTTGAGTATGATGCCACACCGTTGATACACGGTGGTGATGCCACACCGTTGATACACGGTGATGATGCCACACCGTTGATACACGGTGGTGATGCCACACCGTTGATACACGGTGGTGATGCCACACCGTTGATACACGGTGATGATGCCACACCGTTGATACACGGTGGTGATGCCACACCGTTGATACACGGTGATGATGCCACACCGTTGATATACGGTGGTGATGCCACACCGTTGATACACGGTGATGATGCCACACCGTTGATACACGGTGGTGATGCCACACCGTTGATATGCGGTGATGATGCACACCGTTGATATACGGTGGTGATGCCACACCGTTGATACACGATGGTGATGCCACGCCGTTGGTGCACGGCAGTGATGCCACGTTGTAGGTATACAACTGTGTGAGTTCTTGTATAGTTCGAACACGGATAGATTTGCATTGTGCTTGGGCAGATGCCTTCGAGTGATTGATATCATTATGTAACCGTACAGCCGAGGGCTGTGCCTTGATAGTGATCAGGAACCAGTAAGGGCAGTATAAGCAGTTAGCGAGGTCAAGTGGATTGACTAATGCCCTACCGACTTTGAGAACTGTGCTTTTCCAGCTGTGCATGGACGGGTTGGTAGTATTACCCGTCGTGGGTATTGGGTTTATCTCCGAAGCGATGTGGAGCATGTGAGGCATTTGAGGATAGTACTACAACTTCTATGAGGGAAGAAGTTGTTTGTCAAGTTGAGAGAGTTGCTTTCTGACTTCGGAAGGTTTTGTTCTTGGCCTATATTAGCGACGGAGATTAAGCTGAGGAAGATATCAGCTTTGAGATAAATGTTGCCAGCCATAGAGAGAGAATGGAGTTATTCATGGGTCCTCGAACCTAAAGTACTTGAATGCCCAGGAAGTTTGGGTTGAGGTAACGCCGGTGGATAGAATTTTCAAGGATGTATGATTGCTTTATCCCGGCAAGGATATTATGTTCAGTTACCCCTTGTTCAGAAATTGAGGGAAGGTTCCCTGGTTGAAAGTCTTCCCCTGTCAAGGAATGTGATAGATGTATGGTGGAACTGGAGTTTTATTGGCTAAGGAGCAACAGAGGGGTTATGCCATTAGGAGGCTTAGACTTTGGTTTTAGGAGATCTTGATTTGTGGAAACCCCCAGCCGCAGGGTTATTTATAGATTTGAGTTTATGCGAGGTGTTGGTCCGCGAGTATTGGTCAGGCTGGAAGAAGTCTATTTGAACCCTCGCATGTTTTGTATTTCACTTCCTTAGTGTTGGTCGAGGATTGAGTTATCAGGTTCGACCGATGCAATTCTTGCTGGTGAGACAGAAGAATTTCGCAGTCGGGTCATACCTTGGTGATGGTGCAGTGGCGCCCTCTTGATGAGAGAAAGGCCACTTGAGAGCCTGGGATTATTGAGGATCTCCTACCCTATTTGTTTGAGACCCCTCCAGAATTATGGACTTATTCGGGTTTCGAGGACGAAACCCTTTTAAGGAGGGGAGAGTGTAGAATACCGGAGTATCGGATAGCGCACCGACCTCGCAAGATGGCGTGAGGGGGAGAAATTGCCTTGGATGTGTCCTATATTTGTTTTCAGATGAGTTCGGGTTGATTTGGATCTACGCGGAAGCCCCAGCTTGATTCGGAAATTTTTCGGGCTTTGTACGCGAAAGAGGACTTGTTTGGGAAGCACCGACTGCACCGTGGTGTGTAGAAAAATTAGGAAACACTTGGAACAGGTGTATTTTATGATTACTGCCGATTCCGGGAGGTTCCGGACTGACGCGGAGGACCCGAGGGCGAAAAGTGAGTCGGAACTGACGGTTTCGGAGCCGGTTTTTGGTTTGAGAACCCCGACTCAACGGTTGAGCTTTTGGAGGAGAAAAAGCTGTGGGCATGTGTATTTTCAGATTACAGCGGGGTTCGGGAGGTTTCGGGCCGGTGCGGAGACCCCAAAGATAAAAAGTGACTTGGAGTTGGCCTAATTTGGATTAATTAATTTATTTAATTTAATTGGATTATTAAAGTTCGCTTCGGTTGTGTGGTAAGGAGCAATGGATTTACGTGATATTGTGAGCATTAATTCATTCTTGTGCAGTTGGAGGTGTAGAGTGAATGTGTGTGATTTGTGAAATTGGGTTGTACTGTTAGTTGAGAGGTGTGGTTTATGCTGAGGTGTTGTATGTGTGTGTGTGTATTTGGAGTTGGTTGATTATGTGACTGTGGGAAATTTGGTGTTGTGTTGTGTGCTTTGGGCCATGAGTGTGTGCAGGAAATTTTGGAGACTCCTGGGGTTATTGTTGGACTATTAGAGGAAGTGATTGTGAATGAGAGCACTTATTTACTAATGTGCAGATTTTTTTTTTGACGGATTAGAGTTATGTTGACTGAGCTTATGTGAGCTTGTATTTAGTTGCCCTGGAAGTGTAAGAGTTGGGTTGTGGATTTAATTTGTGTTGAAGCTTACAGGATATTATGTGTGTGTGTATGTGTTTAATTTGGGGTGATTTTTGGAGAATGAATTAGTGTGTACTTTTGGAAGCTTTTAATTATGCTGATATTATGGGTGGAATTAAGTGAATAGTACTATGTGGGCATTAATGGAATTTATTTTTGGCCGCGCATTATCTGATCCCGGTTTATCACCCTTCCTTGTAGTTTGTGGCATAGTGTTAGCTTCCTGCGTGGCCGGTGGTGCGTGTTTTGCCGCGTGGAGCTGTGGGATCGCTTCGGGACCTCCGTTTGGCGCACGGTTTTGCAGACTGATCACAGGTGGGTTGGTTTTCTTCCGAAATTACGGTATGCTCATAATGCTTCCGAATGCAAAGGTATCGTGACCCTTTTGCATTACCCTTTTTTTTATCTAATGACTGCCGGACAGCCGTGTTATGTTTATGGGAGCACGGACCTTGTTTTGGTGCTTTTATTGCTCCCGGGCCATTTTATAAAATTGAGAGAAACCCTTTATTCAAGATCTGGCCCTAAACTTATGTTTAGTATGTGATATATCAGAGCTTTGTAAAGGGTCCGGGATTTTTAGCGGGTTTATCAGGCTTTAGTCGAGGGATGTTGTTCCGACTTGGACACGAGTGTGAGTGGTGTCATTCGAGCATTCGAGTTTTTCCGATCTGGTTGATCGTGGTCTTTAGCCTGCATATGCTATTTGCTGAGACAGATGAGACAGGTTTAGTACTCGGTGGGGTCGCTCCCCTCGAGTCACGCTCCGCAGGCGTAGTTGTACTAATACCACGGGCCGAGTTACCAGATGGATACGTACCACTGGCCGAATTACAAGATGGATACACACCACTGGCCGAGTTACCAAATGGACACATACCACTGGCCGAGTTACCAGATGGGTACATGCCACTGGCTGAGTTACCAGTTGGATACATACCACTGGCCGAGTTACTAGATGATACGTACCACTGGCCGAGTTACCAGATGGATACGTACCACTGGCCGAGTTACCAGATGGACACTACCACTGGCCGAGTTACCAGATGGGTACATGCCACTGGCCGAGTTACCAGTTGGATACATACCACTGGCCGAGTTACCAGATGGATACGTATCACTGGCCGAATTACCAGATGGATACACACCACTAGCCGAGTTACCAGATGGACACATACCACTAGCCGAGTTACCAGATGAGTACATGCCACTGGCCGAGTTACCAGTTGGATACATACCACTGGCCGAGTTACCAGATGGATGCGTACCACTGGCCGAGTTACCAGATGGATACATACCACTGGCCGAGTTACCAGATGGACACATACCACTGGCCGAGTTACCAGATGGGTACATGCCACTGGCCGAGTTACCAGTTGGATACATACCACTGGCCGAGTTACCAGATGATACGTACCACTGGCCGAGTTACCAGATTGATACGTACCACTGGCCGAGTTACCAGATAGACACATACCACTGGCCGAGTTACCAGATGGGTACATGCCACTGGCCGTGTGATGACCTGGATCTCCGCAGAGCTGTTGCGGTGCGTTGGGGTGGCCATTGGAGGCCTACGCGGTGTGCGGGAGGTGTTTGGGGCACGATTGGACACTAGTGTTGGACTTTGGACTTAAAATGGGTCACGCGGGTGATCGGGGGACCCCGTCGGATGCTTAGAGGTGTTTTCGCGCGAAACGGATATTGAGATTAGGCTCGGCGCGAAATTTGGACTAAGAATACCTTTCCGGGGGCATTCGGCAATTTTTAGAGTGAGAATTTGGCGAAACGGACGTCAAATTCGGATTCAGCGCGCGAAAACGCTTCAGATGGGCTATTTACTTGATTTTTCGGGCTCGGGTTACTGTTCACGCCGGAACAGTGTTCCCGGCGGCCGGCCGGCGGCGGCGGGCAGCACCGGCGGGCGGCGGCGCGGCCTCGGGCAGGCGGAGCTGCGGCGGCGCGCGGCACGGGCAGGGGCGCGGGCAGCGCGCAGGGGCGCGGGCAGGCGCGCGGTCCACGGCGGCGGCCGTGCACCTGGGCGGTGCCACGTGGCGGTTGGTGAGTGGAGGGCTCACAGTGCGCGGTCCACGGAATCTTTCGGGTGCACGGTGGACCGACGGTGGGACACGTGGCGGCATGTGATTGGTTAGGTGTTGTGCTCCCGGTCCACGCAAGACATTGAGTGGGTGCCGTACGGGAGTGGGTGACCGACCTTGCGCGGTCCACGGGCGGTGCACGGTTGTTGGGGCCACGTGGCGTGCCACCATTTGCGGGCTTACGTGCACCGGGCGCAGCTAAAATTTCCCGGGACATGTTGGGTATTTTCTGAAAAGATTTTCTGGATTTCCCTTAAGTGGCAACCCGAGGGCTCTTCAAGGGGGATTTTCGACCCCTTCGAGACCTCAGCTCGAAGGGGAGGTGAGAAGGAGATTTCTTCTCCTTCAAGTGAGGATTACACCCGCCAAGTTTCAGGATTTTAGGAGGCTCAAATCCCGAGGTTTTGGATTTTACGGCGCGGCGCGACGTTGCATTTCCTGTGTTCTTCTTCGGCGCAGCAGCAGTGTTTTAGCTCTCCTGGTCTACCCCGAGATCATTCTTCTGTGATTTTTGCGCCGTTGGCTTCACGACAGGTAGGGCTTCATCTTTCGTTTTGATCGCACATTCTGATTTTGCTTCTTTGGCTCGGATCCCAAGGTAACAATGGTCCCCCTTTTTCTGTGAGGAATGTGAGGACAGCATCGGAGTATTTTGGCCGTATCTTCGCGCTCGAGCGTCAGACGGAGACGAGCTTATACAACTTTTTCATCTACAGATCGCAAGGAACGCGCTCGTATTTTTCTTGGAATTTTATGAGATTTATTTCGAGGTGAAAATCACTGTTTTCTCAGTGTACTGTGTGCAGTCTTTTTCCGCAGTTTGTTGTTTGGAATACCACCTTGCCGAATTTTTATCTTGATGTACAGAACTCAGATTTGGGCGTGCAAGGTACCGTTGCGAAGCTATCGACGCGAGGATCGCCGTGATATTTTTATTGGAATTTTCTGGGCACTTTCTGCAGGTGTTAATTTAGCAGTTTTGAATTCGAGGTTGTATGTGGTTACAAGTGCATTAATTGGGAGCCTAAATGTAATTAGTGAGCTTTGTATTGTACCAGGAATATTACGGGTGTGCTAAAATTGTGGGAGCAAGGATTTGGAGTTTTGGTATTTTCTTGCTGTACGGATTTGGACAGTTGCACTTCAGGTGGGTGGTCGTTGTTTACCTCTATTTTGACATGCTCACTAGGAATATTAGAGTGATCCCTTTATTTGGACATGCATGCTTAAAGTAATATGAAATTGTGAGCCCTTCATATGGAAATTACTATTGTGGATATTTGATAGTGGTTGGGACTTATACATGTTGGTATGGATGGAATGTTAGCGTTTAACCTTGCATGTGGATTGGATTATTTATTTTGGACTATATGATTATCCTGTTAGTGGTTGGTACTATTTGAGGATTTTATGACATGCATAGGTGGATAGTGATGCTTTATCATGGAACATGGATTATAGACATGTGTGGTTGGATAATGTTTTAGCATGATGGTTATATCTATGCGGAGTTATTAATTGTTACACATGTGGAACCACTATTGAACACCTTTTCCTTTATTTCCTTGAGAACACTTGCATGCTTGTTTGGACACCTAGATAGGCCACCTTTTTCTGCTACACTTTCATGCTGGAACTTGACTTAGGAGAAACCATGTTTGTTTTCTTTTCTCCTTCTTATTTAGACCTTTGAGTCTGGTTGCTCGGGTTCGAGCAGGGGTTTGGGATAGTGTAGCGAGGACCTGAGGGTCGGTGACAGGTTGTGTTTGATTATGGGTTGCGGGATTATAGCGGCTACCGCGGACAGTAGGCGGTTGACCGGATGTCGAATGTGGGACATGATTGTGATTGTGGGTATTGCGGCGATCGCGGATTTTGGGCGATCGACCGGATGTTCATTTGTGCATCAGATTGGGGGATCTGTGTTTCTTTTAGTGGAGGGTGTGTTCCACCGGGGCTTTACAGTTGTGATTTACTCCTGCTTTTGGTACTTATTTTACCGGCGCGGTTATTGCCCGGTAGTGCTTTCCTCGAGTGGGTCGCTCCCCTCGAGTTCCCCTCCGGAGGCCGGGGCCAGACAGTTATTGACGGTTTCGCTATCACATCGGCGCGGCTTATTTGCCCGATGATGAGGGCGGCGGCAGGAGCTTTGCTATCACATCGGCGCGGCTTACTTGCCCGATGATGAGGGCGGTACAGATTGGGTTAATCTGGGACGGTTGGTTATTGTGGATATGGTTATTCCAGTCTAGGACTGTATTTTTAGAGGCATAGTAGTGGTAGTTTCATTTCTTCGGCAGTCATTATTTCTTACTACTCTTCTTTCCCCTTTTGCCTCTGGTAGACCTAGTGGGTGTGTCTGAGTTTGAGGTTTTACCCACTAGGGGAGGCTACTGGTTTACTAGTAGTTCTCACCCCCATTCTTCTTTCCTCTTTTTCTTCTTCCTTGTTTTGCAGTGTCTTCTGCGGGTGCTGTTGGGCTTTTAGCGGCGGGTCGAGGAGAGAGGACGGCTGTGTAGATAGATCTCGAGGATGAGCGTGTTAGCTGGACTGTTGGGGTACCCAGGTTTTCCTCAGACGGTTGTACTTTCACTTTTGGGACTGGCTTTTGCCAGCAGGTTGTATTTATTATTTTGTGAGCTGGGAGAGACTGATGTATCATTTATACTGATGTATTGTATTTTATTTCCAGCTTCAGTCTGAGATGTATTAGTTTTAGTTCAGCTCTGTTTTTACTGCTCTTTTATTATATCTTTTTTTTATCTGAGCAGGTTGTTGACGCTTCGTGTACACGGGAAATACCGTGTGCACGGCGGATCTGTGGACGGGCCCGGGTTCTGGTTTACACCCGGGGCGTGACAGATTAAGTTGGTATCAGAGCTTAGGGATAGGTCAGTTGGGACTTAGGAAACCCTAGGCTTATGGCGGGCCCTAGGATGTTAGGGTGTGAGAGACGCGACATTTTGCGAAAGTCGGTGATTTGGTTTTGACTCTTCCTGTGAGTGAAGAGGGATCGACATACCCTATTTTTGTGGGACAGTTATGTTGGCTGCAGACAACATAAAGTTACAAAAATAGGGGGATGTCTTTGACTTTCGCTAGATTGGGTCGAGTGTCGGGGTGTGCTGATTTGCGGTTTTGTCGTGGTGAGCGGTGTCTCCCCGACGTTGGGCCCTGACCCGGGTGCACCTTGGTGCGGCAGTTGGGTCTGGGCTGGTTGTTTCGGGCCGGATACCCAGATTGGGGTCTGAGAACTCCGGACCCGAAGGGTAGTAGTGTTGGGGGGCAGATCAGCAGCGCAGTGGCACAGTTGTCGGAGCAGTGGCACAGTTGTCGGAGCAGCGCAGTGGCACGGTTGTCGGAGCAGTGGCACAGTTGTCGGAGCAGCGCAGTGGCACAGTTGTCGGAGCAGTGGCACAGTTGTCGGAGCAGCGCAGTGGCACCGTTGTCGGAGCAGTGGCACAGTTGTCGGAGCAGCGCAGTGGCACAGTTGTCGGAGCAGTGGCACAGTTGTCGGAGTAGCGAGTAGCCCCCTCCGTGCCGACGTTTAGTGTTGAGGCACCGAGGCAGGGTGGATAGTTGACAGCAGGGAAAACTGTGGGATTGCATTGAAAGAGTGAGCCAGTTTTGGCGGATGAGTTGCCCCGATTTGTGGGATTGTGTATGGAGCCTTTGGTGGCAGGGCCTTGTTCGGTGGGGGATTGAGAGTTCTAGGGACGCCTCATTGGAGTAGGCGCCGGGTATGGAGCGTGGCATTACAGTTCCTTTGGATTGGGATCTGCCGCCTGAGGCGGGTTCTGATTGAGGCGCTTGGCGCCGGGTGTTGGAGGACAGGTCAGTTGGATGAGGCATTCCTGATTTCTTTTTCTGGATAGTGGATTTTTGTGACCGTCAGAGCACGTTGATTCCAGCGGCCAGTGTGGCGGTAGGTTTGAATTGTTCCAGGCTCTTGGGTTCGTATCTTTCGATACGAGAGGTTTTCCCTTCTTGGTGGGTAGTGTTTGGCTTCATTGCTTTGGGTTAGGGGTAGGACGGTTACCTGGTGTTCGGGAGGTCGTATTCCCTATCTTTTGCACCTGGGGGGAGTGTCGTGGGTCCTGCCCGGTGCGGTTGAGTCCTTGATTGTACCTGTAGGCCTGATGGTCTTGACCTAGTTGTGGGGCTTGGTTTGGTACTTAGGACGGTTAGGCTGGCTCGGTTATCTTTTCTTTTCGCGGCAGCAGATTATGCTGCGAGGACGGTTCTCGTGGGAGCCAGGCCTGGAGGTGTTGGTGTACTTGGTTTGCTTGAGAGTATCTTCGCCTCTTTGGTTTTGACTTTGTGAGCGAGGCGGAGGTCTCGTAGTGGGTGAGTAGCCTTTTGGCTGGTGTGTTTGAGGGATCTGCGGCGGCACCAGGACTTGGAGATACCTTTTTGGTTGTGAGTTCCTAGCTGTTCTCCTATCGGAGTTGTTTGGCATGACACCAGTTTGGGAGTTGAGGACCCAACTCCAGGATTTGATGTTTTGGAATTATGTCAGGCCAAGTGTGGCACCTCTGGGGGCGCCGGTGCTATTCGAGTTGTGGAAGGTTGGTTCACTTCGGCTTTGTGAGGACCCGTAAGAATTTGATGAAGTGATCATCGGGAGCTAGCACCCTTCTGCTAAGCTTGGAGGATTTGTTTTACCAGCTGCAAGGGTATTGGATCTTCGCGAAGTTGGATTTGCAATCTGGTTCTCTCGACTGCTCATGGCTAAGTGTTGATGCCGGAGGGTTAGGGAATTGCTTCTTCATCCCGACGGTTTTGGATTGGAGATCTGAGGTTACGGGACCAGTTGGGGGACTTATATCGGGTGCCTCGGGAGTACCGAGGTACTTGGATCGAGCTGGGTGTTGTTGGACTTGTGGTTGGATTTTCTGAGGCCTTAGCGGGGACAGATGCTTGTACCGATGCAGACTACCTGATGGCCGAGCAGTTAGCCCAGCTGTACCTAGTTGAGGTGGCGTGGTCCTCTGGAGTGTTCTCCTTTGTTTCGTTCTGGTTAGAGACCCAAGGATTGCATCGCGTCTCTGGATGAGGTATTTGGTAGTGTTGGGAGCTTGAGTGGTGGATGACTGGTTATTTACCCCCCCTGTCGGTTGAGATTCCGTGTTGAGGAATGACTTTAGTTTCGAGGACGAAACTTTCTTTTAGTGGGGGAGGATGTGATGACCTGGATCTCCGCAGAGCTGTTGCGGTGCGTTGGGGTGGCCATTGGAGGCCTACGCGGTGTGCGGGAGGTGTTTGGGGCACGATTGGACACTAGTGTTGGACTTTGGACTTAAAATGGGTCACGCGGGTGATCGGGGGACCCCGTCGGATGCTTAGAGGTGTTTTCGCGCGAAACGGATATTGAGATTGGGCTCGGCGCGAAATTTGGACTAAGAATACCTTTCCGGGGGCATTCGGCAATTTTTAGAGTGAGAATTTGGCGAAACGGACGTCAAATTCGGATTCAGCGCGCGAAAACGCTTCAGATGGGCTATTTACTTGATTTTTCGGGCTCGGGTTACTGTTCACGCCGGAACAGTGTTCCCGGCGGCCGGCGGCGGCGGCGGCGGGCAGCACCGACGGGCGGCGGCGCGGCCTCGGGCAGGCGGAGCAGCGGCGGCGCGCGGCACTGGCAGGGGCGCGGGCAGCGCGCAGGGGCGCGGGCAGGCGCGCGGTCCACGGCGGCGGCCGTGCACCTGGGCGGTGCCACGTGGCGGTTGGTGAGTGGAGGGCTCACAGTGCGCGGTCCACGGAATCTTTCGGGTGCACGGTGGACCGACGGTGGGACACGTGGCGGCATGTGATTGGTTAGGTGTTGTGCTCCCGGTCCACGCAAGACATTGAGTGGGTGCCGTACGGGAGTGGGTGACCGACCTTGCGCGGTCCACGGGCGGTGCACGGTTGTTGGGGCCACGTGGCGTGCCACCATTTGCGGGCTTACGTGCACCGGGCGCAGCCAAAATTTCCCGGGACATGTTGGGTATTTTCTGAAAAGATTTTCTGGATTTCCCTTAAGTGGCAACCCGAGGGCTCTTCAAGGGGGATTTTCGACCCCTTCGAGACCTCAGCTCGAAGGGGAGGTGAGAAGGAGATTTCTTCTCCTTCAAGTGAGGATTACACCCGCCAAGTTTCAGGATTTTAGGAGGCTCAAATCCCGAGGTTTTGGATTTTACGGCGCGGCGCGACGTTGCATTTCCTGTGTTCTTCTTCGGCGCAGCAGCAGTGTTTTAGCTCTCCTGGTCTACCCCGAGATCATTCTTCTGTGATTTTTGCGCCGTTGGCTTCACGACAGGTAGGGCTTCATCTTTCGTTTTGATCGCACATTCTGATTTTGCTTCTTTGGCTCGGATCCCGAGGTAACAATGGTCCCCCTTTTTCTGTGAGGAATGTGAGGACAGCATCGGAGTATTTTGGCCGTATCTTCGCGCACGAGCATCTGACGGAGACGAGCTTATACAACTTTTTCATCTACAGATCGCAAGGAACGCGCTCGTATTTTTATTGGAATTTTATGAGATTTATTTCGAGGTGAAAATCACTGTTTTCTCAGTGTACTGTGTGCAGTCTTTTTCCGCAGTTTGTTGTTTGGAATACCACCTTGCCGAATTTTTATCTCGATGTACAGAACTCAGATTTGGGCGTGCAAGGTACCGTTGCGAAGCTATCGACGCGAGGATCGCCGTGATATTTTTATTGGAATTTCCTGGGCACTTTCTGCAGGTGTTAATTTAGCAGTTTTGAATTCGAGGTTGTATGTGGTTACAAGTGCATTAATTGGGAGCCTAAATGTAATTAGTGAGCTTTGTATTGTACCAGGAATATTACGGGTGTGCTAAAATTGTGGGAGCAAGGATTTGGAGTTTTGGTATTTTCTTGCTGTACGGATTTGGACAGTTGCACTTCAGGTGGGTGGTCGTTGTTTACCTCTATTTTGACATGCTCACTAGGAATATTAGAGTGATCCCTTTATTTGGACATGCATGCTTAAAGTAATATGAAATTGTGAGCCCTTCATATGGAAATTACTATTGTGGATATTTGATAGTGGTTGGGACTTATACATGTTGGTATGGATGGAATGTTAGCGTTTAACCTTGCATGTGGATTGGATTATTTATTTTGGACTATATGATTATCCTGTTAGTGGTTGGTACTATTTGAGGATTTTATGACATGCATAGGTGGATAGTGATGCTTTATCATGGAACATGGATTATAGACCTGTGTGGTTGGATAATGTTTTAGCATGATGGTTATATCTATGCGGAGTTATTAATTGTTACACATGTGGAACCACTATTGAACACCTTTTCCTTTATTTCCTTGAGAACACTTGCATGCTTGTTTGGACACCTAGATAGGCCACCTTTTTCTGCTACACTTTCATGCTGGAACTTGACTTAGGAGAAACCATGTTTGTTTTCTTTTCTCCTTCTTATTTAGACCTTTGAGTCTGGTTGCTCGGGTTCGAGCAGGGGTTTGGGATAGTGTAGCGAGGACCTGAGGGTCGGTGACAGGTTGTGTTTGATTATGGGTTGCGGGATTATAGCGGCTACCGCGGACAGTAGGCGGTTGACCGGATGTCGAATGTAGGACATGATTGTGATTGTGGGTATTGCGGCGATCGCGGATTTTGGGCGATCGACCGGATGTTCATTTGTGCATCAGATTGGGGGATCTGTGTTTCTTTTAGTGGAGGGTGTGTTCCACCGGGGCTTTACAGTTGTGATTTACTCCTGCTTTTGGTACTTATTTTACCGGCGCGGTTATTGCCCGGTAGTGCTTTCCTCGAGTGGGTCGCTCCCCTCGAGTTCCCCTCCGGAGGCCGGGGCCAGACAGTTATTGACGGTTTCGCTATCACATCGGCGCGGCTTATTTGCCCGATGATGAGGGCGGCGGCAGGAGCTTTGCTATCACATCGGCGCGGCTTACTTGCCCGATGATGAGGGCGGTACAGATTGGGTTAATCTGGGACGGTTGGTTATTGTGGATATGGTTATTCCAGTCTAGGACTGTATTTTTAGAGGCATAGTAGTGGTAGTTTCATTTCTTCGGCAGTCATTATTTTCTTACTACTCTTCTTTCCCCTTTTGCCTCTGGTAGACCTAGTGGGCGTGTCAGAGTTTGAGGTTTTACCCACTAGGGGAGGCTACTGGTTTACTAGTAGTTCTCACCCCCATTCTTCTTTCCTCTTTTTCTTCTTCCTTGTTTTGCAGTGTCTTTTGCGGGTGCTGTTGGGCTTTTAGCGGCGGGTCGAGGAGAGAGGACGGCTGTGTAGATAGATCTCGAGGATGAGCGTGTTAGCTGGACTGTTGGGGTACCCAGGTTTTCCTCAGACGGTTGTACTTTCACTTTTGGGACTGGCTTTTGCCAGCAGGTTGTATTTATTATTTTGTGAGCTGGGAGAGACTGATGTATCATTTATACTGATGTATTGTATTTTATTTCCAGCTTCAGTCTGAGATGTATTAGTTTTAGTTCAGCTCTGTTTTTACTGCTCTTTTATTATATCTTTTTTTTATCTGAGCAGGTTGTTGACGCTTCGTGTACACGGGAAATACCGTGTGCACGGCGGATCTGTGGACGGGCCCGGGTTCTGGTTTACACCCGGGGCGTGACAGGCCGAGTTACCAGTTGGATACATACCACTGGCCGAGTTACCAGATGGATACGTATCACTGGCCGAATTACCAGATGGATACACACCACTAGCCGAGTTACCAGATGGACACATACCACTAGCCGAGTTACCAGATGAGTACATGCCACTGGCCGAGTTACCAGTTGGATACATACCACTGGCCGAGTTACCAGATGGATGCGTACCACTGGCCGAGTTACCAGATGGATACATACCACTGGCCGAGTTACCAGATGGACACATACCACTGGCCGAGTTACCAGGTGGGTACATGTCCTGGCCACGTTACCAGGTGGATATGTGAGTAAGATTGAGATAGTCTGACAGGACGCCCCACGTAAATTCCGTCCTCATTGGAATGTGTGGTAATGGGCAGGTGCGTTCCTGGTCGACGGGCACGGGCTGGACTGGAGCCTTTGTGGGAGTCACTGAGATTGGGTGACTGGAGCGGGTGGTTGTTATGTACGTTCTTAGATGTTGTTTCCTTCGAGCATTGCATTGAGACATATAGTGGTAGATTCATTTCCAGCATTCATACACTATCTATCTATCTATCTATCTATCTATCTATCTGTTTTTGTCTCCAGCAGGCTTAGTGGGTATACCGCGGGTTTTGGCGTCGGTACCCACTGAGATCTGCCTGTTGCAGTAGATCTCACACCCGCTGTGATGACAGGTGTTCCTGAGGCGACCGTTCCAGGCTCGGCTCGTGCGGAGTCTTCAGACCGAGGTAAGGGCGTGACCGACTAGTTCCTACCCGAGCCTGTAGAGTCAGTGATAGAGTCACCTGTACTTTTTGGTTTCCACTTTTGTACCAGATAGTGATATTGTACTTATGTTTTGGGGAGATAGTGGACTGGTGTACTTGGACTTTTTATCACCTAGTGATTTTGTTGTTCAGTCCTTCTTTTCTGTGTAGCTTCTTTTCAGCTCTGATACTTGTATAGCTGTAGATCTCTTCTGCAGGTTAGACGCTTCGTCTGTACGGCAGTTTCCGTACGGACGGCGAATCTGTTGGCAAGTCCGGGTCGCAGTTCGACCCCAGGGCGTGACAGATTTAGGTGACTGTTAAGTGCACCGAAATTCGTGCGTGGTAATCTGCACGATTTTTGAGGATGTCTGAGTCAGACCTTGACCTAGGGTTGATTGGAGGAATTCATAAATAGCACCCTTTCTGTAGTAAACCTTTTTTTTCTTTTCTTTTGGTGAACGTGAACGGAGAAGGAGAGTTCGAATTTCAAAAAAAAAATTCGATTTAGGGGAGCGAGAGAAAAAAGAGAAGAAAGGGGGGGCGAACCCTCCTCTCGTGGAGCAGCATGTTGGTGACGAGAGGGACGATCCACCTTCTCCTTCCTCGCGGGATCACGGTAAGCGATCGGGGCAAACCCTCTCGTTGTTTTTCTTCTTTTGCAATTTCTGTGGGGTCGAGGGTTTGGGCGGTGGTTCTTCGGTTGTCGCACGACATGGGTTTTGTGGCAACGGGAAGTCGCCGCCGCCGTTGTTAAACGGGAGGCCGCCGCCGCCGTTATCGTACTCACGAGGTCGCCGCCGCAGTCGCCGTGTTCGCGGGGTCATCACCGGAGCCGCGGGAGACGAAAAGGGGATTCACTGTTCATCCCGTACGGCTTCAGGCCACGCGGTCCACGGGACCAGGCGTGCACCCGGCGCACGCCTACACAGCCCAGAAAGGCGGACCCGGCGCACGGTCGCGTGCGCCAGCCCGGCCCAGGCCGCGCAGTGCACGTGCCAGGAGTGCACCCGGCGCACGCCCCCGCAGCCCAGAAAGGCGGACCCGGCGCACGGGAGCGTGCGCCAGCCCGGCCCAGGCCGCGCGGTGCACGCGCCAGGCGTGCACCCGGCGCACGCCCTCGCAGCCCGATGGTGCGGACCCGGTGCACGGGCGCGTGCGCCAGCCCGGCCCAGGCCGCGCGGAGCACGCGTCAGGCGTGCACCCGGTCCTCGCCATCGCAGCCGCGGGGGAGGTGGACCCGGTGGGCGCCTCCTGCTGTGCGCGGCCCGGCCCAAGCCGCATTGGTCCACCGTTGCGCCATGCTCCCGGTCTGCGCCGTAGCCGTCTGTTTTCGTGGACCCGGTCCACGCCTGGACCCGTGCACCAGTTTTCAGCCTGAGAGCCCAGAAGCTCCGTTTTTGGCCCGTTTCGCCCCGTTTTTGAGTGTTTTTAATCGCGACGATGTTTTTAACGATAATTTTTACTGTAGTTCTTTTTCAGGCACAAGGAGGTGTTTTAACTGGAGTTTCCGCACATCTTCTTTCTCGCGTTCCAGGTGGGTACACTCCTAGAATCCCTTTATGCGCTCTATCGTTGTTTTCATGTTTATCATGTTGTGGGTTTTTTATCGAGACTTAGTGTGGGACTTTTCGAAAGCTGTTGATGATCTCTAATTATTCGTTTAACTGTACTAATGTTGATAGTGTTTATGGTTTTTATTATTGGTTTGGTTTCGTGTACTTGGTTACGATGCTCGATGCTGCAGCACGCGCACCCGCGGTTTGGCCACCGCAAAGGGTGTGCTTTTCCGAAAAAGTGGTCGATGACCCATGTATACCCACGAGGTGACGTAGTGGGGGCCCCCGTAGGTGGGGGGTTTGAGGCGCCAAGGTGTGAGCGGTGCGACCCGTCGAGGTAGGTGCTCGGCGTGGTTTACCGAGGTAGGTGCTCGGTCTGGTTTCCCGAGGTTGGTGCTCGGTTTGGTTTTCTTTCCCGAGGTTGGTGCTCGGTTCGGTTTTCTCTCTTGAGGTTGGTACTCGGTTTCGTTTTCCCTCTTGAGGTTGGTACTCGGTTTGGTTTTCCCTCTTGAGGTTGGTACTCGGTTTGGTTTTCTCTTTTGAGGTTGGTACTCGGTTTGGTTTTCTTTCTTGAGGTTGGTGCTCGGTCTGGGTTGCCGGGGCAAGTGCCCGATTCAGGTTATGCAGGGGGAGGGGACACCGTCGATCGCACGATGCGGAGGGCGGTTACTCTGGTTTTCTTACGGTTTGCTTTAGTTACAGTCTTCCTGCATTGCATTTTTTTATACCTCGTGTCGCTGACTTCCCACTCTGTGACAGGTTTCGTCGGGGGTGAGAGCGAGGACGACGGTGAGGCCGTGACAGGAGTACTTTTGGTCCTTCGAGGCCATAGGCTGCATTTATTTCTTTTCTGCTCATTTCATTACTTATTAGTAGCTTACTATGTGGATTGCGATACCCTTGTGGGGTCGATGTGGATGTTGGACTATCCTTTTATTATCCTTGTGGGTGGTCGTTTTGCTTTTTCCGATTGGCCGCTTTTAAACTACCAAAGAAAAGAAAAATAAAATATTTCGAAAACTGTTTTAAAAAAAATCTGGGTGTCATGTGGGCACCATTTCAAAACCCTGTGGATTTATGGATTGTGAAAACCGATTTGAAAATCTGGGTGTCGTGTGGGCACCATTTTAAAACCCTGTGGATTTATGGATTTTAAAACCGTTTTGAAAAACCTGGGTGCCGTGTGGGCACCGTTTTTAAAACTTGTGGATTTATCCTTTCAAAATTAGTCGGCCTCGTTAATACTTATGGAAAATGATTGTTCGTATCCGACTGTTGAACTTATGTGGTTAAAATGATAGTTACATGGTTGTTGTATTCAGGACGCCGTGCATATACAAAGGAGACTCTGCCCGTTCGCAGAGTGAATTTGTATATGCGGCGGGTCTGGGCATGCACTGGGGAGTTTGGTTTCAAAAAAAAATATATACGCAAAATTCAAATCTTTTCAGTGGTCGTCTTCCGCTTAATGAAACCCCCGGGGCGTGACAATGTGAGACCGCGAAAGAAATCTGGGATGTTCTACAAGTTACACATGAGGGAACAAGCCTTGTGAAGATTCAAAAACTGCAAATGCTTACGAGCAAATTTGACTCAATTTTTATGGCAGAAAATGAATCTTTCACAGATTATTATACAGGATTGCAAGACATCGTGAATACATGTGCTAACTTGGGAGAAAAAATTCCAGAATCTAAACTTGTAAGAAAGATTTTAAGGACTCTTCCAGAAAGATTTCGCCCTAAGGTTGCGGCCATTGAAACAGTAAAACACCCGGACGAAATCCGTGTAGAAGAATTAGTTGGTGCACTTCAAACGTATGAAATGACTTTTCCTACTAACTATTCTTCTGGAAAGCCATCTTCTTCTAAGTCTTCAGGTTTTGCGTTGAAATCAACAAAAGAAGAAGACGCGGATTCATCCTCCTCAGATGATGACGAGAATCTATCAATGGAGGATTTCGAGAAGCAACTTGCACTCTTAACGAGGAAATTTCGCAGAAACTTTCAAAGGGGTGTTGGGTTATAAGTAAACTCCAGTGGCTCAACTCGCTGCCACCAAAAATCAGCATCTCCGTCCAAACAGTGCACCGCCATGTGCACTCGATACTTCGGGTCGATGAAGAAGTCCCGAAAAAGCTTCTCCATCGCAGAAAGCCAAATCCCAACAGCCCGGGGCTGAGCATCCCGCCCCGAGAATCTAGGTGGTCCCCGCTTAACAAACGCAGCGAGTTTGTCAGCAAAATCCCGCTCCTCCTCCGCAGTCAAAGGCTGAAATGCCGCAGGAGCCCCGCTACTCGAAGATGGCGCTGACGGCACAAAAGGTGCAACAAGAGGCACAGGGACCTCCGGAACAGCTGGGGGTGGTGCCTCCCTCTGAGCAAGCAGCTGCTCAATCCTCTGCTCCTGGCGGCGCTGACCCTCCGCCAACTGGGCCACCAAGGCCCTCAACTCAGTAAGCTCGGGTGGGGTAGGCTGCTCTGGCTCAACAGGGGGCGAAGGGCACCCCGGGTGGGAATCCGACGTCGTGGAGGCATCCTGCCACAAGAAACCCAACATCAGCAACAAAACCCCACACGACCCAATCTGGCGAAAGTCAAAAGACATCCCCCTATTTCTGTAACCTTATGTTGTCTGCAGCCAACATAATGGTTCAACAGAAATAGACTATGTCGATCACTCTTCACTCACAGGAAGAGTTAACAATAAAAATCACCGACTTTCGCAACAAGTCACGCCACTCACGCCCTATAATCCTAGGGTCTGTCCAAAAGCCTAGGGTTTCCTAAGTCCCAACTGACCTATCCCTAAGCTCTGATACCAACTTAATCTGTCACGCCCCGGGTGTAAACCAGAACCCGGGCCCGTCCACAGATCCGCCGTGCATGCGGTATTTCCCACATACACGAAGCGTCGGTAACCTGCTCAGATAAGAAAAATAATAAAAGAGCATAATAATCAGAGCTAACTAAAACTACTGTATCTCAGACAGTGCTGGAAGTAAAAGGTACAACAGTAAAATAAAATACAGATGTCTCTCCCAGCTCACTACTATAATACAAACAGCTGGCAGAAGCCAGTCCCCAAAAAGAAATACAAGAACACTGTCTGAGA
Source organism: Tillandsia fasciculata (assembly GCA_029168755.2). NCBI lineage: Eukaryota > Viridiplantae > Streptophyta > Magnoliopsida > Poales > Bromeliaceae > Tillandsia > Tillandsia fasciculata. The sequence goes on along the minus strand of JAQOTM010000200.1, from coordinate 8,048 downwards.
AGTCCTGGTACCCAAAAATCTCCAGCTACGACCCTCGGTGGCTCTCTATCTAGTCCGCAATTCGCTTACCTCGATCAGTTGCTGACGGCCCAGCAACTCCCACTGAGGACTCTGCAAAACAAGGGAAAAGAAAGAAACAAGAAAAACAATGGGGGTAAGTACTACTATAAACAGTAGCCTCCCCTAGTGGGTAAAGCCTCAGCTCAGATATGCCCACCAGGTGATCAGAGGCGAAAAGGGAAAGGAGAAGAAAGGGGATGCAGATAAATAAAGCAACTGATAAAGTGCTATCCCTAATATGCCTCTATATGATAACCAACAAGGATGGAGAAAGGATGCATCAGTATCAAGAAGCCTGTCCAAAGGACCCAATCTGACCGCCAGTGAACACTGGCACTGCCTGCTCTGCTGTGAACTCAAGAACCCAGCCTGGTGCCCGGCGCTCTGCACCGTGGAAAGCCTACTCCGGAGTGGCACTCGAGGGGAGCGACCCACACGAGTAAAATATCACTGTATCAAGCATCTCTGTAACCACTGTCTCATAATAGCAGGACTGGATCGAGACTCAAAGAAGTGGGAACAACCCTCCACTAAAGAAAGCCCGATCCCCAAAACACCCAATCTGATGCAATAGTACAAACCGGTCAACCACCCAAGATCCGTGGTCGCCGCAACACCCTGTCATACCCCAACCTGTCCCAATCCCCAATACCTGACTACACTGTCCAACAGACGCTCGAACCTGAGCGACTAAGCCGCAAGTGCCAACAATGGAAGAAGAAAAGAGCAAAAGCATGGTTTCTCCTAAGTCAAGTCCCAAAATAGTGTAGCAGTAAAGATGACATAATTATGTGACCAATTTAATCATGCATGGTTCCAACATTTTGTCCAATTTCCAAGAATAATAATTTAGAGTGACATAAGCTAGGGTGACAGTCTCATATGAAAAATTATCAGTTTTGCAGTCCTCAATTCCTATTTAGTCTCCAAGCATACAGTCCAGATTAATTAAGCGATTAAATCAAGTGATTATTCTAACAATAATTTATCGGGATCCAATAACCAATAATTAATTTCCTAGAGCATGCAAGTCTACCAATCAACACATTTAGCATCGTCAAAACATGGGTACTCTGATATTCCTAGTGGGCATACCAAAGAGAGGAGTACAACAACCACCCACCTGAAGTGCAACTGTCCAAGTCCGTACAGCTAGAAAATACCAAAACTCCAAATCCTTGCTTCCACAATTTCAGCACACCCGAAATATTCCTGGTACAGTACAAAGCTCACTAATTACACTTAGGCTCCCAATTATAGCACTAAATCACATACAACCTCGAATTCTGAACTGTTAAATTATCACCTGCAGAAATTGCCCAGAAAATTCCAATAAAAATATCACGGCGATCCTCGCGTCGATAGCTTCGAAACGGTACCTTGCACGCCCAAATCTGAGTTCTGTAAGTCAAGATAAAAATTCGGCAAGGGGGCACACTCATACAAAAATCTGTATTAAGGACTGATTACTGTTCACTGAGAAAACAGTAATTTTCACCTCGAAATAAAATTCACAAAAATCCAATAAAAATACGAGCGCGTTCCTTGCGATCCGTAGATGAAAAAGTTGTATAAGCTCGTTTCCGTCTGACGCTCGTGCGCAAAGATATGGCCGAAATACTCCGCTGCTGTCAAGGAATCCACACAGAAAATGGGGTCACTGTTTGCCTCGGGATCCGTGCCAAAACCTCGAAACGGGAAAGCGCGACCAAAACGAAAGATGAAGTCCTACCTCTTAGGAGTCTACTGGTGCAAGAATCACAGGAAAATGATGTCGGGGTAGCCCAGGGGAGCAAAAATACTATCGCTGCGCCGAAGAAGAACACTAGGAAGCAACGTCGCGCCGCACCGTAAAATGGGGAACCTCGGGATTCGTGCCTCCAAAACTCTTGAAACTTGGCAGGGAGATCAAGCACAAAGAGATGAAAAACTTTGCTTAAGGGTGCTCGGGCTGAAGGTGAATGGGTTGGGAGAAAAAGAGGAAAGAGTGGGCTCGGGTTGGGGGTTTATAAAGGCTGAGAAAAACAATTCAAGAAATACCCACCATGTCCCATTTCCGGGCGCCCGAAATGTTTCGGGCGCACACAGTGCGGCCCGGCCCAAGATTTCCGGGCGCGCACAGTGCGGCCCGGTCCACCACACGGCCCAGCCCACTACACGGCCGAGCCCCGCTGCACCCGGAGCACATGCGCCCGCAAATGGCGACGCGCCACGTGTCCCGGCCGCCCGTGCACCGCGCACGCCGCGCCGTGCACCGCGCACGTCGCCGTGTTTCCCGGTCACCTGCCCGCGTACGGCACCTGCCCCGGTCAACCACTCCGCAGGTTGCGTGGACCGGGAGCACAACACCGAACCAACCAAACCTCGCCACGTGTCCACCCGGTCTACCGTGCACCCGGCCCAAACTCCGTGGACCGCGTCTGCTGCGCCGGCCAACCGGAAGGCGCCACGTGGCCCGCCTCCGGTGCACGACCCCCGCGGTGGACCGCGCTCCTGCCCGCGCCCTCAGCCGCCTGCCCGCGCCCTCAGCCGCCTGCCCGCGGCGGCGCCGCCGCCCGCCGACGCTGCCCGCCGCCGCCGGCGCCGCCGGCGATCGCCGGCGACACTGTTCCGGCGTGAACAGTACCCGCAAGCTCAAAATCGACAAGTAAATAGCCCATCTTGACCGTTTTCGCGCGCTGATTCCAAAAACGAGGTCCGTTTTGCCAAATTCCGCCTCCAAAATTTGCCGGAGGCTCCCGCAAGCGCCAAAAACTGCCAAAACTTCCGGGAGTCCGCTTTTGGACATCCGGACTCAGAATTGGGCAAACAAAAAGCCATTCTCAAGCGTTTTTCCGCGCTGAATCCAAATCCATCCTCCGTTTGGCCTAAATCCTTTTCTAAAATTCGGCAAAAGCAGCCGAAGGCCAAACAGCTAACCAAAGCTCACAGGGTCCATCTGTGGCATCCCTTTGATGCACTATGGGCCAGATACACCATCAACAGGTGTTTAAACAGTGGATTCACGGGAAAAAGCTGCATGGGGGTTCAGGGTCCTACATCCTCCCCCACTAAAAAAAAGTTTCGTCCCCGAAACAAGGATAAACAAAGCAGACGTACCTCAAACTGCAGCCTCGAACAAGAAGGGGTAGGCATCTCTCATCTCTGTCTCCAGCTCCCATGTAGCCTCTCGCTCCTCATGATTGCTCCACAGGATCTTCACATATGGAATGGCCCGATTGCGCAATTCCCTCACCTCACGAGCAAGAATCCGCAACGGGCGCTCCTCGTAGACCAAGTCCTCGCCGATCTCCAACGAAGTGAAGTCAATCACGTGCGACGGGTCAAAAACATATCTCCTCAGAGCTGAGACGTGGAAGACATCATGAACTCCGGCCAGGCGCGGGGGTAAGGCAACTCTGTATGCCACAGGACCAACTCTGTCAAGTACCTCAAAGGGTCCAATAAAGCGGGGACTGAGCTTTCCCCGCACTCCAAATCTCCGGACCCCTTTCGAGGGCGAGACCTTCAAGAAGACATGATCACCAACCTGAAACTCCAGGTCTCGCCGTCGAGTATCCGCGTAGCTCCTCTGACGACTCTGGGCTGTCTCAAGATGCCGGCGAATAATCCTGACTTTTTCCTCTGCCTCCAAAAGTAACTCCGGTCCCAAAGTCCTCCTCTCACCCACGTCACTCCAATATAAGGGAGACCGACACTTGCGTCCATACAACGCTTCAAACGGAGCCATCTGGATGCTCGCCTGATAGCTGTTGTTGTACGCGAACTCAACCAAAGATAAGTGCCGGTACCACCCTCCTCCAAAATCCATAACGCACGCCCTAAGCATATCCTCGAGGGTCTGTATGGTGCGCTCAGACTGCCCATCGGTCTGTGGGTGGAAAGCGGTGCTAAACCTGAGCTGAGTCCCCAATGCAGAGTGCAAACTCCCCCAAAAGCGTGACACAAATCTCGGGTCTCGATCTGACACAATCGAAGCAGGTATGCCGTGAAGCCTCACTATCTCATCCATATATAACTGTGCCAAATGCTCCAATGACCAAGTCATCTGAACCGGTAAGAAGTGCGCCGACTTGGTGAGTCTGTCAACAATAACCCAGATCGCATCTGCCCCGCTCTGCGCCCTCGGCAATCCAGTGACAAAATCCATAGTGACGTGGTCCCATTTCCACTCGGGAATTGGAAGACTCTGCAACTTGCCAGCAGGGACGCGATGCTCTGCTTTCACTTGCTGACAAGTTAAACAGTGAGCTACGAATCTCCCAATGTCCCGCTTCATTCCGGGCCACCAAAACTGTGCCTTGAGGTCCTTATACATCTTAGTACCTCCAGGGTGGACGGTGTAAGGTGTATGGTGGGCCTCCCTCAAAATCTGGTCTCTAATCTCCTGATCCAAAGGCACACACACTCGGTCCCTGTACCGCAGTACTCCCGAGCTATCCACAGAAAAATCCCCTGTCTGATCCGCCTGAAGCTGCGTCCTGATCCTCGTCAAGTGGGGGTCCTCACTCTGAGTGTCCCTGATCCTCTCCAACAGAGTGGGCTGCAAGACCATAGACATGAGTCTAGCAGAGACCCCAGGGGATACTACCTCCAGCTGTAATCGCCTCATCTGCTCGACCAACGGCGCCTGCTGCGAGATCAATAAGCTCAGACTCGTCCTCCTGCTCAAAGCATCCGCCACAACATTGGCCTTGCCGGGGTGATAAAGGATACTCAGATCATAATCCTTTAGCAGCTCCAACCACCGGCGTTGCCTCAAATTCAGCTCCTTTTGGGTGAACAGATACTTCAAGCTCTTGTGATCAGTATATATCTCGCAATGCTCACCATACAAGTAATGCCGCCACAGCTTCAGAGCAAACACCACCGCTGCCAACTCCAGATCATGAGTAGGGTAATTTTTCTCATAGTCCTTCAATTGCCGCGAAGCATAGGCAATCACCCTACCCTGCTGCATCAACACACACCCCAGACCACTATGTGAGGCATCACTGTAAATCACAAATCCTTCCCCCATAACAGGGAGGGCAAGGATTGGAGCGGTCATCAATCTCTGCTTCAGCTCCTCAAAACAGCTCTGGCAAGTCTCGCTCCAAACAAACTTAACTCCTTTCCTGGTCAGACGAGTGAGGGGGGAAGAAAGCTTCGCAAAGCCTTCCACAAAACGCCGATAGTAGCCCGCCAAACCAAGAAAGCTCCGCACCTCGGTGATAGTCGTCGGCCTCGGCCAATCTCGAATAGCATCCACCTTGGCCGGATCCACCGCCACTCCAGCAGCTGAAACCACATGACCCAGAAAAGCAACCTCCCGGAGCCAAAACTCACACTTTTTGAACTTAGCATACAGCTTCTTCTCTCGCAGAAGCTGTAGCACGGTCCTCAAGTGCTCCTCGTGCTCCAAATCACTGCGGGAGTAGATCAAAATATCATCTATAAACACCACCACAAACCGGTCCAAAAACGGCTGAAAAATCCTGTTCATCAAGTCCATGAATGCGGCAGGGGCATTTGTCAACCCAAAAGGCATCACAGTAAACTCATAATGCCCGTACCGCGATCTGAAAGCCGTCTTGGAGATGTCCTCGGCCCTCACCCTCAGCTGGTGGTAACCGGACTGCAGATCAATCTTCGAGAACACCGATGCTCCCTGTAACTGATCAAACAAATCATCAATCCGGGGGAGGGGATACTTGTTCCGGATGGTCACTTTGTTCAATTCCCTATAATCCACACACAACCGCAGTGACCCATCCTTCTTCTTCACAAACAACACAGGCGCTCCCCACGGAGAAACACTGGGTCGGATGAAGCCCCTGTCCAAAAGATCCTGAAGCTGGGCCTTCAACTCCCTCAACTCAGCTGGCGCCATCCTATAGGGTGCCTTTGAGATTGGTGCAGTTCCAGGAACTACATCAATCACGAACTCAATCTCCCTCTCCGGCGGCATCGTCGTCAACTCAGGGGGAAATACATCTGGGAACTCGCGGACAATAGGGATATCCTCGAGTCCCAGTGCCGCCGTAGGCACCTCCACCACAGTGGCCAAAAAGGCAGTGCAACCCCTACTCATCATCCTCCTAGCTCTGGCCGAGGAAATGGTCGCTGCGAACAGCGTGCTCTGGCAGCCTCTGAAGATGAACTCCTCCTGTCCTGGCTCGCGAAGAGTCACCGTCCTCTCTCTGCAGTCGATAGTGGCGGAATACCGCGACAGCCAATCCATCCCTAGCACCAAATCAAAATCCTGGAGCTGCTGCAAAACAAGCAAGTCTGCAGGCAAAATCCAAGGCCCCAACTGCACTGGGCAAGCCACACAACGCTCCTCGACATGCAAAATATGATCAGGAATCCGCACCTCTAATGCATGTGACAAGGACTCTCTCTCTAACCATGCAGGGATGCAAATGCTCGACTAATGAAAGAATGAGATGCTCCAGTGTCGAATAAAGTACGAGCCCGAATACCAAAGAGTAGAATAATACCTGCCACCACCTGGTCTGCCGCTGAAGAATCCGCCAACTGGGCGGCATACACCCGCCCGCTCGGTGCTGGAGGTCGAGAATCTACAGGATAAGAAGTGGACGGCCTGCTCGCTGGAGCATAAGGCCGCTGAGCTGGTGGCCGCTGCTGCTGAGGGGGATATGGAACCGATGCCGATGACGGTGCCGAGGAAGTAGAAAGGGGGCAAGTAGCTCGCACATGCCCTGGCTGTCCACAACGGAAGCATCGACCCCATCTCTGGTCACAAGTAATGGCGGCATGCTGACCTCCACAGAAAATACATCGGTCAGAAGATCGGGGCTGTCTCGGCTGCTGCTGCTGCTGCTGTCTCGAGGACTGCTGCTGAGATCTCTGCTGCCTCTGCTGTGATCTCTGCTGCTGGTGCTGCTGCTGATGCTGCTGCGGTCTCTGGGGTCCCCCAGGCCCTCTCCTATCAGATCGCCCACGGCCATAAGACTGGGACTGCGGCGGCCGTGGCGGTCTCCAAGAGCTGGCCTGTCCCCCGTCCTCTGGGGCTGGTCGCTTCCTGTCGGAACTCTGCGCGACCGCGGCCCTCCGTCTGGCCACCTCCTGATCGCCTCTCTCCACCCACTGTGCATGCTCTGCGGCTGCCTCCAGGGTCTGAAATCTCTGAGCATGCACAAGTGTGTAAATCTCTGGACGAAGGCCTCCCTCGAACAACTCAACCTGGTGCGGACCGTCACGAGCGACGTAGGGCACACAGTTCAGCAACTCCCTGAACTCCTGAAAATAGGCATGGGCCGGTCGATCGCCCTGCTGCAGATTCTTCAAATCGTCCTCCAACTTCTTCTTCACACTGGTAGAAAAATAGGTGTCCAACACCATCCGTCTGAACTCCTCCCAAGGTAACTGCCGGGTGATCCGGAACTCCAGTGGCTCAACTCGCTGCCACCAAAAATCAGCATCTCCGTCCAAACAGTGCACCGCCATGTGCACTCGATACTTCGGGTCGATGAAGAAGTCCCGAAAAAGCTTCTCCATCGCAGAAAGCCAAATCCCAACAGCCCGGGGCTGAGCATCCCGCCCCGAGAATCTAGGTGGTCCCCGCTTAACAAACGCAGCGAGTTTGTCAGCAAAATCCCGCTCCTCCTCCGCAGTCAAAGGCTGAAATGCCGCAGGAGCCCCGCTACTCGAAGATGGCGCTGACGGCACAAAAGGTGCAACAAGAGGCACAGGGACCTCCGGAACAGCTGGGGGTGGTGCCTCCCTCTGAGCAAGCAGCTGCTCAATCCTCTGCTCCTGGCGGCGCTGACCCTCCGCCAACTGGGCCACCAAGGCCCTCAACTCAGTAAGCTCGGGTGGTGTAGGCTGCTCTGGCTCAACAGGGGGCGAAGGGGCACCCCGAGTGGGAATCCGACGTCGTGGAGGCATCCTGCCACAAGAAACCAACATCATCAGCAACAAAACCCCACACGACCCAATCTGGCGAAAGTCGAAAGACATCCCCCTATTTCTGTAACCTTATT
>JAQOTM010000926.1:0-69508 GCA_029168755.2 Tillandsia fasciculata | reverse complement strand
GCCGCAAAACGCCTGCCCGGGCTGCGGCCGCCGCCCAGCACTACGCTGCCCGCACGCCGCCGCGTCGCCGGAGACACTGTTCCGGCGTGAACATAACCGCCACCCAAAAACTCAAGTAAATAGCCCATCTTGACCGTTTTCCCGCGCGCTGATTCCAAAACGACGTCCGTTTCGCCAAAATCCGCCTCTAAAATTTGCCGGAGGCTCCCGAAAAGGTAAATTTAATCCAATTTTCGCGCCGGGTCGCAAACTTGATTCCAATAAGCGCGTAAACCACTCTAACACCCGAATGGGCTCCCAGATAGGCAGACAAGCTCAAAATGACAGAAAACCAAACCCAACCTCCGCTTTGGCCTAAAACCTCTCTAACATTCGGCAAAGACAGCCGACGGCCAAACACAACAAGCCAAAGCTTCACAGGGTCCATCAGTGGCATCCATTTGATGCGCTATGGGCCGAACACACCATCAACAGGTGTTTGCACAGAGAAAAAGCGGGAAAAGCTGTAAGGAGTTCAGGGCCCTACAGAGCTGTGGGACATGTTTGATCTATGGAGCCAGATTGGGCAGACGAACCACCCCGACTCGTAAGATTGAGTTGGAGCCTCTGGAGGCAGAGTCGTGGTTGGAGGTATTGGATAGACTATTTGAGAGCCTCGTTGTGTCGAGGGTTTACGCAGTTGCTTAACTGCGCGCATCCATGTTCGAGGGACGAGGCGCATAGGATATGTGAGAGATGAGAGGATTGCGCCATAATACCTTTCAGTTTATTCGGTCCCTCATGTACAGATTTTGAATCTTAGACGCCTCGATGGAGCAGGGCATTGTGTATGGAGCATGGCACTACAGTTCCGTCGGATAGGGATCTGCCGCCAGAGGCGAGTTCTGGATATTGATGTTTGGCGCCGGGTGATGGAGGACAGATCGGCCGGCAGAGACATTTCTGATTTCTTTTCCTGGACAACGGGTTCCCGAGATGCCAGAGATCGGGTGGACCCTGATGGCAGCATCAGCATCTATATCAGAGTGGCGCAGCGGTAGCGTGGATTTGTTATCTGCGGAGGACCTTATTCGTCGCCCCAGTGTGAGCAGAGACAGAGGTCATACTCCTTATGTGGATAGTCCTGATTTTCAGGCAGATTGAGCGACAACCACCTTGCATCGAGTGGATGAATCTATGCCGCCCGATTGGAGGGCGCTACGGCAGTGGATCGAGTTGCTGCAAGGTGGATTTCATTACGTCTATCGTAGTTCGAGCATGTGGATGCCGACACCTGCTTGCACGTGAGGATCAGGTTTCAGGTCACGTGTAGCACATAGATGATGGTTGCCAGTCCTGCCCAGTGCAGATAGGACCTTGATTTGATCCATTGGTTGTTAGTTCGTTAGGGCTCCGAATGTTGATATGAAGTTGGTTAGGGATTGGGTATTCCAATGTCATGCTATCATGGTTGCCGAGAGAGGACATGACTCCCCGTGGACCTGGTCAGAGGAGTATGCTTATGGATGAAGCTAGAGCACGACAGGGGTTGAGTCGTTGGTCGTATCGCTTGGCTAGCGATTGTAGAGGAGGTGCCTACGGCGGCACCGGGACTAAAGAATATCTTCATCGCCCGTGTGATCCCGTGAGAGAGTCTATCTGGGCTGAGATTGAAGCCGCCGGTTAGTGAGATTGGGACCGAGACAGTGGTTGGCGTGGTTTTGGAAACCGCGCCGACTTCGGGCAGCACCTCTTGGAGTGTCACCCGTGAGATAAAGAGCCGATAGCGCAGTTGCGGGATCTGATGGATCGAGAGGCCGTGTGACCCTGTGCCATGTTGTGGATATAACGGTGAGGTCGGGTGATTGTTAGCATTATGGAATCATATAGCCAAGGGCGGTGCCCTGATAGTGTTTAGGACCCGGTAGGGGCTTTCTGAGCTTGCCTTGCGGTCAAGTGGATTGACTGAGGCCCTGCGGCCTTTGGATTTGAGGGAATTGAGTGTTCTGGTTCTGTTGGACGGATTGGTGGTTATATCCGTCGTGGATGTTTGGATTATTTCCGAGGTGACCAAGAACGTGAGGAGCACTTGTGAATAGCGCTGCAACTTCTATAAGAGAAGAAGTGGCTTGCCTAGTGGGAGAGTGTGCTTTCGATTTTGAAAGGTTTCTGGGTTAGGCCTCATGATTTCGGCTGCAAGAGCGACTGAGGACCCAACGAAGAGTGATGCCGTGGGAATTAGCCTAAGCCTATGATTGTGACTGAGGTCAAAAGTTTTGGACTAGGCAGGGCCAGTATAGCTTCAAGGAGTTGAGCTACATTGATTTGCATGATTACCAGTGATGGAGGGAACATTGAGTTATTCTTAGATCTTCAAACCTAAAATACTTGGATACTCAGGTAGAGCTTGGTTGAAGCCACGTCAGTGGACAGAGTTATTGGTTTTGTAAGTTGCTCTTATAGCATATAATTATCCCAGCGAGGATTCTTTTTTTGGTTAGCACGCCTTGGTTAGGCGAGCATGCAACCTGGGAATGAGGTCTTCGATCCGTGGTTGCCACTTTTGGAACTTGGGATTTGAGAGTGGAGTTTGAGCATTGTTTCCCGTTGTTGAACTACTTCCCCTGTAAATTGGTAGGAGTGATGCATCTGCAAAACTTGAGTGTTTTGGTTGCTAAGGGGCAACGAAGGAGTTATGCCTATTTGAGGCTTAGAGTTTGGATTTGGGAACCATGAGGGTGAAAGCCTCTATCCGCAGGAATACGATCATTCGAGATTTACGCGGGGAGTTTGTTTCGCGAGTGTCTTTCTGGCTGGAAAAAGTGTATTTAATCACCCGCATGTTTTGGGTTCTGCTTCTTTGGAGTTGGACAAGGAATTGAACCAGCAGAAGCAACCGATGCAAATTCTTGCTCGTGAAGCTAAGGAATTGTGTAGCCGAGACTACCTTCGGTGAAGATTCAGTGGAGTCATCGCGATGAGTGAGAACGGCCACTTGAGAGCCTGAGGATGAGTTGGGTGTTCCCTATCCCTATTTATTGAGTCACCCTCCTGAGTTATGGGTTTAGTTTGGGTTTCGAGGACGAAACCTTTTTAAGGAGGGAGAGTGTAGAATACCGGAATTTTGGGTGGCGCGCCGACCGCGCAGGATGACGGAGGCGGAGAATTCACCCTAGGCAAGTTCTATATGTTTACTGATGAGTTCGGGTTGACTCGGATCATTGTGAAAGTCCCGGCTTGAATCGGAGCTTTTCGGGCATTGTGCGCCGATAGAGGACTGGTTTGGAAGCACTGACTCCACAGTGGTGTGCAGAAAATTTGGAAATATTTGGAATAGGTGAACTTTATGATTACTAGTGGAATGGTACTCGTCGGCACACTTTGGTTTGTTAGAGTTGTCAGCGTGCGAAGAGGACGCGAAAATCGGATCTAGTGCGAAAAACCGCATAGTGGTGTACGAAAATGCGGTGGTTGTTATATTTATGGTTCGGAGAGTTTTGATTTTACTTTTTTCGGGGTGTCGGAATCCCCGGTTCGCCAAATGGACGAGAAAAACGGACTCAGCACGAAAAACTGTGCGAAATACACTATTTCCGGGTTTTTTTGAGTTAAATTGGGTGTTCTGGTGTACGGGGGTGGTGGACCGGGTTCTTGGGGGGCTGGCGCACGAGGGAAGGACCGGCTGGTGCAGCGCGTTCACGGCAGCGCTGCACCCGGTCCAGGCTCCCGGGCGAGCGCCGGTGCACGCGCGGTGCACCGGGCGCGCACCGCGCATGCACGCGCACGCGTGCGCGCGGCGCGCCCAGCTCCCGCGCGTGGGCCGGGCTGCGTTGTCGCCGCGCATACAGCCCTGGTGTCGGTCGGACCATTTGTGTCACGCCCCGGGTCGAAACTGCGACCCGGGCTCGCCAACAGATCCGCCGCCCATACGGGAAGCCCCGCATAGACGTAGCGACTAACCTGCAAAAGAGATCTATACTAAACAGATATCAGAGCTAAAAGGTAAAAGCTGGATAAAATAAAAACAACTCTCACAAAATATACAACCAGAGTCCTCACCCAAATACAAAGATCTCTCAAAATAAGAAGAGTACAACTCAATCCTCACTACAAGTCACTCGACATGAACTCACAAAAGTAGGGAGGTACAGCTACTCTCAGGCGACACTGGTAGGGATCTATCTCGCGACTCCCTTACCTCGATCAGTCGGGTCAGCAACAGGTGCGGCAGGAACTGGAGCAGAAGAAGAAGTCCCTGGGGAAAAGACACCACGACGGGTGTGAGAACTACGTCCCAAGTAGTTCTCAGTGGGTGCCGCCAACAAGCCCGACGGTCTGCCCACTAAGTCTACTAGAGGCAAAAGTAACAAAGCAGTGCGGAAGGAGAAAAACTGGTAAAGTAAACTCTACAGCTACTATGCCTCTATCTAGATGCTCAATAGTGGAACAGAAAGAACATGATGCTACAACTAGCTCTCGACTCATATCACCCAATCTAAACTGACTGCCGCATAGGGTCCAGTCAAACCTGCGCCTACCTACTGCCGTCACGTCCCAAGGGGACCGGACTTACGTAGGGCGTCCGTGACTGCCACTAACTGGCCCAGCCAGAGGGACTGTGTCCATGACTGCCACTAACTGGCCCAGCCAGAGGGAACACTGCGTCGACAAGTCGCGATAGAAGAACAGGCCCAACTCCGGAGTGGCTCTCGAGGGGAGCGACCCCACCGAGGAAAGTATCCGCGTATCTCTGTCGAGCTCAAATGTGGCTCATGCAGGCTATAATCCCAAATCCTCGATCATCAAGATCGGCTGTAACCAAGAACCACTGTCTCACTCACAGGCTGGAAAACTGCACAGCCGAGACCCACTATCACTCAAATGGCTCCCAAGATCCCAGATCTAATGCCAAAGTCACTCTCCCAAAGAAATCTGGTCTACAGACTGTTAACGACTCCACTCGGTCCCCTGACACGAGTGTAAATGCATCCCACAATAAACCGACCTCTCGGCCCACTACTTGGGCGAGTAAAACTCTAAGTCCAGAGTGATAAAAGAATAGTGCAGTGGGGATGTCTAGAGCAATAAAAACCTAGCCCAAGTTGAGGTTTTCTACAGTCTGGCTGAACATGCATCATATGGCAGTGGTGCTAGGTCAAGTTCCAAGATAAACAATAATTGACAGCTTGTAGGGAGCAAGATAATAATAATCAACAGCTTAGGGGAGAAAAATAGTCATATGATCATCGAACTACAACAGGAATATCAATTCACACATTCTAGCATGCTGGGCATCAAACATTAAAATATGCAAGTCCCTAAAGCTAGAATTAGTACACAGTCCGCTGATCTTGAAAAAGAGGTCACCCACCTGAAGCGCAGATCTGTCCAAGTCCTACAGCTGATAATACCAAAATAACAGCAACTCACTGACCCGTAAGTCCAGTACTGTCCAAAAACCCACCTGGTACAACAATAGGCTACAGTCATACACAAATCTCCCAAAAATCTGTCCAAATATCACCTGCTGAATTTCAGCTGTACAGAAGCTAATATTTCACCTGCAGAAAGTGTCCAATAAATTCCAGTAAAAATATCCTGGCGTTCCTCGCGTCGATAGCTTCGAAACAAGTACCTGCACGCCCAAATCGGAGTTCCGTAGGCCAAGATATAAATTCCACAACACGGGCGCGCGAAAACATACAACCACATAACTGTAAAATCTTGCACAGATGAAAAGGAAAACATATACCTCCGGGAAGATCTCCAGAAATTCCAAGAAAATTCCACGATGATCCTTGCGTCGAGTAGATGAAAAAAGTCTATAAGCACGTCCCGATCCGAGATCTGTGCGCGAAGATATCCTCAAAGGAAGCCGCTGTCCTCACCAAAAGCTCACAGAAAAAGGGTCCCAATGAGCACGAGAAAACACCTCGAAAAACGCGAAATCTGAAAATGTCTGTGAAACCCAAAATCGTAGCCTCACCAGTCACGAATCCAGCGGCGAAGAAATCGCCCGAAAAGGTTGTCGGAGTAGGTCGGGGGAGCTCGTATACCGAAGAGCGACGGAAGAAACACCGAAGAACGAACGTCGCGCCGCGCCAAGAAAATGAGAACCTCGAAAAGCGTGCCCCCAGAAAGTCCCGAAATCTGCCGAAGGGTGGAGCTCAGCGAGGGGAAGAATTCCTCTGAAGACCTCACAGCGAAAAGAGGAGAAAAAAGTGAGCTAAAGGGCCCAAGAAGCCTATTTATAGGCTCAGCCCAAAGGCTGAGTGGGCCGGGTTTCGGGCGCAACTTTCGGGCGCCCGAAATCCGGAAGAAGGGTCGGACGGCCCCCGTCCGACGCGCCCGAAAGTTTCCTGGGCTGACACGTGTCCCCATAACACGGAACAGCGGTGCAAGGCCGTCCGCTGTGCGCCACGTGTCCCACTCGCGGTCAGCGGGGTAGGTACGGTCCGCCAACCGCGTGCCGACGCGTGGCGCACTCGAGTACGGCGACCACTCGCGTTGCGACGCGTGGCGCACTCGAGTGCGGCCGACAGCCGCGTCAGCGCCCCCCTGCGCGTCCTCTGTCCCGAGGCGGGACTTCAGCCACTCCGTGCACCGCGCAAGCTGAGCCCGCCACTCAGCTGCCGCCACGTGTCCCTGCGCCGGGTCTATGCACCCGCGCGGGGAACTCCGTGGACCGATCCTCCAGCGCCCGCCAATCGGAGGCCGAAACCTGGATCCTGCACAGTAATCCTGCACCGGCGCTCAATCAATGCACCAGCCGGTCAGAATTCCGTGGACCGCGCACCAAAGGCCTGCCAATCAGGCGGCGCCACGTGTCATGCGCCGGGTCCGTGCACCCAGCCGCGGCCCTCTGTGGACCGCGCGCTGCAGACCGGCCAATCATGGGCTGCCACGTGGCAGCCGGCGGTCCACGGCCCCTCCCATGCACCGAAATTCACAGTAAACTTCCGGGAGTCCGTTTTTGGGCATCCGGACTCAGAATTTAACAAGCAAATAGCCGTTTTCAAGCGTTTTTCCGCGCTGAATCCATTTCCAACCTCTGTTTGGCCAAAAGCCTTTTCATAATTTCGGCAAACACAGCCGAAGGCCAACACAGCTGTAGATAACTCACAGGGTCCATCTGTAGCATCTCCTTGACGCACAATGGGCCAGACACACCAACAATAGGTGTTCTAAACAAGGGATTCACCAGAAAAGCTGCATGGGAAACTGGGCCACCACATCCTCCCCCACTAAAAGGGAGTTTCGTCCTCGAAACAAGAAACAAACAGGCGTACCTCAATCAGACGTCCCGAACAGGAAGGGATAGATATCCCGCATCACCGTCTCCAGCTCCCAGGTAGCCTCCCGCTCCTCGTGATTGCTCCATAAAACCTTCACATAAGGTATCGACCGGTTGCGCAATTCTCTCACCTCTCGAGCAAGAATCCGCAACGGGCGCTCCTCGTAGCCAAGATCCTCAGCGATCTCCAAAGAAGTGAAGTCGATCACGTGCGAGGGGTCGAAAACATATCTCCTCAAAGCTGAGACGTGGAAGACGTCGTGAACTCCGGCCAGGCGAGGTGGAAGAGCAACTCTATAGGCCACTGGGCCAATCCTCTCAAGTACCTCAAAGGGTCCAATAAAGCGGGGACTGAGCTTTCCCCGAACTCCAAATCTCCTGACCCCTTTCGAAGGCGAGACCTTCAAAAAGACATGATCACCAATCTGAAACTCAAGGTCTCGCCGCCGAGTATCAGCATAGCTCCTCTGGCGACTCTGGGCCACCTCAAGATGTCGGCGAACCAATCTGACTTTCTCCTCTGCCTCCAGCAGTAAGTCCGGTCCCAAAGTCCTCCTCTCACCCACGTCACTCCAATACAGAGGTGACCGACACTTGCGTCCATACAACGCCTCAAACGGAGCCATCTGGATGCTCGCTTGATAGCTGTTGTTGTACGCAAACTCAACCAATGCCAAGTGCCGGTACCACCCTCCTCCAAAATCCATAACGCACGCTCTCAACATGTCCTCAAGGGTCTGTATGGTGCGCTCAGACTGTCCATCGGTCTGTGGGTGGAATGCTGTGCTAAAACGGAGCCGGGTCCCCAAGGCCGACTGAAGACTCCCCCAGAAGTGTGAAACGAACCTCGGGTCCCTATCTGATACAATCGAGGCGGGTATGCCGTGCAGTCTCACTATCTCATCCAAGTATAACTGCGCAAGTCGCTCCAACGGCAAAGTCATCTGAACAGGCAAAAAGTGTGCAGACTTGGTGAGTCTATCCACGATAACCCAAATCGCATCGGCCCCACTCTGCGCCCTCGGCAGTCCAGTGACGAAATCCATGGTGATGTGGTCCCACTTCCATTCGGGAATTGGAAGACTCTGCAACTTGCCAGCAGGAACGCGATGCTCTGCCTTCACTTGCTGGCAAGTTAAACAATGAGCCACGAATCTTCCAATATCCCGCTTCATTCCGGGCCACCAAAAATGTGCCTTGAGGTCCTTATACATCTTAGTACCACCAGGATGAATGGTATAAGGTGTATAATGGGCCTCCCTCAAAATCTGATCTCTGAGCTCAGTGTCCATAGGCACGCACACTCGGTCCCTGTACCGCAGTACTCCCGAGCTATCCACTACAAAATCCCCTAACTGATCAGCCTGAATCTGCGATCTAATCCGAGTCAAGTGGGGGTCCTCACTCTGTGTCTCTCTAATCCTCTCCAACAGAGTGGGCTGCAAGACCATAGACATGAGTCTAGCAGAGACCCCAGGGGATACAACCTCAATCTGTAAGCGCCTCATCTGCTCCACAAGCGGTGCCTGCTGGGTGATCAACATGCTCAAGCTCTGCGCTGACCTCCTACTCAAAGCATCTGCCACTACATTGGCCTTGCCGGGGTGATAAAGAATACTCACATCATAATCCTTTAGCAACTCCAACCACCGGCGTTGCCTCAAATTCAGCTCCTTCTGTGTGAACAGGTACTTCAAGCTCTTATGATCAGTGTAAATCTCACAATGCTCCCCATAGAGGTAATGCCGCCACAACTTCAGCGCGAACACCACGGCTGCAAGCTCCAAATCATGAGTAGGGTAATTCTTCTCATAATCCTTTAATTGCCGTGAAGCATAAGCAATTACCCTACCATGCTGCATCAGAACACATCCCAAGCCGCTGTGAGAGGCGTCACTGTAGATCACAAATCCATCGCCCATCACTGGAAGTGCTAAAACTGGTGCCGAGATCAATCTCCTCTTCAGCTCCTCAAAGCTCTCCTGGCACCGCTCAGTCCAAACAAACTTTATCCCCTTTCTGGTCAAACTGGTCAGGGGAGTAGAGAGCTTCGCAAAGCCCTCTACAAAGCGACGGTAGTAACCGGCTAAACCCAAAAAGCTACGGACCTCAGTAACCGTCGTCGGTCTAGGCCAATCCCGAACAGCATCAATCTTCGTCGGGTCCACTGCCACTCCTGCGGCTGAAACAACGTGGCCTAGAAAAGCAACCTCCCGGAGCCAAAATTCGCACTTTTTAAACTTGGCATACAGCTTCTTCTCTCGCAGAAGCTGCAGCACTATCCTCAAGTGCTCCTCATGCTCCAAATCACTCCGGGAGTAAATCAGAATGTCGTCAATAAACACAACGACAAACCGATCCAAGTACGGCTGAAACACCCGGTTCATTAAATCCATGAATGCTGCAGGGGCATTAGTTAATCCAAAAGGCATAACTGTAAACTCATAATGCCCGTACCGGGATCTAAAAGCCGTCTTGGGAATGTCCTCGGCCCTCACCCTCAGCTGGTGGTAACCTGACTGGAGATCAATCTTGGAGAACACAGACGCTCCCTGCAACTGATCAAACAGATCATCAATCCGTGGAAGGGGGTACTTATTCCGGATGGTCACTTTATTCAGCTCTCTGTAGTCCACACATAATCGAAGCGACCCATCCTTCTTTTTCACAAATAAAACTGGCGCTCCCCACGGAGATACACTGGGCCTCACAAATCCCACATCCATCAAATCCTGAAGCTGAGCTTTCAGCTCTCTCAGCTCAGCAGGTGCCATCCTATAAGGTGCCTTTGAGATTGGTGCGGTTCCTGGAACCACATCAATCACAAACTCAATCTCCCTCTCCGGCGGCATGGTCGACAACTCTGAGGGAAACACATCTGGGAACTCGCGGACAATAGGGATATCCTCGAGTCCCAGTGCCGCCGTAGGCACCTCCACAATCGTCGCCAGGAAGGCGGTACAACCCCTACTCATCATCCGCCGGGCTCTCGCCGAAGAAATAGCCATGGCAAATAAAGTACTCTGGCAGCCTCTGTAAACGAACTCCTCCTGTCCAGGCTCGCGGAGGGTCACCGTCCTCTCTCTGCAGTCAATGGTGGCAAAATACCGAGCTAACCAATCCATGCCAAGTACCACGTCGAAATCCTGGAGCTGCCGCAAGACGAGCAAGTCTGCCGGCAGGACCCAGGGTCCCAACTGTACAGGGCAATCCCTACAACACTCCTCGACATGCAAGACATGGCCTGGGATCTGAACCTCTAATGCATGCGATAAAGAAACTACCTCTATGCCATGTAGGGATGCAAATGCTCTACTAATGCATGAGTGCGATGCGCCAGTATCAAAAAGTGCTCGGGTATGAACTGCAGAAATCAAAATAATACCTGCGACGACGTGATCTGCGGCAGAAGCATCCTCAAACTGGGCGGCATAGACACGCCCGCTCGGTGCTGGTGGTCGTCGATCTGGCTGCCGCGAGGAAGAAGGAGCAAGATCAGGCCTACCATAGGCCACAGAAGGCCCTGTCGTCTGCTGAGGAAGAGATGGTGCAGAAGCGGTGGAAGAAGATGGAGAACCTGCTCTAGGGCATGAGCTCTGAATGTGACCGGCCTGCCCACAACGGTAGCAACGGCCGTGCCTCTGCTGACAATGCATCGGTAAATGCGGCCCTCCACAAAAGATACAACGATCCTGCCGGGACTGCCGCGGAGTCTGCTGCTGCTGAGATGACTGCTGGGGTCGAGGTGGTCGACGCTGCTGCGAAGACTGACGAGATGATCCCGATCTCTGGCGCCCCTGCTGTCCACGACCCTGAGGATGGAATCGTGGGGGTCTCGGGGGTCCCTGCCTACTCGACTGCCCCTCATCCACCGGCGCCGGGCGCTTCGCCCCAGGAATCACTACGGGGGCTGGAGCCAACTCTGCCATAACTGTCTCTCCAGACTCAATATATAGCGCCTGCTCCATCGAGGCCTCCAAAGTCTGCAATCTGAGGGCGCGAACAAGCTGATAAATGTCCCGGCGCAGCCCCCGCTCGAACATGTAGATCCGGTGTGACTCGTCCCTGGCCACGTGAGGCATACTAGCTATCAACCTATTGAATTCAGCTATGTATGCATGCACGGGCCGATCTCCCTGGCGGAGACTCCTCAGCTGCTCCTCCAAACTCTGTCGTACACTCTCAGGAAAGAATGCCCCCAAAAGAAGACTGCGGAACTCCGCCCAGAGAGAAGCTGCGACCCAGGCGGACCAGCGGGTCGCACACGCCGCCACCAAGCCTCGGCGTTGCCCTCCAGATAATGCGCTGCCAGGAAAACCCGAAACCGATCCTGAACGAACAAACTCTCAAAGTGGCGCTCCAAGGCCGTAACCCAAGTCTCGGCCTCCCACGGCTCAGCACCCAGACCAGAGAAACGGGGTGGATCGAACCGGCGGAGCCTCATCAACAAATCCACCGCTGTACTCTGCTCAGAAGAAGTAAAAGGTCCCGTCGGCCCAGACGGTGGTCCGCACGAAACCGGCTCGACAGGAACTGCCGGTGCTGACGGAATCACAGGGGGTGCTGCAGCTGGCGAAGAGGGCACAGGCGAACTCTCAGGGGGTGCTACCACCGGCTGTGACCTCTGCTCTAACATAAGCATCATCCGACCCAAGGCCTCTTCCTGGCGCCGAGAAGCCTCCTCCTGGCGCTGCGAGGCCTCCTCCTGGCGCTGCGAGGCCTCCTCCTGGCGCCGAGAAGTCTCCTCCTGGCGCTGAACAGCCTCAGACATCTGTGCCAACTGGGCACGAAGATCCTGCACCTCACTCTGATGTCCCTGTCCCGAGTCCTCCTCCTCGGGCACAGAAGAAGAAGGCTGCGAGCGCGTCGACATCCGGCGTCGCGGAGGCATCACTCACCTGCGGGGGAACAAGAAGAACAGTCAGAACCCCCCCCAAACAAAACACGACCCAATCCAGCGAAAGTCAATGGCATGCCGCCCTTCCCGTAGCACTATGTTGTCTGCAGCCAACATAGTTGCCACCGAAGGAAGACATGTCGATCACTCATCCCATCCACTGGGAGAGTTAAGGACCCCAATCCAGACTCTCGCTAAAAAGTTACGTCTCTCACGTAAGTCATCCTAGGGTCCAACTATAAGCCTAGGGTTTCTAAGTCCTCAATGACCTACACCTAGGCTCTGATACCACTCTAATCTGTCACGCCCCGGGTCGAAACTGCGACCCGGGCTCGCCAACAGATCCGCCGCCCATACGGGAAGCCCCGCATAGACGTAGCGACTAACCTGCAAAAGAGATCTATACTAAACAGATATCAGAGCTAAAAGTAAAAGCTGGATAAAATAAAAACAACTCTCACAAAATATACAACCAGAGTCCTCACCCAAATACAAAGATCTCTCAAAATAAGAAGAGTACAACTCAATCCTCACTACAAGTCACTCGACATGAACTCACAAAAGTAGGGAGGTACAGCTACTCTCAGGCGACACTGGTAGGGATCTATCTCGCGACTCCCTTACCTCGATCAGTCGGGTCAGCAACAGGTGCGGCAGGAACTGGAGCAGAAGAAGAAGTCCCTGGGGAAAAGACACCACGACGGGTGTGAGAACTACGTCCCAAGTAGTTCTCAGTGGGTGCCGCCAACAAGCCCGACGGTCTGCCCACTAAGTCTACTAGAGGCAAAAGTAACAAAGCAGTGCGGAAGGAGAAAAACTGGTAAAGTAAACTCTACAGCTACTATGCCTCTATCTAGATGCTCAATAGTGGAACAGAAAGAACATGATGCTACAACTAGCTCTCGACTCATATCACCCAATCTAAACTGACTGCCGCATAGGGTCCAGTCAAACCTGCGCCTACCTACTGCCGTCACGTCCCAAGGGGACCGGACTTACGTAGGGCGTCCGTGACTGCCACTAACTGGCCCAGCCAGAGGGACTGTGTCCATGACTGCCACTAACTGGCCCAGCCAGAGGGAACACTGCGTCGACAAGTCGCGATAGAAGAACAGGCCCAACTCCGGAGTGGCTCTCGAGGGGAGCGACCCCACCGAGGAAAGTATCCGCGTATCTCTGTCGAGCTCAAATGTGGCTCATGCAGGCTATAATCCAAATCCTCGATCATCAAGATCGGCTGTAACCAAGAACCACTGTCTCACTCACAGGCTGGAAAACTGCACAGCCGAGACCCACTATCACTCAAATGGCTCCCAAGATCCCAGATCTAATGCCAAAGTCACTCTCCCAAAGAAATCTGGTCTACAGACTGTTAACGACTCCACTCGGTCCCCTGACACGAGTGTAAATGCATCCCACAATAAACCGACCTCTCGGCCCACTACTTGGGCGAGTAAAACTCTAAGTCCAGAGTGATAAAAGAATAGTGCAGTGGGGATG
Organism: Tillandsia fasciculata; assembly: GCA_029168755.2. Lineage (NCBI taxonomy): Eukaryota > Viridiplantae > Streptophyta > Magnoliopsida > Poales > Bromeliaceae > Tillandsia > Tillandsia fasciculata. The sequence continues at coordinate 55,838 of JAQOTM010000926.1, read as the reverse complement.
TCTAGAGCAATAAAAACCTAGCCCAAGTTGAGGTTTTCTACAGTCTGGCTGAACATGCATCATATGGCAGTGGTGCTAGGTCAAGTTCCAAGATAAACAATAATTGACAGCTTGTAGGGAGCAAGATAATAATAATCAACAGCTTAGGGGAGAAAAATAGTCATATGATCATCGAACTACAACAGGAATATCAATTCACACATTCTAGCATGCTGGGCATCAAACATTAAAATATGCAAGTCCCTAAAGCTAGAATTAGTACACAGTCCGCTGATCTTGAAAAAGAGGTCACCCACCTGAAGCGCAGATCTGTCCAAGTCCTACAGCTGATAATACCAAAATAACAGCAACTCACTGACCCGTAAGTCCAGTACTGTCCAAAAACCCACCTGGTACAACAATAGGCTACAGTCATACACAAATCTCCCAAAAATCTGTCCAAATATCACCTGCTGAATTTCAGCTGTACAGAAGCTAATATTTCACCTGCAGAAAGTGTCCAATAAATTCCAGTAAAAATATCCTGGCGTTCCTCGCGTCGATAGCTTCGAAACAAGTACCTGCACGCCCAAATCGGAGTTCCGTAGGCCAAGATATAAATTCCACAACACGGGCGCGCGAAAACATACAACCACATAACTGTAAAATCTTGCACAGATGAAAAGGAAAACATATACCTCCGGGAAGATCTCCAGAAATTCCAAGAAAATTCCACGATGATCCTTGCGTCGAGTAGATGAAAAAAGTCTATAAGCACGTCCCGATCCGAGATCTGTGCGCGAAGATATCCTCAAAGGAAGCCGCTGTCCTCACCAAAAGCTCACAGAAAAAGGGTCCCAATGAGCACGAGAAAACACCTCGAAAAACGCGAAATCTGAAAATGTCTGTGAAACCCAAAATCGTAGCCTCACCAGTCACGAATCCAGCGGCGAAGAAATCGCCCGAAAAGGTTGTCGGAGTAGGTCGGGGGAGCTCGTATACCGAAGAGCGACGGAAGAAACACCGAAGAACGAACGTCGCGCCGCGCCAAGAAAATGAGAACCTCGAAAAGCGTGCCCCCAGAAAGTCCCGAAATCTGCCGAAGGGTGGAGCTCAGCGAGGGGAAGAATTCCTCTGAAGACCTCACAGCGAAAAGAGGAGAAAAAAGTGAGCTAAAGGGCCCAAGAAGCCTATTTATAGGCTCAGCCCAAAGGCTGAGTGGGCCGGGTTTCGGGCGCAACTTTCGGGCGCCCGAAATCCGGAAGAAGGGTCGGACGGCCCCCGTCCGACGCGCCCGAAAGTTTCCTGGGCTGACACGTGTCCCCATAACACGGAACAGCGGTGCAAGGCCGTCCGCTGTGCGCCACGTGTCCCACTCGCGGTCAGCGGGGTAGGTACGGTCCGCCAACCGCGTGCCGACGCGTGGCGCACTCGAGTACGGCGACCACTCGCGTTGCGACGCGTGGCGCACTCGAGTGCGGCCGACAGCCGCGTCAGCGCCCCCCTGCGCGTCCTCTGTCCCGAGGCGGGACTTCAGCCACTCCGTGCACCGCGCAAGCTGAGCCCGCCACTCAGCTGCCGCCACGTGTCCCTGCGCCGGGTCTATGCACCCGCGCGGGGAACTCCGTGGACCGATCCTCCAGCGCCCGCCAATCGGAGGCCGAAACCTGGATCCTGCACAGTAATCCTGCACCGGCGCTCAATCAATGCACCAGCCGGTCAGAATTCCGTGGACCGCGCACCAAAGGCCTGCCAATCAGGCGGCGCCACGTGTCATGCGCCGGGTCCGTGCACCCAGCCGCGGCCCTCTGTGGACCGCGCGCTGCAGACCGGCCAATCATGGGCTGCCACGTGGCAGCCGGCGGTCCACGGCCCCTCCCATGCACCGAAATTCACAGTAAACTTCCGGGAGTCCTTTTTGGGCATCCGGACTCAGAATTTAACAAGCAAATAGCCGTTTTCAAGCGTTTTTCCGCGCTGAATCCATTTCCAACCTCTGTTTGGCCAAAAGCCTTTTCATAATTTCGGCAAACACAGCCGAAGGCCAACACAGCTGTAGATAACTCACAGGGTCCATCTGTAGCATCTCCTTGACGCACAATGGGCCAGACACACCAACAATAGGTGTTCTAAACAAGGGATTCACCAGAAAAGCTGCATGGGAAACTGGGCCACCACAATTTGGTCCGACCCGCCTTGCACCGGATCGGGTGCAAGGGAGCTGGTTGTGAGAGGGGAGTTGGTAATGGTGGTTTGGTGCACCTTAAGCCCAATTTTGGTGCTTGTTAAGGCTATTTAAGAGTGCTAATTGGCATGGGGCTCCTCTTTTGGACATCTTGTACCTCTTAGCTGCTAAGAAGTCCAAGAAGCAACCTTCATCTTCTTCTTCTTCATCAAGGAAACCACCATTGTTGGAGCTTGGTCATTGCTGGTTTTGGGTTCCACTTCGTCGTATTTTCTTCCAGGAGGTCTCCAGAACTATAGGAGTGGAATTTTTGGGTGATTCTTGCGGGGTTCTCTTCACAACTTCAAGATCTACAACTTTCGTATTGAAGATGGAACCTAATTAGAGCTCTAAACCAGGTAAATATAGCAATCTTTGAGACACTTATTTTCTGTGGAGAATTTTGAGTAGAGGTTAGTGTTTTTTCTCCCCTGGGATGTACAAATGGAATTTTAAGTTGGTTTTTGTGGGGAAATTTCCAGGACTTAAAGATATCCAATTTTTGTATTTTCTGGAACTTCAAATTTGGAATCTAAATTATGTGAATTGAGTCATTTCTGAGACTTTTGTGCACAGCCGAGATTCGGGATGTGGTTTTGAAAAATGTTCAGTGTTTTTGCTCCCTAGGACTGAAGAAGTGGAGTTTTAGGCTAATTTTTGTGGGGAGTTCACCAGGACTCAGAGACCTACATTTTTCATATTGAAGAGGAAGGCTAAATCTTGCTTCGAATCAGGTAAATTTCATCATATTTGGAGCCTTTGGTTCAGATTACAGTTTTAGACAGCATGTGGTAATTTTGGAATTTCTTTTTCTCCTCTTTATGAAATGGTGAATTTCAAGTTGGATAATTTTCTAGACTTCAAGAGGAACAATTTGATACCTTACTCTTAAAATCTGGATAAGATTTGATATACCATCTTTAGTCCTCTTTATAGTTCATTGTTGCTGAAAATCTGCATGTATGTTGGGAATAACTTATGTACCTAATTGGACTTTGGACTTTAATTATTGTATGCATGGGAACAAGTATTTAAGTGCAAGCGATTTATGTTGTAATGGACTTGATGTGCAGATTCTTTTAATGGATTCAGATTTATAAAGTGGGCTTATATGAGCTTGATTTTGTGTATGCTGCCAGTGTTGTTGGTGGAGCTCCTTGGCGGCCTTTTTCTCTTCTACTCTAAGCAATATGTACCGGAGGTGAGTCGGAGTTTTCAGTGTACTTGGGCCCTTGTTGTTCTGTGACTTTTGCCGTGGACTGACCCAGTTGCGCACAGGTCTTAGTGTGAGCTCGACAGGATTATTTGAGCTTCCGGGTGATCCTTCGTGGTTCGCGGCAGTGCGCGCGCGGCGCGGTTTTCGATTTTCCTCCGTTTGAGGGTTCGGCGCTTCCCCGACTTCGGCTTTGCCTGCGGAAAGCGTTCCAGGTGGATGCTTTGTTTTCAGAACCGGTGGACGGTTCTCTAATTCTGTATCTTAGGATGCATGCATGTTTAAAGTACAACCGATATGAGCGAGAGGTAAGCAGAGAATGGCCTAGATCATGTGGATTGATGCCTACCTGATGATTGTACATGTTTGGTGAATTGGAGGCTTAGCATATGGTAGACGGTTATATTTATCCCACACTAGATGACATAGAGATCATACATGTTGATTCATTGACCTATTTATGTGAGATTGGTATAGCATAGTAGGTATACTTTAGCATGCCTTGTTATTATATGGTTCATTCCCTTTTATCATTTCTGAGGACAAAAGCATGCTTGTATGGACATATAGTTAGGCCACCTTTTCCTGCTACACTACTTATTGGAACTTGACTTAGGAGAAACCATGTTTTTTCTTTCTCCTTCTTTGTTAGTCAGGTGGTCAGTGTTGCTCGGGTTCGAGCAGGGGTCTGGATAGTGTAGTCGGGACTTTGTGTTTGGGACAGGTTGGATTAGTTTGTGGGGTTTGCGGCGACCGCGGATATTGGGCGGTTGATCGGATGTTTACTTATGCATCAGATTGGCTATCAGTTTTCTCTAGTGGATGGAGCTACCCACTTATCGTTTAGTTTGTATCCGATTGAGATCGGGTCTTCCTTTAGTGGATGAGTTTTCCCACTTTGATCAGAGTCGTGATCCAGTCCTGCAATATTGAGACACTTGACAGAGATACTTGTTACTGAGAGATACTTTACTCGTGTGGGTCGCTCCCCTCGAGTGCCACTCCGGAGGTAGGCTTGACCGAGCAGTGTGCCGGTCTGTTACTTATATTTTGACCGAGCCGTGTGCCGGTCCGTTACTTAGATTGAGATCGAGCCGTGTGCCGATCAGTTACTAAGTTCGACAGCAGAGCAGGCAGTACCGGGTGTTATACCAGTTCATTTGATTGGGTTTATTTCAGTCAGATACTTTTATTATTGCACTCGTGTCAGGGGGACCGAGTGGAGTATGGTAGCCGTGTTTAGACCAGTGCTAGTGTTGTTGGGAACCGTCTGGGGATCGACGGTTGTCCCAACGTCATTGTGAGTTGTTGACCATTGTGCGAGAGGCTTAGTGATCTTGAGTTTATCCGTTCTGAGAGAGAGCGTGGATTTTTGACTATAGCCTGCATGAGCCACTACTCGATAGCGAGTTAGTCCGTTTGGACGACCTACGTAATCCCTGCCCGTCATCGGGAGGTGGTCGTAGGTGGGCGCAGGTTTGACTGGACCAGATGTGGCAGTCAGCTCGATTGGGTCGATTGTGCACCTTATGTGCTAGTGGTTGCATACCATTCTTTGATTCTCCCCTCTTGAGCATTTAGACGGAGGCTTGGTAGCTGTTAGGTGACATCAGCGTTCTTGTTCGGTTCCCACTTCTTTGGGTATTTTATGTCTCTCGAGGACTTAGTGGGCAGATCGTCGGGCCTGGTGGCGGTACCCACTGAGGACTCCCTTTTTAGGTGAAGTTCTCACACCCGTTGGGGTTTTCCCCCTCCTTTTCTTTTCTCTCCTTTGTTTTGTAGAGTCTTAGCGGGTGTTGCGGATTCTGCGGTTGTTGTTCGAGGCGAGGGAGTCGCGTGCTAGATCTCTACCCGTCGTTGGAGAGTAGCGGTACCCTTCAGAGGAGATCTTCAGCAGATTAGTTGTTTTATTTTTTTTCCTCTTTTGAGAGACTGATGTAGTGAGGATATGTTATGTGTTGAGAGCCTGTACACTGATGTATTTATTGGAGATATCTCCCTATTTATTTTTGAGCTTTGTACATGAGGATATTGTATCATTATCATTTTTGGGAGATGGACAGTGTTGTATTATTTCCAGTTGTACAGTGGTTGATTTTAGTTATACAGCAGATTTTCATTTATAGCTCTGATATCTGTTAGCTGTAGTACTTTTCTTGCAGGTAGGACGCTTCGCCTATGCGGGGTTTGGCATAGGTGGCGGATCTGTTGGCGAGTCCGGGTCGCAGTTTCGACCCCGGGGTGTGACAATAATTGTATAAGGAATTGCATGATTCAATTGTGCTTGGTCGTATGACGAGGATATCCAGGTGGATTTCTGAGATGTCAGGGGTTGGGTGGACCCCGATGACAGCAACAGCCCTTTTATCAGAGTGGCGTAGCGGTAGCGTGGATTGGCTGTTTGCGAGAGACCACGTTCGGCATCTCAGTGCGAGCATGGACAGAGGTCGTGCTCCCTTTGTGATTGGTCTAGATATTTTGGCAGGCTGAGCGACGACTACTTGCATCGAGCAAATGAATCTGTGCCGCCCGGTTGGAGGGCGCCACGGTAGTGGATTGAGTTGTCGCAGGTATGATTTCATCACAGCAGTCGGAGTTAGAGCATGTTGCATTCCTGCATGGACTAGAGGTAGAGTTGTTACCACATGCACTTGAGGTACAGGTTACGGTTGGTATTGTGCAAGTGGGGAAGGCTTGTGGATTATGTCTAGTGCAGTTGAGGCCGTGAGTTTTGCCAGCAGACATATTGGTATTTGTGGCAGCTTGGTGTTTGACCCAGTGCTTGGGATTGGTTGGCGTAGTGCCACAGAATGTTTGACCGCTGAGATAAAGGACTTTGACTTTCTGCAAGGCAGATAATGGAAGGCATTTTGTTTGTTGAGACTGTTAGAGCACACAGGATACAACGACAGGGTGAGAGGTGCCTACGGCGGCAGCTGTAGAGTACCGAAATTTTGGAGTGCGCACCGACCTCGCAAGATGGCGTGGTGCGGAGAGTTCGCCACGAGCGTGTTCCGTTTTGGATTACAGATGAGTTCGGGTCGATTCGGATCTACACGGAAGCCCCAGCTTGATTCGGGGTTTTCCGGGCATTGTGCGCCGATAGAGGACTGGCTTCGGGGAAGCCTCGACTTCACAGTAGAGTGCAGAAAATTTGGGAACACTTGGAACAGGTGTATTTTATAATTACAGCGGAGTTCGGGAGGTTCCGGACTGACGCGGAGGATCCGAAGTCAAAAAGTGAGTTGGAACTGGCAGTTTTGGGAGCCGATTTTTGGATTGAGCACACCGACTCCACGGTTGAGCTTTTTGAGGAGAAAAAGCTTTGAGCATGTGTATTTTCAGATTACAGCGGGGTTCGGGAGGTTTCGGCCCCGTGCGGAGGCCTCGAGGGCAAAAAGTGAGTTGACGGGGGGCTTTGATGGATTATTTAATTAGTAAATTTTAATTAGTCAGTTGGATTATTTAAATTAGCTTGTGTAGTAGAGATGGAAAGAAATGAGTGTGAATTATGAGACTTGGATTAAAGGGTTGAATTGAGATTTTTTTGAGGAGCAATTAATGCGGCCACCAACCGCATTAATTAGGCGTCTCCTAATTATGTGGCACCACCTCACCCTCTCCCTCTCTGCTTAAAGCAGAGTAAAAAGAAGGAAGCAGAGGAAGAGAAGAGGGAAAAGAAAGAAAGGGAGAAAGAGAGAAGAGAAGTAGTAGAAGATGGGAATGGTGATTTTTGAGGGTGGTTTTGGAGATTTTGGATGTTGGACTTCCTCCTTGAAGCCGAGTCGTGCAAGCAGAGCGCGCGCGCGAGCGTCGACGACCATGCATGGTAAGTTTGTTTTGGGTTTTTCTTTTGTGTGCGGAGCTGGGTTTGGAGGGGTTGGCGGACGGCAAGCAGCCGGGGAGCAGCGAGCGGGCGACAGCACGGCCTCGAGCGCTGCGCAGCTAGGTGCTGCGCAGCCGGTCGCGCGCTGCGCGCTGGGCGCGGCCGCGGCGCGCGCCGCGCGTGCAGGGCGCAGCGGCCGCGCGCGCTGCGGGCCTGGGGGGGGCAATGCGGCCGGCCCAGGCGCCGTGCGTGCACCTGCTGGCGGCAAGCAGCGGCTGCGGTGGCGGCGCGTTTGGTTGGGGCTGCGTCGGCGTGCGGCACGTTTTTTCGCGCAGGGTTTTCGTTGGCCGGACTGATGTGCATTTCTCCTTTCCTTTTTCTCTGTTCTTGGTTCAGCTGAGGTTGTGCGCGTAGGATCTTGGTGCCGCGCAAGCTGTAGATCCCGGCGGAGCTCGGCACGTGGATGCACCTTCAAAGGTGAGTTTTGTTATTATTTTCCCAGGTTCGAGATTATTGTGGTTTTTGAAATTTTGTGTGCTAATGGTGCTGGTATTTGTGTGCTGTGAGCAGGTGTGAGCCTAAGGTGGACGTTTGTGAAGTGTGAGAGCTGTGTGTGTACTGGGAATAATGTTTATGTCCTTGGAAGCTTGTAAAGGAATCATATGAGTTTTATTTTGTTAGTTGTGGGTGTGCAGAGGAGATGATGTGTGTGTGCTGTGGTTTTGTATTTCTTAGAGGGTAACTAAGGATGTTGTGTGAAATGTGAGCATGTGTTCATTGATGGTGGACTTCATGTGGGCAGATGTTAATGTTTGGAGCTTCTATGTAATTGTGTATTTTGGTGTGAACCTGTAGAGTGCAAGCGGATTTATGGTTTATTGTGCATAAGTGATCATTAATTTAATTAATGGGTAAATTGGAACACTTAGTGTGCTGTGAGCCTTTGTGGATTCTTGGAGCTTGAAAATTATATGTCAGTTATATGTTTAATTATGATGGATTTAATAATGCAAATTGGTACTGTAAGGTGGAATTAAGGGATGGTGTATGTGCGGACATGGTTTATTATTGTTTAATTGGAGCTTGTATTTTAAGTGTCAGCTTTTGATGTTGGGGTGGACTTATTTTGTGCTGTAGAATGTGGGTGGATTTAAATGATTTATGGAGGTGACTTTCATTTTATGAAGGACTTGTGGCTGTTGTGGATGGTGGTGTGTAAGAGCTTAATGTTTGGAGAGGTGGATTGGTAAGTGTATAATTGTGTGTATGTGAGAGTGGACTTAAGTAACTGGGGGATTTGCGGGAGCAAGAATTTTAGGTGTGCTGTGGATACTTGGAGCTTTTTAATTGATGCTGGAATTTATTTGAGCTCCCGGGAATTTTTCCAAGTACGCGACTGTGTGCGCGCGCGTGGCGCGTTTTTCGAGGTTTCTTCTGTTCGAGGGTACGGCGCTTCACCGATTTCAGCGATTGCCTGCGGAAAGCGTTCCAGGTGGGTTGGAATTTCTTCGAGATTTATGGAATGCCCTCTAATGCTTCTGTAAGCATATTGATCATGTTTAGCTTATTTATCATATATTGATCATGTTTAGCTTATTTCCTTATATTGATAAATCTGATAGTTGCCTAGAAAATTATAGAATGACATTCTTGAGCCCCAGACATTTTTAATATGATCTAGAAGTTATTTGACACTAGACTGCATGTTCATTTGAGATTCAGGCTGCATCTGGACCTTCATATATTTTTAGTACCCCGTTTTATATAAAACTCTATTTTCTAAAAGGGTTTATTTTAATTATTGAGAACATTATGAATGGTCCAGATTGTTTGAGTTGCATGTGTACTTACGCCAGAGGGCCGAGTGTATTTTTTTAGCCCATTGACTGTCGAGTCCTAGTGTCATGAGAGTTCTTCTTTCTTGTTGGGATTGATGAGGTTATTCTAGATCATGGGTTGTGTTTCTGATTTAGAGGTGGAGATGGCTCTCCCACTTAGCCATGAGAGTTTTGGGGGTTCTGGCAGATAGAGTCGTGGAGGTTTCCCGACTCAGCCATGGGTCGTGCATTATCAGATTGAGTCGTTGAGGGTTCTCCGACATAGCTGTGAGAGTGTTTGGGTCTTCCTGTTTGAGTCGTGGAGTCTTTTTCCGACAGAGTTGCGTTTCTGGGCATCGTGTTGCCGATCTGTTTGATCGTGGACTATAGCCTGCATGTGCCGCTTTTGAGACAGTGATACAGATGAGATACTTGAGTTCGGTGGGGTCGCTCCCCTCGAGCTACCACCCGGGTGTGTGTGATGATACCGAGCCTGACGAGGCTGCGATGATGCGACTAGTTGATACACTAGAGTTCGCTTGATATAGTCCGTGTGGGACGCCCTACGTAAGTCCCGTCCCAGTGAGGATGAGGTGGCAGTAGGTTTGGCGCAGGCTTGACTGGACCCTATGAGGCAGTCATTGAGATTGGGTGATATGAGAGAGTGATGGCATAGCATGTTCATAGATGGGCTTTCCTTCGAGCATGGTACTTGAGGCATATTATTGTAGTGAGAGTGTATGCATAGCAGGATCAGAGTAGTGTTTTCTTGAGCATGATATTGGTTCACATTAGCTATAGTTCCTTTCCTGCTTTCCTATTATCTTTTTGCATACCTATTTGTTGTGCCTCCAGTGGACTTAGTGGGCATACCGTGGATGTTGATGACGGTACCCACTGAGATCTACCTTCTGTAGTAGATCTCACACCCGCTGCGGTGATAGATTTTCTGAGGCTGCTGTTCCGGCTTAGCTCACGCGGAGACAGCTCATCGAGGTGAGGACGTGGCCGAGTAGTTCCTTACCAGCATTTGAGTCAAAGGTAGACGTACCCTGTTGTTTTATGTTTCCACCTTTGTACTGAGAGATTTGGATATTTGTACTGAGAGGGTGAGGCTTGTATTTTGTTTTTCATTTGAGAGACCTGTATTGAGGAGTTTTGTATTAGTGGAGCTTTATTTATTTCAGTTTTCATGTGTAGTGTTCTTCAGCTTTTGATTTATAGTTCAGCTCTGATACATGTTTTTAGTTTTGGTTCTGACTTGCAGGGTAGACGCTTCGTCTGTACGGCAGTTTCCGTACAGATGGCGGATCTGTTGGCGAGCCCGGGTCGTAGTTTCGACCTCGGGGCGTGACAGATTTAGGTGGTATCAGAGCCTAGGAAGTAGGTCATTGAGGACTTAGAGACCCTAGGCTATTGGTTGGACAGTAGGATGACTATCGTGAGAGTCGTGACTTTAGCGAGAGTCCTGATTGAGTTGTGCTTCCCCCTGAGGATTGGGGCGAGTGATTTTACATGTTATTTCTCTAAAGATGATTATGTTGGCTGCAGACAACATAATGCTTTAGAATGGGTAACATGTTTTAGACTTTCGCTTGATTGGGTCGTGAGAGTTTTGGTCCTAATGTTTGTTCTGTTGCAGTGATTTTCGATGCTTCCGAGTCGCCGTGCAGCGGCGAGGGCGTGTTTGACCTTAGAGGAGGAGCCCGAACAGCGGGTGGCCAAATGGATAGAGCAAAGAAAGGTCTGAGAGTTACGGGCCCAGGTAGCCCCGATATTTGAGGCGATGCGGCGCCAGGAAGAGAACATGGAGCGCGTGATGTGCATGCTTGAACTGAGAGCATCTCCCGGGGTATCGCCAGTAGTACTCCGGCCGCGACATCGTCGACTTCGACCCAGGTCGCACAGTGAATAGTGCGGGAGCAGCAGGTGATTGCCGATCGGTTGTTTTACTTCATCCAATTCCATCCCCTGCGGATTTCGGAACCGAGTTGGAGCCTTAGGAGGCCGAGAACCAGACTGCTGCTTTGGAAAAGTTATCTGAAGATTGTTCGCCGGGAGAAGCATCTGGTGCACTTGGTTATGCACTTTGGATAGGCACGCCGAGAGTTAATGGCGTCGAATTCGTCCCGCTGGACCACCGGGAGCGAGTGTCTACGACGGTTGAGCAGTGTACCCTTGTCGCCCAGGAGGTTGATCTGATCGAGTGGGGACTGCGTCGGGTATTTATCACTTGGTGTAATCTCGGCGAGCGCCGACTTCAGACACAGGGATTGTGTCTGCTTGATGGATTGACCAAGGATCGGTGATTATGTTCGAGAGGATCGGTGAGCGAGAGACGTCCAGTATCGTCGGATTTTGAGACAGTTAAGTGGATCGAGGTTGCCATGATTCCAGTCTCAGGGTCATGGGTCTCAGAGGGGACAGAGACCAGGAGGCTCCTGACAGTCGAGGCAGATAGGGCAATGGCCCCCAGCATCTAACGGATATCCTTATGGTCATTGGATTTAGAGCATATTGACGCCAACGCCGCATGTGCGTGTTTCGGTAGAGCAGGGGTATCTTCGTGTGGGCCAGTGTTAGGACTGATGGCTGTGCACGTCAGGATCAGATTTCAGATCACGTGAAGCACATGGATGAGTGTTGCCAGTCCTGCCCAGTGCAGGTAGGACATCGGATTTGATTCTTTGAGTTTTTAATCCTACGTCAGCTCCAAGATATGGATATGAAGTTAGCTAGAATGTGGTTATTCCAATGCTAGGCTACCATGGATGGCCGAGAGAGGACTTTGACCCTCCGTGGACCTGGTCAGGAGGAGTGTGTTGTAGAGGGAGTTAGACCACGGCAGAGTTGAGTCGTGGTCGTATCACGTTGCTAGCGACTGTAGAGGGAGTGTTTACGGCGGCACCGGGACTAAGGAATATCATTATCGCCCGTGTGATCCCGGGTAAAAGTCTACCTGATCTGATGTTGAAGCCGCCGCTTATTGAGATTGAGTTAGTGATTGACGTGGTTTTGGAAGCTGCGCCGACTATGGTAGCACCTATTGGTGTATCACCTGCGAGACAGAGAGGGAGAGCTGATAGTGCAGCTGCGGGAATTGATGGATCGAGAGGTCTGTGTGACCCTGTACCACGTCGTGGGAACACGACAGTGAGGATCCGAGAGATGGATATTTGAGTATGATGCCACACCGTGGATACACGGTGGTGATGCCACGCCGATTGGTGCACGGCAGTGATGCCACGTTGTGAATACACAACGGTGAGAGTTCTTTGATGGTTCGAGAACAGACAGACTCGGAATGTGTTACAGCAGATGCTAATTTGTGAGGCAGGTATCTTTTTGGAATCATGCAGCCGAGGGTTGTGCCCGGATAGTGTTCAGGACCCGGTAGGGGCTTTCTGAGCTTGCATTGCGGTCAAGTGGATTGACTGAGGCCCTGCGGCCTTTGAATTTGAGAGAATTGAGTTATTTATGGATCCACGAACCCAAAGTACTTGAATACGCAGGAAGGGTTAGTTTGAGGCAACGCCGGTGGGCTGAGTTTTTGGAGATTATATGATTGATTGGGTATATCATTATCCCGGTGGTGACTCTTTGGTCATGGACGCCATGTTTAGGCGAGCAGTGTACCTTGGGATTAAACGATCGATCAGTGGGTGCCCCCTTTGGAACTTGGAATTGAGAGCTAAGGGTTGAGCATTATTCTCGATGTTAAACTGCTTCCCCTGTTGATGGATACTATAGTTGTATTTGTGGAACTTGAATATTTGGTTGCTCAGGGGCAACGATGCCTATTGGAAGCTTAGAGTTTGGATTTGGGAACCATAATTGTGAAAGCCATTATCCGCAGGAATACGATCATTCGAGATTTACGCGGGGAGTTGATCCGCGAGTGTTTTTCTGGCTGGAAGAAGTGTATTTGCCCCCCCCCCCCCCCCTTTTGCATATTTTGGGTTTCACTTCTTTGGAGATGGACGAGGACTAGAGCTTTTAGTAGCCACCGATGCAATTCTTGCTCGTGAACCTAAGGAATTTTGCAGTCGAGATCTATCTTTGGTGAGGGTTCAGTGTAGCCATCCTGATGAGTGAGAATGACCACCTGAGAGCCGTCAATGAGTTGGGGATCTCCTATTCCCGTTTGTTGAGACACCCTTCTGAGTTATGGATTTATTCTGGTTTCGAGGACGAAACCTTTTTAAGGAGGGGAGAGTGTAGAGTACCGAAATTTCGGAGTGCGCACCGAACTCGCAAGATGGCGTGGTGCGGAGAGTTCGCCACGAGCGTGTTCCGATTTGGATTACAGATGAGTTCGGGTCGATTCGGATCTACACGGAAGCCCCAGCTTGATTCGGGGTTTTCCGGGCATTGTGCGCCGATAGAGGACTGGCTTCGGGGAAGCCTCGACTTCACAGTAGAGTGCAGAAATTTTGGGAACACTTGGAACAGGTGTATTTTATAATTACAGCGGAGTTCAAGAGGTTCCGGACTGACGCGGAGGATCCGAAGTCAAAAAGTGAGTTGGAACTGGCAGTTTTGGGAGCCGATTTTTGGATTGAGCACACCGACTCCACGGTTGAGCTTTTTGAGGAGAAAAAGCCTTGAGCATGTGTATTTTCAGATTACAGCGGGGTTCGGGAGGTTTCGGCCCCGTGCGGAGGCATCGAGGGCAAAAAGTGAGTTGACGGGGGGCTTTGATGGATTATTTAATTAGTAAATTTTAATTAGTCAGTTGGATTATTTAAATAAGCTTGTGTAGTAGAGATGGAAAGAAATGAGTGTGGATTATGAGACTTGGATTAAAGGGTTGAATTGAGATTTTTTTGAGGAGCAATTAATGCGGCCACCAACCGCATTAATTAGGCGTCTCCTAATTATGTGGCACCACCTCACCCTCTCCCTCTCTGCTTAAAGCAGAGTAAAAAGAAGGAAGCAGAGGAAGAGAAGAGGGAAAAGAAAGAAAGGGAGAAAGAGAGAAGAGAAGTAGTAGAAGATGGGAATGGTGATTTTTGAGGGTGGTTTTGGAGATTTTGGATGTTGGACTTCCTCCTTGAAGCCGAGTCGTGCACGCGGAGCGCGCGCGCGAGCGTCGACGACCATGCATGGTAAGTTTGTTTTGGGTTTTTCTTTTGTGTGCGGAGCTGGGTTTGGAGGGGTTGGCGGACGGCAAGCAGCCGGGGAGCAGCGAGCGGGCGACAGCACGGCCTCGGGCGCTGCGCAGCTAGGTGCTGCGCAGCGCAGTGCCGCGCAGCCGGTCGCGCGCTGGGCGCGGCGGCGGCGCGCGCCGCGCGTGCAGGGCGCAGCGGCCGCGCGCGCTGCGGGCCTGGGGGGGGCCATGCGGCCGGCCCAGGCGCCGTGCGTGCACCTGCTGGCAGCAAGCAGCGGCTGCGGTGGCGGCGCGTTTGGTTGGGGCTGCGTCGGCGTGCGGCACGTTTTTTCGCGCAGGGTTTTCGTTGGCCGGACTGATGTGGATTTCTCCTTTCCTTTTTCTCTGTTCTTGGTTCAGCTGAGGTTGTGCGCGTAGGATCTTGGTGCCGCGGAAGCTGTAGATCCCGGCGGAGCTCGGCACGTGGATGCACCTTCAAAGGTGAGTTTTGTTATTATTTTCCCAGGTTCGAGATTATTGTGGTTTTTGAAATTTTGTGTGCTAATGGTGCTGGTATTTGTGTGCTGTGAGCAGGTGTGAGCCTAAGGTGGACGTTTGTGAAGTGTGAGAGCTGTGTGTGTACTGGGAATAATGTTTATGTCCTTGGAAGCTTGTAAAGGAATCATATGAGTTTTATTTTGTTAGCTGTGGGTGTGCAGAGGAGATGATGTGTGTGTGCTGTGGTTTTGTATTTCTTAGAGGGTAACTAAGGATGTTGTGTGAAATGTGAGCATGTGTTCAATGATGGTGGACTTCATGTGGGCAGATGTTAATGTTGGAGCTTCTATGTAATTGTGTATTTTGGTGTGAACCTGTAGAGTGCAAGCGGATTTATGGTTTATTGTGCATAAGTGATCATTAATTTAATTAATGGGTAAATTGGAACACTTCGTGTGCTGTGAGCCTTTGTGGATTCTTGGAGCTTGAAAATTATATGTAAGTTATATGTTTAATTATGATGGATTTAATAATGCAAATTGGTACTGTAAGGTGGAATTAAGGGATGGTGTATGTGCGGACATGGTTTATTATTGTTTAATTGGAGCTTGTATTTTAAGTGTCAGCTTTTGATGTTGGGGTAGACTTATTTTGTGCTGTAGAATGTGGGTGGATTTAAATGATTTATGGAGGTGACTTTCATTTTATGAAGGACTTGTGGCTATTGTGGATGGTGGTGTGTAAGAGCTTAATGTTTAGAGAGGTGGATTGGTAAGTGTATAATTGTGTGTATGTGAGAGTGGACTTAAGTAACTGGGGGATTTGCGGGAGCAAGAATTTTAGGTGTGCTGTGGATACTTGGAGCTTTTTAATTGATGCTGGAATTTATTTGAGCTCCCGGAAATTTTTCCAAGTACGCGACTGTGTGCGCGCGCGCGGCGCGTTTTTCGAGGTTTCTTCTGTTCGTGGGTACGGCGCTTCACCGATTTCAGCGATTGCCTGCGGAAAGCGTTCCAGGTGGGTTGGAATTTCTTCGAGATTTATGGAATGCCCTCTAATGCTTCTGTAAGCATATTGATCATGTTTAGCTTATTTATCATATATTGATCATGTTTAGCTTATTTCCTTATATTGATAAATCTGATAGTTGCCTAGAAAATTATAGAATGACATTCTTGAGCCCCAGACATTTTTAGTATGATCTAGAAGTTATTTGACACTAGACTGCATGTTCATTTGAGATTCAGGCTGCATCTGGACCTTCATATATTTTTAGTACCCCGTTTTATATAAAACTCTATTTTCTAAAAGGGTTTATTTTAATTATTGAGAACATTATGAATGGTCCAGATTGTTTTAGTTGCATGTGTACTTACGCCAGAGGGCCGAGTGTATTTTTTTAGCGCATTGACTGTCGAGTCCTAGTGTCATGAGAGTTCTTCTTTCTTGTTGGGATTGATGAGGTTATTCTAGATCATGGGTTGTGTTTCTGATTTAGAGGTGGAGATGGCTCTCCCACTTAGCCTTGAGAGTTTTGGGGGTTCTGGCAGATAGAGTCGTGGAGGTTTCCCGACTCAGCCATGGGTCGTGCATTATCAAATTGAGTCGTTGAGGGTTCTCCGACATAGCTGTGAGAGTTTTTGGGTCTTCCTGTTTGAGTCGTGGAGTCTTTTTCCAACAGAGTTGCATTTCTGGGCATCATGTTGCCGATCTGTTTGATCGTGGACTATAGCCTGCATGTGCCGCTTATGAGACAGTGATACAGATGAGATACTTGAGTTCGGTGGGGTCGCTCCCCTCGAGCTACCACCCGGGTGTGTGTGATGATACCGAGCCTGACGAGGCTGCGATGATGCGACTAGTTGATACACTAGAGTTCGCTTGATATAGTCCGTGTGGGACGCCCTACGTAAGTCCCGTCCCAGTGAGGATGAGGTGGCAGTAGGTTTGGCGCAGGCTTGACTGGACCCTATGAGGCAGTCATTGAGATTGGGTGATATGAGAGAGTGATGGCATAGCATGTTCATAGATGGGCTTTCCTTCGAGCATGGTACTTGAAGCATATTATTGTAGTGAGAGTGTATGCATAGCTGGATCAGAGTAGTGTTTTCTTGAGCATGATATTGGTTCACATTAGCTATAGTTCCTTTCCTGCTTTCCTATTATCTTTTTGCATACCTATTTGTTGTGCCTCTAGTGGACTTAGTGGGCATACCGTGGATGTTGATGACGGTACCCACTGAGATCTACCTTCTGTAGTAGATCTCACACCCGCTGCGGTGACAGGTTTTCTGAGGCTGCTGTTCCGGCTTAGCTCACGTGGAGACAGCTCATCGAGGTGAGGACGTGGCCGAGTAGTTCCTTACCAGCATTTGAGTCAAAGGTAGACGTACCCTGTTGTTTTATGTTTCCACCTTTGTACTGAGAGATTTGGATATTTGTACTGAGAGGGTGAGGCTTGTATTTTGTTTTTCATTTGAGAGACCTGTATTGAGGAGTTTTGTATTAGTGGAGCTTTATTTATTTCAGTTTTCATGTGTAGTGTTCTTCAGCTTTTGATTTATAGTTCAGCTCTGATACATGTTTTTAGTTTTGGTTCTGACTTGCAGGGTAGATGCTTCGTCTGTACGGCAGTTTCCGTACAGATGGAGGATCTGTTGGCGAGCCCGGGTCGCAGTTTCGACCTTGGGGCGTGACAGCAGCGGGACTTAAGGATATCCCTATTGCTCGTGAGATCCCGGGTGTGAGACAACCTGAGCCGATGATTATGCCGCCAGAGAGGGAGATTAAGATTGTGATTGACGTGGTTCTGGAACCGCGCCAACTTCAATAGCACCTCGTTGGATATCGCCTATAGAGCTGCGAGAGTTGATGGCATAGGTGCGGGGAGCTGATGGATCGAGGGTTTGTTTGACCTATTGCCACGTCGTTGACACACGACGGTGAGAGCCCTTTGGGATTGGAGCCCAGGCAGGTCCAGGTATTATTTAGAATCTTTTGATGGAGCTATATCCCGGCAGTTATTGTATGATGCCTACACCAATTTGGAATTTTAGCTGAGGGCTTTGTTTAGATGGTGTTCAGGACACGGTAAGGGGCATTATGAGTACAGTGAAGCCAATGGAATGACTAATGCCTTGTTGCCTTTAAGATTGAGGAACTCTGTATTCCAGCGGGACTTGAACGGATTGATAGCGGCATTCTCTAGGGATATTTTGGCTTTACCCTCTCCCTGAGTGATTTAGAGCTTGTGGAGCATTTGTAGATGTTGTGGCAAGGTCTGTGAGGAAGAAGCTTCATGCCAAGTGGTTTTGGGTACAAGTTTTAGCTTTGAGAGCATATCTTTCTGGATTACATATTCTAGCCGTAGGGGCGACGGTGGAAGTCCAGTCAAAATGGATGCTATTCGAGACCGGCCGAGATCGACAGTTATTGTTGGGGTGAGGAGCTTTTGGACCGGATGGTGCCGGCAGAGTTTGACGAGCGGATGATAAGATTGGTGCCAGCGCCGATTTTAGCTTGGTCAGCGGAGGAAGATGGACTTGCGAGTTATAGTGATACCTCCCATAGTGGCTATGGGGCTACCATTGGATTTTGATGAGCATTCAGGATCACCCCGACCGGGCCACTGTGGTGGCGGATACCTGGAGCAGAAGAGCTATTTGGGAGTTGAGTTTGACGGTTCCATAGCTGGCGCTGTGTGGGACCGTGGTGGTGTATAGGGCTTGAGATTGTGTCCCAGGGGATCCCTTTTGAGGATAGAATGCGGCTGAGCAATCTACTCGTGTGGTCTGGTTTTGACAGTGACCGAGTGAGAACCCCTGCTTGTTAGGGCCCCTTTCCTGTGCGGGTGCTTGTGTGGTTGTGTTTCGGGTTGCCCTGGTTGAGTTGGCTCTAGAGGGTGATTTTAGTGCGTGTTGCACTGGCTGTTCGTTCTTTTCCCCCAGACTTTTGATGGAGTCCCTGATGTTTTTCTGCGTCTCAGCTTAGGAGTGTTATGTTTTGGACCGCTCGCCCGTGATTGACTCACTTCTTTTGAGCCCTGCGTGAGTTTGGAGTATGAGGGACGCCCGTTGCCAATTCTGGCTCGTGAGGTGAGGGAATTGCGCAATCGGGCTATGCCATACTGGTTGTTGCTGTTGCTGTTGCTGAGGAGTAATCACGGGGAGTGATAGGCGACTTGAGAGCGGGAGACGGCGGTGTTGAGTACTTACCCCTGGTTTCTGAGACTCCTTGAGAGTTGCTTTAGTTTCGAGGACGAAACTTTCTTTTAGTGGGGGAGGATGTGATGATCCGGAATTCTACAGGGCTTTTACAGTGTGACCGACAGCTTCTGGAGGCCTACGGGGCATGTCGGCGGTGTTCGGGCGCCAATTTGGACACAAGTGATGGACTCCGGGCTTAAAATGGATCACGTGCGTAATCGGGGGACCCCGTCGGATGTTTAGAGGTGCTTTCGCACAAATCGGATATCAAATTTGGACTCAGCGCGAAATTCGAATTAAAAATACCTTTTCGGGAGCCTCCGGCGATTTATCGGATTGGAATTTGGCGAAACGGACATCAAATTCGGATTCAGCGCGCGAAAACGGTCTGTCACGCCCCGAGTCCGCCAATTTGTACGGTTCGGGCACGCCAACAGACCCGCCAATCAGGTAAAACCTTTTTCTACCTGAAAGGAACGGTAACATCCATAATAACACAACAAGTGTATGCGGAAGCTCAATATCAGAGTACTAAAAATCACTATAAATTTAAATTTTTCAACAACTAAAGCGGAAATGGAAGCATGCAAGAGTGAACCATAACTTAAATTTATTACACTTTACATAAATTCCTCACCATACAATGTTCACTCAAGAAATATATAAAAGGGATACCTCTGCTAGACCCTCTAGGTCTCTATGCTGCTGGGCCCTTGCCCCTGTCGTATGCCTCGCCGTCTGCATCTGATCCGTCTCGACCGCTGCATCCATTCCCGAACCTGTGGGGGGGGTCACCCAAGGGGTGTGAGAACTCCGACAGAGTTCCCAGTGGGTTCAACCACCGAGAAAGAATGTCCTACACCACTTGGTCCAATGGAAGCAATAATAATAGTGCTAGGAAACTAAAATCCTCAATATCAAAATGCAGCTATGCAATATAACATATCACTACACTACACTATCTGTGTCTAATCACCAACCATCACTACTCTTGTCTAGCCACACTAGGCTGCTAAGCACCAACTCGGCCACTATGCCGCTGTATACAGGGTCAAACTAACCCGGCCACCTTGGCCACTCTATCTTTCTTTATTCTTTAGATTCTGGTGCTTTAGTTCAAGTTAACCCTCAGAAATTCTTATCCAACGGGCCCGAGCCCGGTAGTCCTGCTACCATAAGATAAGATTTCCAAGGTTGCCGATAACACCCGCAAGTGTTACCCCGTCCTGCCGGGGGACTTGTCATACGGGACACTGCCCGACAGGGTCACTGCCCAACTCTGACAAGAGTACTCTATCTACCAGTCATACGGGTCGCTGCCCGGGAGAGGGACCCTGTCCAACTCCTGACCGTTGTACGTTCGCCCCCGGAGGTACGCCCGTTTTATCTTTAATTTTCTTTCTTTTCTTTTTCTTTCTCTTTTTTTTTATTTTAGTTCTTAGCCTCTTTGCTTTTGAACACTTGCTTTCCTTTCTTATTCGAGCTTATAGCTCCCTTTTGCCACTGGCAAATCTCTTTCTTTTTCCTTTGAGCATTTAGCTCTTTGCTTTCACTTTAGCCTTTCGAAAGTACCTCGTCCGACGGGTCACTGCCCAGGGAGCCCTGCTCCACCTGACGAGTCTCAAATTCGAAGGCGCCATTTACATTTTCTTTATACTTTTTAGCCACTTTTAGCTTGCTTTTAACTTTGCCTTTTTACAACTTTTTACCTCTTATCCTAGGTCTCGCCATAAGGATAACTAGAGAGTCTCCTGGACTCTTAAAAATTTCTCTTTTATTTCTTTAACTCAAATTGAAGTTAAAGTTATTATCCATTTGCCCAGACACCCTATGACTTTCTAGGGTTATATTTGTTTAATTCTTTAACCTTGGGATCTCATCCCCTTTCATGATTCCTCACTGAATCCTAGAGTTAACTTAACTCTATTTTCCTGTTTCACTTTTAACTTAGAGTTACACTGACTCTAATTTCCTGTTTCCCTTTCATGTCTCCATACTTGATCCACCTTTTCCATCTTTGTGATTCCTTACTGAATCTTAGAGTTAACTTAACTCTATTTTTCTGTTCCACCTTTAACTTAGAGTTACACTGACTCTAATCTCCTGTTCCACTTTTATCTTAGAGTTACACTGACTCTAATCTCCTGTTCCACTTTT
This sequence comes from Tillandsia fasciculata, assembly GCA_029168755.2. Classification (NCBI taxonomy): domain Eukaryota; kingdom Viridiplantae; phylum Streptophyta; class Magnoliopsida; order Poales; family Bromeliaceae; genus Tillandsia; species Tillandsia fasciculata. The sequence continues at coordinate 34,830 of JAQOTM010000926.1, read as the reverse complement.
ATCTTAGAGTTACACTGACTCTAATTTCCTGTCTGCGAGTTTAAACTCCTCTGGATCACCTTAGGTTCCCTTTACCTAAGTTCCATGTCATACTCATCCTAGAGTTCCTTGACTCTATGTTGATCACTAGCTCTCCTTAGGTTTCCTTCACCTAAGTTCCATGTCACATATGTCCTAGAGTTCCCTGACTCTATGTTGATCACTCTATCCAATGTCCTTAGGTTATCACCTAAGACAATGCCACTCGTTAATTCCTAGGATAGCTCCTATGTTCGATGTCACTCGTCAAACCCCTAAACTAGGTTTTCTCCTAGTCTTACTACCAACAAGTCTTGTTCCCTTATGTCACATGATTCCTAGGGTTATACCCTAACATGATCACAATTATAAATAGCTAATCTATTTCATGCATGCAATTATTTTCAACTCATCCATAATTAATAATTGTCTCTACGCATGCATATTCATCATATATCTTTGGCAACCAACAGTTGCTCTTTTCCCTGTGTCCATTTGCACATGCACATATATTCCTCTATCTCTGGCAACCAACAGTTGCACTTTTTCATCTGAATCCATCTACACATGCAATCTTAATCATAATTACCTAACGCCTCTAACAGGCTACTATCATGCTTCTAGATCAAAAAGCAAAGGAGCAAGGGGAGAGGTCACCCAATTTCGGCAGAATCCCCCACCTTGTAGTGTACCCAATTGCTTGTAGACACTTGCAATTGGTCTCCGCGCGATTCCACTTGTCTCCTCGAGCTTGCACGCAAAACGATGCACTTCTCTCGAGTCTGCACGCAAAACGGTGCACGTCCACCAAACCTGCACGCAATACGATACACGTCACTAAAAATCCACACGCAAAACGGTGTGCGTCATTTTAGTCTGCACGCAAAACGGTGCGCGTTAAATCAACCGGCACGCGAAACGGTGCACGTACCTCGAATCTGCACGCAAAACAGTGCACGGTCTACTGTAGGGTTGCACGTAAAACGGTGCACGTTTTTCTAACCCTGTATGAAAAATGATGTATAATATTAGAGAGTGCACGCAAAACGATGCGCGACAACACAACTGGCACGCAAAATGATGCACGTACCTCAAATCTGCACGCAAAACGGTGCACGCCTCACTGTCGGGTTGCACGCAAAACGGTGCACATTTTTCTTGTCCTGCACGCAAATCGATGCAAAATATTAGACTTGCACGTAAAACGGTGCGCGATAAGACGATCTGCACGCAAAACGGTGCACGCTTAACTGTAAAGTTGCACGCAAAACGGTGCATATTTTTCTACCCCTGCACGAAAACGATGTATAATTTTAGAGACTGCACGCAAAACGGTGCGCGATAAAATGATCTGCACGTAAAACGGTGCACGTTTAACTGTAAAGTTGCACGCAAAACGGTGCACATTTTTCTACCCCTGCACGAAAAACGATGTATAATATTATAAACTGCACACAAAACGGTGCGCGATAAAATAATCTGCACGCAAAACGGTGCAAATTTAACTGTAAGGTTGCACGCAAAACGGTGCATATTTTTTTATATCTGTACAAAAAATGATGTATCATATTATAAACTGCATGTAAAACCGTGCACAACAACTCAATCTGTGCGTAAAACGGAGCACGTACCTCGGATTAACACGCAAAACGAGGCGCGCCAAAATTGTCCCGGACAGTCCGTGCAGCAACGGTACAGTAGAACTCGGTCCCAACACGCAAAACGGCACGGGGTCAAATTTAATGTCCAAAAAGGAACCCTACAAATTATGCCCAAAAATACCGAAAAATAACGTTACCTCGTAAGTTGCGCCGCCCACGAGATCCACAGCGCGACGCACCCCACGAAATCCCCTTTTTTTTTCTCTTTTTTTTTTCTCTCTATCTCTCTCTCTCTCTCTCCCTCTCTCGAAGCTTGGTTGGAGAAGTCTGGAGAAGAAGAAGAGAACAGAGGAGGGAAGGTCTGCGGGGGGAAAAAAAAGGAGGAAGAAGAGAAGAAAAAGAAGGAGAAAAGAAAGAAAGTGGTCCGTGGACCGGGTCCACGGAATCATCCAATAAAAAATCGTCAAATGGCGGTCCACGACAAAGGGGGCGCGCACCGGGTCCACTGGGCGCCCCACACGCCACACAGGCGCGCGACCTGCGCATCTGTGCGCGCCAGCTGTGCGCCTCGCGCAGCGCGCCGCGCGTCTTGGAAATCCGTTTTCGTCCCGTTTTCTGTCCATTTTTCGTCCGTTTCCGTCCAAATTTGACAGGCGACTTCGTTTCAGCTTAATTTACCACAGAAAATTTTAAATTTTCAGTTTGGGCCATTTCTGGGCCACCAAAAGCCTCGCTGTATCCAAAATCGCTGGCGGACCCCGTTCTCACAATCCGGGTATCCGATCAACACGAAATTTTTACTGTGACCTTAAAACATAATTACGAAGCTCCCAAATTTTCTCAGAATTTTTCGACACTGTTGGCGGAGCCCGTTTTCACTATCGGGCCTCCGATCAACGCGAAACTTTTTCTGTGGTCTTAAAACATATTTACGGGGCTCCCGTAATTTTCTCGGAATTTTCCGACACTGTGAATTTTCCACTAAAAATCTGGGCCCCCTTTCCAAATAAATTTTTAGATCTCTCCATTTTAACCCGATTTGGGCCCAACTCGCGTCCAATATTCTTTACTTCCCTAACTTTCATAACAATAGTATTTCATACCACCTTTATTTACATTTATTTATGTGCCGAAAATTCGGTACACTACATTCTACCCCCCTTAAAATAAGTTTCGTCCTCGAAACTTGAATCACATCTCGACTTCTACTTGATCGAGAGGGGGAAACTTGCCCTCACTACTGGGCTCACTGTATATCGTGACCGGCATCAAATTGTCTGCTCGCCGAGACTACACGAGCAACTCATTCTTGAATCCCTATCTCAATCCAAGGAAAATCTCAGACTTGGTGTCTGACCACTTTCACTAAGTAGGTGAAAGACACAATTGAGCACTTGCTCTCTCTCAATTGCCACGAATGGCGAAGTCTTTTCTTGCGAAATCTTCACTTTAATTCCGCGACCTTTTTATCTTTCACAAGAGGTTGCATCTGCAACTAATTACATTTATCGCATTTTCCGGTCACTCCGCTGCCTAATGTGGAGGGCAAAGGCCAATCCACGAGTCCTCAACTATCTCACACGCTACTAGCGCTCTAAGTCCACGGGTTATCAGCTAACCCGATATCTCAGACTACTAATAGGTCCACAGACCACGGTCCAATAGGGGCCTATAGCCCAACTAGTCCAACTCTGTATAATGGCTCTCACTAGCACACAGACCCAATCGTCATACGGGTAGATCCTCACTTAGGATTACTACACCAACACTCCCACTAGGAGCTACAGTACCTCAATCACCACTAGCTCTACGGCCTGGTCATATCACACTCTCAGTGTACTAATAGCCTCAAGGCTCACACGTGGCATTCCACGTCCCCGGGTCATCGCTCGGACTACCGTCCCGACCAAATCTCTATCATGCCCCGCCCTCAGGTCTCGGGCCGCTGTCTCTCACAGCTGACTGCGCCTGCCCACTGGGCTACAGGCCCACAGTCCACAAACATGGTCCAGGCACGGATCGTCCTAAGCGAACCCGCAAATCGTCGCCACGCGACCACTACGCTCCACTGAGCAAAACCAACTAACCAGTCGTCAATCCACGACCCAAACTCTCTATCAACTCTGGCCACACTGGGCAAAGGCTAATACGCCACCTAATCAGCTCTCTCTGGCTAAATGATACTGTGCTCCATGAGCACCAAACAGTTGGGCGTCCTACGCCCCCACGCTAACTTACAAATCCAGTGTTAAGCAACTTGCTTAAACACCCCATGACTCCTGTACACCTCTCCCAACTGGGTTGAGGCACCACAATAACTGTTCACCAACTCTGGTGATTAACGTGCAAACCCTGTGGTGGCAATCCTTGCCATTATGCCGATCCATCAGATCGGCGCCACAAAACTCTCGCTCTTTTGAGAGGATCCTCGCATCTTGAAGCCTACTCTAGGCCTCACCAACCCCACTATGCGGCAATTTAGCCACAATCAATACGCCACACGGTCACTACCGTCATCAGGGCGAACTTTCGCCACAAGGCCCACAAGTCTTTCTTGTTCTGACCTTTAGGACATAGCAACATAGCTCTCGCAACAAAGCGATCACCAGCGTTTCACGAGTCGGTCTCTCACTGGACTTCGTCAACTATACTTTGCCAGCATCCAGCTGACACGAGCGTAAAACACCCTATGCTGAAGGTCTTGGCTGTGCCGACAAAAGTTCGGCGGCCACCTGCTATCGCAGCTCGTGTACCTTGTTCGACCCAGAGCCCTCTCGTGGCTCGAGTCGAGACAAGCGCGTATCCCTGCGTGGTGTCATCGCTAATATGCACACCACAACGAAATGATTTGCCCAAATTTAGCCATTTGAGCAACGCGCAATCTATATACCGACAGAAAAGCTCGTCGACCCAATCATGCGAAAGTATAAGAGGGTACTCCTTTTCATCTCCAACATTACGTTGTCGGCCGCCAACGTAATATTCGAAGAATGAAAGCTCGTCGCCCTCGATCAGTCCCAACATCCTTTTTGGGAACAACAATAACCAATCAAATACTTTCGCCCAATAATCCACACACTCTCTCGTGCTAAACCCTAGAGTCTCCCTAAGGTTCGCTAACCACCTAGGACTATTCCTAGGCTCTGATACCACTCTAATCTGTCACGCCCCGAGTCCGCCAATTTGTACGGTTCGGGCACGCCAACAGACCCGCCAATCGGGTAAAACCTTTTTCTACCCGAAAGGAACGGTAACATCCATAATAACACAACAAGTGTATGCGGAAGCTCAATATCAGAGTACTAAAAATCACTATAAATTTAAACTTTCATTCAACAACTAAAGCGGAAATGAAAGCATACAAGAGTGAACCATAACTTAAATTTATTACACTTTACATAAATTCCTCACCATACAATGTTCACTCAAGAAATATATAAAAGGGATACCTCTGCTAGACCCTCTAGGTCTCTATGCTGCTGGGCCCTTGCCCCTGTCGTATGCCTCGCTGTCGTCTGCATCTGATCTGTCTCGACCGCTGCATCCATTCCCGAACCTGTGGGGGGGGGTCACCCAAGGGGTGTGAGAACTCCGACAGAGTTCCCAGTGGGTTCAACCACCGAGAAAGAATGTCCTACACCACTTGGTCCAATGGAAGCAATAATAATAGTGCTAGGAAACTAAAATCCTCAATATCAAAATGCAGCTATGCAATATAACATATCACTACACTACACTATCTGTGTCTAATCACCAACCAGCACTACTCTGTCTAGCCACACTAGGCTGCTAAGCACCAACTCGGCCACTATGCCGCTGTATACAGGGTCAAACTAACCCGGCCACCTTGGCCACTCTATTTTCTTTATTCTTTAGATTCTGGTGCTTTAGTTCAAGTTAACCCTCAGAAATTCTTATCCAACGGGCCCGAGCCCGGTAGTCCTGCTACCATAAGATAAGATTTCTAAGGTTGCCGATAACACCCGCAAGTGTTACCCCGTCCTGCCGGGGGGACTTGTCATACGGGACACTGCCCGACAGGGTCACTGCCCAACTCTGACAAGAGTACTCTATCTACCAGTCATACGGGTCGCTGCCCGGGAGAGGGACCCTGTCCAACTCCTGACCGTTGTACGTTCGCCCCGGAGGTACGCCCGTTTTATCTTTAATTTTCTTTCTTTTCTTTTTCTTTCTCTTTTTTTTATTTTAGTTCTTAGCCTCTTTGCTTTTGAACACTTGCTTTCCTTTCTTATTCGAGCTTATAGCTCCCTTTTGCCACTGGCAAATCTCTTTCTTTTTCTTTGAGCATTTAGCTCTTTGCTTTCACTTTATGCCTTTCGAAAGTACCTCGTCCGACGGGTCACTGCCCAGGGAGTCCTGCTCCACTTGACGAGTCTCAAATTCGAAGGCGCCATTTACATTTTCTTTATACTTTTTAGCCACTTTTAGCTTGCTTTTAACTTTGCCTTTTTACAACTTTTTACCTCTTATCCTAGGTCTCGCCATAAGGATAACTAGAGAGTCTCCTGGACTCTTAAAAATTTCTCTTTTATTTCTTTAACTCAAATTGAAGTTAAAGTTATTATCCATTTGCCCAGACACCCTATGACTTTCTAGGGTTGTATTTGTTTAATTCTTTAACCTTGGGATCTCATCCCACTTTCATGATTCCTCACTGAATCCTAGAGTTAACTTAACTCTATTTTCCAAATTTCACTTTTAACTTAGAGTTACACTGACTCTAATTTCCTGTTTTCCCTTTCATGTCTCCATACTTGATCCACCTTTTCCATCTTTGTGATTCCTTACTGAATCTTAGAGTTAACTTAACTCTATTTTTCTGTTCCACCTTTAACTTAGAGTTACACTGACTCTAATCTCCTGTTCCACTTTTATCTTAGAGTTACACTGACTCTAATCTCCTGTTCCACTTTTATCTTAGAGTTACACTGACTCTAATTTCCTGTCTGCGAGTTTAAACTCCTCTGGATCACCTTAGGTTCCCTTTACCTAAGTTCCATGTCATACTCATCCTAGAGTTCCTTGACTCTATGTTGATCACTAGCTCTCCTTAGGTTTCCTTCACCTAAGTTCCATGTCACATATGTCCTAGAGTTCCCTGACTCTATGTTGATCACTCTATCCAGTGTCCTTAGGTTATCTCCTAAGACAATGCCACTCGTTAATTCCTAGGATAGCTCCTATGTTCGATGTCACTCGTCAAACCCCTAAACTAGGTTTTCTCCTAGTCTTACTACCAACAAGTCTTGTTCCCTTATGTCACATGATTCCTAGGGTTATACCCTAACATGATCACAATTATAAATAGCTAATCTATTTCATGCATACAATTATTTTCAACTCATCCATAATTAATAATTGTCTCTACGCATGCATATTCATCATATATCTTTGGCAACCAACAGTTGCTCTTTTCCCTGTGTCCATTTGCACATGCACATATATTCCTCTATCTCTGGCAACCAACAGTTGCACTTTTTCATCTGAATCCATCTACACATGCAATCTTAATCATAATTACCTAACGCCTCTAACAGGCTACTATCATGCTTCTAGATCAAAAAGCAAAGGAGCAAGGGGAGAGGTCACCCAATTTCGGCAGAATCCCCCACCTTGTAGTGTACCCAATTGCTTGTAGACACTTGCAATTGGTCTCCGCGCGATTCCACTTGTCTCCTCGAGCTTGCACGCAAAACGATGCACTTCTCTCGAGTCTGCACGTAAAACGGTGCACGTCCACCAAACCTGCACGCAAAACGATACACGTCACTAAAAATCCACACGCAAAACGGTGTGCGTCATTTTAGTCTGCACGCAAAACGGTGCGCGTTAAATCAACCGGCACGCGAAACGGTGCACGTACCTCGAATCTGCACGCAAAACAGTGCACGGTCTACTGTAGGGTTGCACGTAAAACGGTGCACGTTTTTCTAACCCTGTATGAAAAATGATGTATAATATTAGAGAGTGCACGCAAAACGATGCGCGACAACACAACTGGCACGCAAAATGATGCACGTACCTCAAATCTACACGCAAAACGGTGCACGCCTCACTGTCGGGTTGCACGCAAAACGGTGCACATTTTTCTTGTCCTGCACGCAAATCGATGCAAAATATTAGACTTGCACGTAAAACGGTGCGCGATAAGACGATCTGCACGCAAAACGGTGCACGCTTAACTGTAAAGTTGCACGCAAAACGGTGCATATTTTTCTACCCCTGCACGAAAACGATGTATAATTTTAGAGACTGCACGCAAAACGGTGCGCGATAAAATGATCTGCACGTAAAACGGTGCACGTTTAACTGTAAAGTTGCACACAAAATGGTGCACATTTTTCTACCCCTGCACGAAAAACGATGTATAATATTATAAACTGCACACAAAACGGTGCGCGATAAAATAATCTGCACGCAAAACGGTGCAAATTTAACTGTAAGGTTGCACGCAAAACGGTGCATATTTTTTATATCTGTACAAAAAATGATGTATCATATTATAAACTGCATGTAAAACCGTGCACAACAACTCAATCTGTGCGTAAAACGGAGCACGTACCTCGGATTGACACGCAAAACGAGGCGCGCCAAAATTGTCCCGGACAGTCCGTGCAGCAACGGTACAGTAGAACTCGGTCCCAACACGCAAAACGGCACGGGGTCAAATTTAATGTCCAAAAAGGAACCCTACAAATTATGCCCAAAAATACCGAAAAATAACGTTACCTCGTAAGTTGCGCCGCCCACGAGATCCACAGCGCGACGCACCCCACGAAATCCCCTTTTTTTTTCTCTTTTTTTTTTCTCTCTCTATCTCTCTCTCTCTCTCTCCCTCACTCGAAGCTTGGTTGGAGAAGTCTGGAGAAGAAGAAGAGAACAGAGGAGGGAAGGTCTGCGGGGGGAAAAAAAAGGAGGAAGAAGAGAAGAAAAAGAAGGAGAAAAGAAAGAAAGTGGTCCGTGGACCGGGTCCACGGAATCATCCAATAAAAAATCGTCAAATGGCGGTCCACGACAAAGGGGGCGCGCACCGGGTCCACTGGGCGCCCCACACGCCACACAGGCGCGCGACCTGCGCATCTGTGCGCGCCAGCTGTGCGCCTCGCGCAGCGCGCCGCGCGTCTTGGAAATCCGTTTTCGTCCCGTTTTCTGTCCATTTTTCGTCCGTTTCCGTCCAAATTTGACAGACGACTTCGTTTCAGCTTAATTTACCACAGAAAATTTTAAATTTTCAGTTTGGGCCATTTCTGGGCCACCAAAAGCCTCGCTGTCTCCAAAATCGCTGGCGGACCCCGTTCTCACAATCCGGGTATCCGATCAACACGAAATTTTTACTGTAACCTTAAAACATAATTACGAAGCTCCCCAAATTTTCTCAGAATTTTTCGACACTGTTGGCGGAGCCCGTTTTCACTATCGGGTATCCGATCAACGCGAAACTTTTTCTGTGGTCTTAAAATATATTTACGGGGCTCCCGTAATTTTCTCAGAATTTTCCGACACTGTGAATTTTCCACTAAAAATCTGGGCCCCCTTTTCCAAATAAATTTTTAGATCTCTCCATTTTAACCCGATTTGGGCCCAACTCGCGTCCAAATGTTCTTTACTTCCCTAACTTTCATAACAATAGTATTTCATACTATTTTATTTACATTTATTTATACACCACGTTCTGGTTCACTACACGGTCAAAATGGGCTATTTTCACTTATTTTTTCGGTGTTGCTACAGTGTTTTTACTGTTCACCGGCCAGAATAGTAATTCCGGCGATCGCCGGCGGCAGGCGGCGGCGGCGGGCAGCGTCGGCGGGCGGCGGCGCGGCCTCGGGCAGGCGGAACGGCGGCGGCGCGCGGCGCGGGCAGGGCGCGGGCAGCGCGCGGGCGCGCGGGCAGGCGGGCGGTCCACGCGGCCGGCGTGCACCGAGGAGGTGGACACGTGGCATTACCCGATAGGTCGGCTCACGGCAGTTGGTCTACAGAGTATTCCGGATGGCTCATGGTCCATGGTGCACCAGGGTTGACACGTGGCAGATCCTCATTGGGTCGGTGCACAGAGGTTCGTGCACCGGGTGTAGCTGACAGTGGTAGGACACGTGGCATTTTCCTATTGGCGGAGTTACTGTGCGGGGCAGGTGGGCAGGTGGCGCGACATGCGCAGGGCAGGCGCGGTCGGCGCCACGTGGCACAACCGCATTGGCCACTTTTGCTGTGCGCTGTTCGGCGGCGACGTGGCGTGCGGTGATTGGTCTTTTTCGGTGTTTCCTGTTCTGTGGGACACAGAGGTAATTTCCCGAAATGATTTTTCTGGTTTTGGCTCCTTATTGCAACCCGAGGGCTGTTGGAGGGGAGATTTCGACCCCTTCGAGCTCTCAGCTCGAAGGGTGATGAGAAGGAGAAATCTTCTCTATGAAGTGAGGATTACACCCGCCAAGTTTCAGATTTTTAGACGGCACGGATTTCGAGATATCTATTTTCCTGGCGCGGCGCGACGTTTCCTTTCCGGTGTCCTCCTTCGTCGCAGCGGCAGTGTGATGACTCCCCTGGCCTACCCCGAGCTCCTTTTTCTGTGATTTTTGCGCCGTTGGCTTCACGACAGGTAGGGCTTCATCTTTCATTTTGATTGCACATTCCGATTTTGACTCCTTGGCTCGGATTCCGAGGTATCAATGGTTATCCTTTTTTTGTGAGGGATTTTGGGACAGCAGTGGATTGTGGAGGCGATATCTTCGCGCACGAGCGTCAGACGGAAATGCGCCTATACAAGTTTTTCATCTATAGATCGCGAGGAACATGCTCGTATTTTTCTTGGATTTTCTAGAGATTTATTTTGAGGTGAAAATCCCTGTTTACCTGTATTCAGTGCCACAGTATTTTTGATACAGATTGTGTTGAGTGTACTAACTTGCCGAATTAATATCTTGACTTACCGAACTCAGATTTGGGCGTGCAAGTAGCCGTTTCGAAGGTATCGACGCGAGGATCGCTGTGATATTGTTCTGGGAATTTTCTGGGCATTTTCAGCAGGTGAAAATTAAGCATCTTTGGGACTGTTGTTGTATGTGATTGTGAGAGCAATTTTTGGAATGAATGTGTAATAGTGGACTTTGTATTGTGCCCAGGAGAGTTACGGGTGTTGCTGGACTTGTTGGAGCGAGAGATTGGTTTATCTGTTTGGGCGAGAACACTCTTTGGACAGCGAGAAGGATTTTACAGACTTGGATTGCGCAATTCCAGGTGGGTGGTTGCTTTATCCCTCGTTCTGATACCCCACTAGGAATATTAGAGAGATCCTCTATTGGACATGTTGAATGATCATCTACTGCACATGCATGCTTAATAGGAATCATTGTGAGCCTATCATATGGATAACATCATAGTGAAAACGTGATAGTGATTGGAACTTATACATGCTTATGGGATTTACTTTTATGCTGGGATATTATGAAATGTCTTGCGGGAGGGTACCACTTGAGGATATTTTGGACAGGCTTAGGGGGATGGTTTATATGATGGTGATTAGCAGATTATAGACAGGTGTGGTCGGATTATGATTTTAGCATGATGATTATACCCAGGTGAAGCTATTAATTGATACACTGGTCGAACCACTATTTGTCACATTTCCTCCTATCTCTCATGAGGACATGGGCTGGCTTATTTGGACATTTTGTAGGGCCATTTCTTATCGCCACACTTTATGTTGGGATTTGATTTAGAAGAAACCTATTTCCTTCTTCTCCCCCTATTCTTTAGTCAGGTGACTATTTGTGTCACGCCCCGGGGGTTTGTTTTTAGCGGAAACGGTTCATGAAAAGGTATGTTTATTTATTTTATTCTTTTTTGAATAAAACCTTCTTCCCCGGCGCGCGCCCAGACCCGCCACATATACAGATTCACTCTACAAATGGACAGAGTCTCCTCTGTATATGCACGGCGTAGCGGCTAGTACAAGTTCCAAACGCAACCACCAATTCAATCACAGCAGTCTCTAACATACAACTATGCACCATAACTGAGTAAAACGCACGGCCAAGTAGTTTTGAAAGGATAAATCCACAGTCGTTGAAACGGCGCCTACCCGGCACTCAAATTTTGAAAACACGTTTCGAAAACAGCATAAATCCACAGGGTTTTGAAAACAGTGCCCACACGACACTTAAGTTTTGAAATTCGTTTTCGCAATCCATAAATCCACAGGGTTTTGAAATCAGTGCCCACACGACACTTAAGTTTTGAAAACTATTTTCGCAATCTTTTCTTTGGTTTTCTTTTTCTTTTCCAAACGGCCGACAGAGATGAAAGGAAAGATAAGTAAATAAGTAAATAACCAAATAGGAACCATGCCGACATCCGCACCGACCCCACGAGGGTATCGAGGACCACACAAAGGACTACAAACCGTGAATGAAATGCAAAGGTAAAAGAAAAGAAATACAGTCCGGGGTCCCCAGCGACCCAGAAGCTCCTGCCCCGTCCTCACCGCCGCCTACCTCTCCCCCCGTCTGGACCCTGTCACCAAGTGGGAAGTCAGCGACAAATAATAGTAGAGCAGGGAAAGTAGTAAAACAAACCGTAAAGCTATCCGGAGCAACCACCCTCCCAAGAGGGAAAAAGGTAACCTGAACCCCTGTGATCCTGCAATACCCGACCACGTCGGACAACTAAACCGACAGGCCGTACCGTACCTGCAATATCCGACCCCGTCGGGCAACTAAACCGACGGGCCGCACTGCTCGCACCTCGGCGCCTCAAACCCCACAACTACAGGGGCCCCACTACGTCACCTCGTGGGTATACACGGGTCATAGACCACTTTTCTGGAAAAGCGCACCCTTTGCGGTGGCCAAACCGCAGGTGCGCGTGCTGCAGCCTCGAGCAAAGTAACCATAGTACCAAACACGAATAAAATAACCATAGTACCAAATAAATGGGCAAAGTAACCATAGCACCAAATAAATAAGCAAAGTAACCATAGTACCAAGATATTCAACGATAAAGTCCACAAGGGTTACCATGTTAGCACAATTAGATACATATATTAAACAAGGTACAATTGCCGGAGACCCGGGGCTAAACCCCAAAACAAAACCCACCTTTGTCGTCGCGTCGTTAACGCCGCTAGGTTCCCTCCCGTGTCTCGCGCGCTCGTCGAACCTACGGAAACCCGTCGCAACAGAATCAGAAAGTCGAAAACCCCAAGCAAGGACCACGAAATCAAAAACCCTCTCGGTCGGTCGCGGAGGGCGGCCCGCAGGTCCGGCGGCGGTGTCCCGGCCCGCGCGGTGCGCTGCCCGCCCCGCGCGGTGCCGAGCCCAGCATGCTGCCGGCCCCGCGCGGGCGCGCCCCGCATGCGGGCTGCCACGCGCGGGCGCGCTGCCCGCACGCGCGGGCTGCCCGCGCGGCGCCCCCCCCCCGCCGCGTGCGGGCGGCCCCGCGCGGGCGCGCTGCCCGCACGCGCGGGCTGCCCCGCGCGGCGCCCCCACGTGCGGGCGGCCCCGCGCGGGCGCGCTGCCCGCACGCGCAGGCTGCCCCGCGCGGCGGCCCCGCGTGCGGCCGGCCCCGCGCGGGCACGGCCCGCATGCGGGCGGCCCCGCGCAGGTGAGCTGCCCGCAGGCACGGGCGACCCCGCGCGGCGTCGAGCCAGCGCGGGTGCCCTGCCAGCGGGTGGCTCGCTCCTCCCCCGCCTTCGCGTGCCACGGGTGCCCCATCTACGGGAGAATCCGGGGATTCCCTCCCCTCGCTCGAATCAAGAAATCGAAAAGGGAAGACGAAAACATGGCTCACCTGGGTTTCGCCGGTACTGGGCGAAGGAGAAGGATCGTCCTCTTCACGTTCGTCGGATTTTGCGGGGAGGTGCTTGTTCCCTTCTTTTCCCCGACATGACCCCGGATCTTCACGCTGCCTTGCTAGGGATGGGGAGAAAGGGGTTCCACGCTTACGCTCGGGTGGGGGCTTACGCACAGGGAAGGGGAGCTGGGAAAACCCTAGTTCCCAAAAGGGTTTAATTAGTCGTTTAGGTGCAAAACAGGGGACTTGATCCCTAAACCCAAAAATCACAACATAAGTAATCGGGTGAACCGAACAGCGAGGAACAATTAGCCCAACCCCGACTAAAAGGAAAACCCAGTTCGGGTACAAACCAGGGTCCGGTTCGCCTTGAAACACGTGTTGGTCGCCCGGACTGCTAGAAATCTTCCGAAATTTATTCTGGGAGATTCCGCAGTCGGAATCCAAAACCGATCGCGCCGCCGTTCTCCGTTTCGCGAGCCCTATCGCCTAAAAATACCCGCGAGCCCCGACGGTCTACCCAGAAAAAGAGAAAAAAAGCCACACCCCGGACCCCTTAAGCGAACCGCGATGCAATTAAAACAAAAAATAAAATCCACAGTATTTTTAAAACCAGCGGTTACTACAATTTGTTGCTCGGGTTTGAGCAGGGGATTGGCATAGTGTAGCCGGGGCCTGGATTTTGGCTTCTTAGGTATTATGGCTACCGCGGATAGTAGGCGGTGGACCAGATGTCATATGTGGGACATGTTTGTGATCATGGGTGTTGTTGTGAACCCCTACTTTTGATTACCCACTAGGCGTTGGAGTAGCTTCTATGATTAGAAGGCTGATTACTAAATTAGGGGCTTTGGGCATGCAGTATAGACAGGCTATCCCTTATTTCCTATCCTTATATATTTTATTAGCATGCTTTAGCAAGGTAAAAACATATCGATATCTGCTTTATTTTATGTATACCATCTTGGGGACATTTGCATGCTTGTATGGTCACCTAGATAGGCCACCTTTTTCTGCTACACTATCATGCTGGAATTGACGTAGGAGAAACCCTTCTTGTTATTCTTTTCTCCGTTCATTTGAGGCTCAGGGTATTCGTAGCTCGTGCGCGAGCAGGTGGATGGGATAGTGTAGTCAGGTTCTTGGGTTTTGGGACAGGCAGGGTATTGCGGCAACCGCGGACATTGGGTGGTTGACCGGAGATTTCTTATGCATCAGATTGGGTATCAGGTCTCTTGTGGATGGAGTTCCCACGGTTTGTCTATCTTGCACCAGGTTGAGATCGGGTCTTTCTTTAGTGGATGGGTGTTCCCACTTTGATCAGAGTCATGATCCAGTCCTGCTGATTATGATACTTATGTTACTGAGATACTTTTCCTCGTGTGGGTCGCTCCCCACGAGTGCCACTCCGGAGTGCGCGGCTGACAGACTTTGAGTCCTTGGGACTCCTTTGCTTCGGTGTTATGCGTAGGCTGGCATACCCGTCGCGGCAGAGCAGGCAGTACCAGTGTTTACTGGTGTCACGCCCCGGGGTCGAAACTGCGACCCGGGCTCGCTAACAGATCCGCCATCTGTACGGAAACTGCCGTACAGACGAAGCGTCTAACCTGCAAAAAGAATCAATTACAGCTAAACAGATATCAGAACTGAAAGTGAACTACTGTAAAACTAACATCAATCACTGTACAACTGGAAATAAAGATACCATGTCCGTCTCCCAAATATCGTCATATACAAAGTCCTCTAATATATAAAACCCAAAAGGGAGATGTCTCCAATAAATACATCAGTGTACCAGCTCTCAATACACAAATATCCTCACTACATCAGTCTCTCAAAATAAGGAAGAGTACAACTCGATCCTCACTACAAGATCACTCCATAAGAACTCTCAAATGTGAGGGGTACAGCTACTCTCAGGACAACATCTGGTAGGGATCTAACTCGCGACTCCCTTACCTCGATCAGCCGGATCAGCAACCGGTGCAGCAAGAACAGAAGTAGAGGTCCCTGGGGAAAAACACCACGACGGGTGTGAGAACTACATCCCAAAGTAGTTCTCAGTGGGTGCCGCCAATAAGCCCGACGGTCTGCCCACTAAGTCCACTAGAGGCATAAAGTAACAGATGCAATACTGGAAAGAAAAGCTGGTAAAATAACTCTACAGCTACTATGCCTCTAACTAGATGCTCAAGGGTGAAACAGAAAGAAAACTGGTACCACTACTAACTCTCGACTCATGTCACCCAATCTACACTGACTGCCACATCGGGTCCAGTCAAACCTGCGCCTATCTACTGCCGTTACATCCACGGAGGACCGGACTTACGTAGGACGTCCGTGACTGCTAGCCAGCCAGCCAGAGGGACTGCATCGACAAGTCGCAATAGCAAGTAAACCGCCTAGCTCCGGAGTGGCACTCGAGGGGCGCGACCCCACCGAGCAAAGTATCTGCGCATCTCTGTCGAGCTCAATGTGGCCCATGCAGGCTATAATCCAAATCCACGATCAACAAGAACGACTGTACTCAAAAGAATCCTGTCTCACTCACAGGCTGGAAAACTACACAGCCGAGACCCACTGTCACTCAGACAATTCCCAAAGACACTCTGATCAATAAACTGACTATCAGACTCCACTCGGTCCCCAGACACGAGTGTAAATGCACCCCACAAATACCCCGACTCCTCGGCCACTATCTGGGCGAGGCAGAATCTAAGTCCAGAATGAAATAATAATGATAGTGTGAGAGTGTCTATAGCAATAAAATAACCTAGCCTAGGTTGGAGTTTTCTACTAGACTGGTTGAACATGCAGCATATGACAGGCCAGGGTGCTAGGTCAAGTCCAAAGATAGCAATAAATAAGGATGTGGTGGGGAAATAATAAGAACACATGATAACTGAATAAATAAGGAATCTCAACTCATGCTCTTTAACATGCTATACCGGAGATAAAATAAAACATGCACATCCCTATACAGCTAGAATTAGTGAATAGATCACAAATCTTGAAAGCGAGGCCACCCACCTGACAAGTCGAACTGTCAAAAGTCCTACAGCTGATAATACCAGAAAACAGCTACTCAGAGTCCAAACTGGTCCAGCACTGTCCACAATATCTCCTGGGTACAACCAAAGCTGTCGTTACACTTACATTCCAAAATCTGCCGAGAAATAACACACTAAAAATTCAGCTGCGAAGGTGCGATAATTTTACCTGCTAACAGTGCTCGAAAAATTCCAAATAAAATATCCCTGCGATCTACGCGTCGCTAGCTTCGAAACGAATACATGCACGTCAAAATCCGAGTTTCCTACGCTGAGATATAAAATCGGCAAGAGAAGCACCCCAAACTAAACTGTACAAAATTCCGCAGATAAAACTCAGAAAGAAGAAAGATTCTCACCTTCGAAGCAAACTCAGGAAATTCTGAGAAAAATCCAGGAATTCCTCACGAGAAGTAGATGAAATTTGCCTTTTGAATCACCTCGATCCGATGTCGGTGCGCAAAGTTACGGCTAAAACTCTGCGATGCTGTCCAAACTGAAATCTGCACCATGGGCTCCAAAGATGATGAAATTTACCAAACTCGAAGCAAGATTTAGCCTTCCTCTTCAATATGAAAGATGTAGGTCTCTGAGTCCTGGTGAATTCCCCGCAAAAATAAGCTTAAAATTCTACTTCTTCAGCCCTAGGGAGCAAAAACACTGAGCATTGCTCAAAACCACATCCAGAATCTCAGCTGTACACAACAATCCCAGAGATGGCTTAATTTAGCTAACTTAGATTTCAAATTGGAAGTTACACAAAATACAAAAATTAGATCTCTGTAAGTCCTGGAAATTTACCAACAAAAATCAACTTAAAATTCCATTTATACATCCCAGGGGAGTAAAAACACTAACCTCTGCTCGAAATCCTCCACAGAAAATAAGTGTCTCAAAGATTGCTATATTTACCTAGTTTAGAGCTTCAATTAGGTCTCCACTTCAATACCAAAGTTGTAGATCATGAAGTTGTGAAGAGAACCACGCAAGAATCATCCAAAAATTCCATTTCTACACTTCTGGAGACCTTCTGGAAAAAAATGCGACGAAGTTGAACCCAAAACCAGCAATGATCAAGCTCCAACAATGGTGGCTTCTTTGATGAAGAAGGAGAAGATGGAGGCTGCTTTGTTGGGTTATATTAATATGGATCTAAATAGGGGAAAAAAAACACCTAGAGGGGGGTGAATAGGTGTAAACAATAAACACTCAAAAAATCATTGCGCAATAAAACCCAATGCGGAAATAAAAATGAACACGCAAGATTTTTACGTGGAAAAACTCCAAACCGGAGTAAAAAACTACGGGACCGATAACACGGCGAAATCCACCAGAATTAACACACGTACAAGGTGATATAACGTACTCACTGACGACTCAACCTCTTACCATACGCTCCTAGTAGATCTTCTCCGCTCGTTCCACGACGCTTCTCGAATCCACGATCTGCGCCCAACGCTGAATCCTCAGCGTCCAACGTCGAGTCCACGACGTCCGACCGAATCCACGGTCTTCACCCAGTAGCACGCTTCAAATCCACGAACGTACCTCGCTCCGAATCCACGAGAGCGGTTGCACCTTGAATCCACAAGGCCACGCGAGTCCACGCGCCGATTTAGGGTAAATCGTTGTTTTTGGGTGGTGATGATCCGCCGAATACTTAGATTAGAAATAGATCGGAAATACCATCTAAGTATTCATTGATTTGATTCTACTCAAAATCTGAGTTTGGAAAACCTAGAATCAAATCAATCAATATAGATGAAGAAACATAGAATAAATCTATTGATTTCCTTTCTTCTCTATATGTGGATTTTTCTCTTTCGGCTATATTTTCTATTATATCGATATTGCGGATATTGCCGATTCCGATACCCTAAAATGAAACATAGGGTCTATTTATAGGTTAGAAACCATTGGAAGAAGATAAGGATCAAAAACAACCGTTTCTGGAAATTTTTACGGACGGCGATCCGGATCGGGTTACTGCGATCCGGATCGTCGTAAAGAGATTGACGATTCCAGAAATCCAAGGGTTCGGGATCCGGATCGTAGTCCCCGATCCGGATCGTTCATACAATTCAAAAACATAACATTCGGGATCCGGATCACAGTCTGCTAGGATCCGGATTGAAGCATTGTATGAACAACAACCTTCGGGATCCGGATTGCTGGCCTGATCCGGATCCTGAACATGTCCCATGTCCAGTTTTTGATTTTATGCAATTAAACATTCTTCCAGGTGTTTCTACACTATAAGAAGTATTCGGATCACCAAAAATCTTTAGTTAAACATACCTGATCCTTTTGAATTCTTCTTTCTTGAGATTGAGGTATATGATCCAAAGTTCTTCATCTTCAATCTTCAAGACTTAACACTTTCACGAAATACGCCAACTCAAATTCCGTAACAATCTCCCCCTTTGGCGGTTTCGTGACAAAACACAAATCCACAAAAGAAAATTCAAAAAGATATTTTTGTTGCTATCACCATACAACAAAAATTTACAATGGAGATCCAAAAATTAAAAACATGAGATAAACTCCTAAAACAGACTCTAGACTTAGACATCTGTAATCTCTGCAAAAAGAAATCATTCTTGACAAAAGAAATCGTTAGATACCTCAAGAATTGAAACATACAAAACCAAGTACAGAGATAGAGTTTATTCTCATCATGACATTTGAAAATTCAGATATGTAAGAGAATCATAGTTAAAAACCAACATATCTTCTAAGCATTCAAAAACCAAATGTCACAAAATGTTAGTCCAACATCAACTTGTTAGTCATATTACATGCCCAAATAGTTAGTCAAATAGTTAGTAGGGACATGCAACAAATCACAAGATAAAAACATGAAGTTGAAGTTGAAGTCATACTTACCTTAATGTTCACACACACAGTTTTCACATCATCATTCAAGTTCTCTCTAACTCTAACTTCACTCCCCCTTTTTGTCACAAAACAAAGCCAAAACGTAGTCAAAACCACTAAATGTAAGGAGAGTTAAAAGTTCCAATATCATGAAAAACCTAAGAACTGAACTAAGAAATTAGAACAAAAACTAAGTCCTAAAAATCCTGCACAAAAAGAAATGAAAGAAAATGAGTGAGAAACCAATTAATCATCAGAATCCGAGTCTTCAGAGCTCGTGCACCCCATTTTAGAGAACATCTTTTTCACCCGGTTGTTCATTGAATTGACCTTCTTAGTGATGGTAATATGAGCTGCTGTGATAAGTTCAAGCTCATCGGAATTCTTTGCTGTTCCTTCGAAATCCGTTCCTGCTGAACAGATAATCGTTGTTGTTCTTTGAAGATGGATGAGACCGATTCTTCATTGTGCTGGTGCGGGTGATGGTGATGCGGCAGTGCTTGTACTGGGTTTTGTTCCGCTTGCAGGAACTGGAGTGACATGTGGCAATTTGTGAAGGGACTTGACAATGGTTGACTCATCTATCATGCTCAAACATTGATGATAAGTTGTTGAACTCGTATCACCTGGAATTTCTTTAAGATCCTCATTATAATTAATGGAAATGGAATTCTCTCAGTAGGATGAGGATGCTCAACATATCTTGCCATTCTATTCCAGATAATGTATGGAATGTTGATATTTAATCCCGTTGCTTCTGACGGATGTCCTAAGAGATACAAAATAGCAAGCGATCCCATCTCACGACTTTCGTCTGCATGTTTGGAAGGATATTGTAACAGTGATGAAGTTTAGAAACCTGTACTCAAGACGAAGTTCTTTAGATTTGACAGATTTCTCCGTTGATTGAGTTCCCTCCAAACAAATTCCCTCTATAACTTTTTGCCATATCATTTGTCAAACTTACTCCCTTTAGGTAATGAATTCCTGTCTTGCTGGCTTGCATTCCCAAAACCTCACCAATCAATGTGGAGTGATCTTAAATCTTGTGCCCTGGATATTCGTGTAAAATTCCATTGGACCGTTTTCAAACTCTCGAAGATGCCGTGCATTTGTATAGAAGGTCCTCACAAGATGCAGACAGTACCAAGGTTTCTGGGAATCGGCACACTTGAATAAGGTTGCTTGTTCAATTAAATCACCAAACTCAGGGGAGTGACCTCGTAGTTCCTCAATGTTAACATGTCTCTCGCCAATGCATTCGCGATGTGCAAAAGCTCTAAGACGATCAGCGTTAACGAATACTTCTTCCACACGTGGTGGGAGTCAGGAGCTGTCGGCGTGTCAACATTAGTGTCCTGTCGTAGTCCAAAGCGTCTAGTAATCCGCTTTCTTTTCACAGAGATGGTTGGTGCAGCCATAGGTGCTTTTCCTGTTTCCATGGTTGCCTTTCCTTCGAATCATCGGAGGCTTTTCCTTGAACCATCAGACGCTTTTTGTTCAGGCAACGAGTCATCATCATCTGTCAATGCAGTCCAATCTACCTCATGACAATCTTTTCTGTGTCACTGACCTGAACAAACTCACCTTTTCGTTGAACTTTCTTGGCCCTTTTCAATTTGTTTGTAGCTCGAGTATGTACCATTGAAACCAGTAGAAGAATGATCCAAGTGAATTCCATTGTGTGAGTGCTTTTAGAAAATTTGAAGTCCTGTGAAGACCAACTCAAGAACATGAAAAATTGTCAATTTTGAAAAATTTGAAAAATTGTACCCAAACAATCATAATCATGTAGAGAAGCTAAGAATCAAATTAGTTTTGCAAAAAGAATTTTAAAAATAGATCAATTCCATGATTTTCAAAAATTCCTCTTATATGCCCTAAAACAGAATTTTTAGAAATCGAAGCCCAAAAATTCGTTAATCAGGAGAAAACCCAGCATATAATCAAAACTAATCTACCCAGAGTTCTTATTTCAAAAGAAATTTGATCAAAAACCATTCACAAACGAAAAAGATCCATGATTTCAACTCACGTTTTGAGAAAAAGAAAAACTGTGAAAAACCGAGATTTTGATCAATAAAACTTACTTGGATTCGAAGAACTTGAGTTTGGAAGCTCCAAGATGCAAGAAATCTAGAGAGAGAAGCTCTAGAGACTTGAGAACAAAAGATTAGGGTAAAAGAAATCAAATCTCTTTGTTCTATTAAAAACCCTAGCCGTGATCCGGATCGGATCGAGAATGTGATCCGGATCGGCTACCCGCAGGAAGAATCCTGCGTTCGGGATCCGGATCACTTACCCCGATCCGGATCGGCTTCAACTTTTTCTCCAGAAAAATTTAGAAAAATTCCATAAAATCCAGAAAAAGTATGTAAGCACTTTACCATGTCAACTTTAAACAAAAATCATCGTTTCATACAACAAGAAATAGATTATACAAAATCTATCAAAAATACTCAAAAATGAAACGAAAATTTACGAAATTAAAACACTTAAAGTTGAACAACTTCAATTACATCTATCCTGATCTTATGCGTAATGCCTTTATCAAATCATCAATTTTGGTAAAGAAAATGAAATACCAAGATCAATAGATGTTTGAAATCCCAGATAAGTTAGATAATATATCTAGACAATCTGTTGAAGGAGTGGCTCTTTGAGCATCTTTTATCAAAAATCCCACCTTATACCAACCATGAAATATGACTGAGTCAAGTATTTCAATATGCATTTCATCAACAATTTTTAAAACAAAATTTGCTTTGCATACATGGAGTATCTTTTTCTTTTTCTTTTTCTCCATGTGGTGGTAGTTTTCACACTCCTCATTGGGATGTAACTCTTTCCACATCTTTTGAGCATTTTACTTTTCTTTGACTCCCCCTCAATTGGCTATCAATTATTTAATATATAAGGTATTCAACCAAAAATTGATCTCGCATTCATACTCGACTAAGCAATCAAATAAGATAATGACTATACCAAGAGATCATTGAGAGAGAAATTGACTTTGATCACTTAAAAGATGACTTAATTAACATAAATGATCATTGCAACATTGAAATATTATGATATCAAAAGCATAATAAATTTCTAAATGCATGAAAGGATGCAATTAAAGTCAATTATGATTTATGCTCAATTAATGTCCTATGTACAAAACATAGATAAAGAACAAAACAAAAACAAAAACAAAACCTAACCTAAGCAAAGGTTTCAAAAAGAGTTATTTCAAGGAAAGCATGCCAATTGCTTTACGCAAGTGAATAAAACGTTTTTGATCCAAAGGTTTTGTTAAGATATCAGCTAATTGATCCTCAGTTGAAATATATGACAGTTGAAGAATATTTGATTCAACTAGCTCTCTAAGAAAATGATATCTAAGTTCAATATGTTTTGTTCTAGAGTGCAACACAGGGTTTTTGAAATGTTAATAGCACTAGTGTTGTCACATAAAATGGTTACCGAAGATGCTGAAATCCGGAAATCGCTCAACACGCTTTTCATCCAAATCAATTGGGTTGAACAACTTCCTGCAGAAATGTACTCCGCTTCGGCAGTCGAGAGTGCTATGCAATTCTGCTTTTTACTGTGCCATGCAACAAGGCAATGGCCAAGATAGAAGCATGCACCACTCGTGCTTTTCCGGTCATCCACTGATCCAGCCCAATCGGCATCTGAGTATCCAACAATATCCAAACTTGTTCCCATAGGATACCAAATTCCGAAATTGATTGTACCTTTGATATATCGGATGATCCGTTTCACCGCTTTCAGGTGAACCTCCTTCGGTGCTGATTGATATCTCGCGCAAATCCCAACACTGAAGGATATATCCGGGCGACTAGCCGTGAGATATAGTAGACTTCCAATCATACTGCGATACAGTTTCTCGTCTACATTCTCACTATGTGATTCACTTCCAAGTCCCTTATGGCTAGTTCCCATTGGAGTCGGAAAATCCTTAGAATTTTCTAGATCAAACTTTTTGACCAACTCCAGTGCATACTTGGATTGACACAAGTGAATTCCTTCATCGTTTTGTTTAACTTGTAATCCAAGAAAATAAGTCAATTCGCCCATCATGGACATCTCAAATTCGCTTTCCATGGTCTCCGCGAATTTAGAAGCATCATTATCTCTTGTTGCGCCAAAAACAATGTCATCGACATAGATTTGAGCAACTATGAAATTGTTTTGATAATGCTTCACAAAGAGAGTCCTGTCAGCTCCCCCTCGAGTATAGCCCTTTTCCAAAAGGTGCTTTGTCAACCTTTCGTACCATGCTCGCGGTGCTTGTTTCAGACCGTAAAGAGCCTTTTTCAGACGAAAAACATGGTTAGGTAGTTTATGATCCACAAAACCTTTCGGTTGAGCCACATAAACTTCCTCATTTAAAAACCCATTTAAAAAGGCGCTCTTAACGTCCATTTGAAATAATTTGATTTTAAAATGACAAGCTATCGCAAATAAGATACGAATGGACTCGAGTCTAGCTACAGGGGCGAAAGTTTCATCAAAGTCTATACCTTCTACTTGAGAGTAGCCTTGAGCAACTAACCTTGCTTTGTTCCTGATGATAGTACCATCTTCATTTTTCTTGTTCTTGAAGATCCATTTGGTACCTATCACATTGTGTTGCTTCGGAGGCTTCGTTAATTCCCAGACTTTGTTTCGCTCAAATTGATGGAGCTCTTCCTGCATTGCTTTAATCCAGTAGTCATCTTGAAGAGCTTCATCAACATTCTTTGGTTCGATTTGAGATACATAGCATGCAAATCCGCAAACCAATTGTCTCCGTGTTCTAACTCCTTCTTGTGGATCTCCAATGATGTTCGATTCAGGGTGATCCTTGGAGATGCGTAACGTTTGAGGTAGAGGAGTAGTCGGAGGTACACGAGATGATTCCTGCACATCAGATAAACTTGAAGAACCGTTAGATGCATCATTATTATCGAAAGAATTGTTAGAAGAAGATGCATTAGCAGGTGTATCATCATCAAGAGAGATATCGAGGGTAGATTTTTCAGATTCAAAGTGAAAAGCTTCATCTACCTTAACATTTATCGATTCTACGATCGTCTTAGATTCTAAGTTAAAAACTCGATATGCTCTACTGTTTGTAGAATAACCTAAGAAAATCCCTTCGTCACTTCGAGAGTCAAATTTTCCAAGATTTTCGCGATCACGTAAAATAAAACACCGACTCCCAAAGATACGAAAATATTTGATGTTAGGTTTTCTACAAAACCATAGTTCATATGGTGTATTCAAAGTCCCCGGGCGCAAATACACGCGATTAATAACATAGACAGCAGTGTTCACCGCTTCAGCCCAAAAATATAAAGGTAAGTTCCGGCTATGAAGCATAACACGTGCCATCTCCTGTACGACCCTGTTTTTGCGCTCGACTACACCATTTTGTTGAGGTGTGTAAGGTGCGGAGAATTCATGTTTAATGCCGTTAGAAGTGCAAAAATCAATGAATTTGGAATTTATGAATTCTCCACCTCTATCACTTCTAACTCGAGTAATCCTTTCATTCTTTTCAATCATAATACGATGGCAAATTTCGAGAAAAGAATCAAAAGTATCAGCTTTTTCTTTTAAAAATGCTACCCAAGTATATCTAGAGAAATCATCAACCAATAAGAAAATATACCATTTACCTCCCAAAGATGGTTGACGAGTTGGCCCCATTAAGTCCATATGCAAAAGTTCCAAAGGCCGTTTTGTACCTATGTGGTTCAAGTTCTTGTGTGCAGTCCTAGACTGTTTTCCCTTTTGGCAACCGCCACACACAAGGTTTTGTTCAAAAGAAAGTTTAGGAACCCCCTTGACCACATCTTTGTTTGAAATTCTAGCAAGTTCCTTAAAGTTTATGTGACCTAGCCTTTCATGCCAAAGTGTTTCATTTTTCAAAGATGCTAGGTTACATTTTTCAGAAATTTAGTAGGAACTACATAACAATTGTTTTCTGATCTAACCCCTTTTAAAAAGAAAGCATGGTTCTTGTCAGTTACAGTGCATTTATCAGATGAAAAATTAACTGAATAACCATTATCACAAAGTTGACTTATGCTTATGAGGTTAGTCTTAAGGCCATGAACAAATAACACATTATTTAGAACCGGGCCATCTGGAATAGCTACCGTTCCCTTTCCAACAATTTTGGAAGACCGACCATCTCCGAAAACAACAAGTCCTCCGGAGTTTTTCTCAAAGTTTGAAAACAGTTTTTGTCACCGGTCATATGACGGGAACACCCGCTATCCAGATACCAAGACGAACTATCATATGCATGCAAGGAAACATTGGTAACAAGACAAGGGAAAATTTCACCTTTGCGCACCCAAACCTTTTTGGAATGCGTCGGTAATGGTCGTGAAGTTGATTTCCTAGGTGAGAAGCGTCTTGCTTGAAGAATTGCTGCTCCTTGATGATGTCGTCTTGAGCGGTGTACTACCAAGGCTCTTTTCCTTCAATGATTTGCATTGATTTTCGAGGAATCACCTTTTTGGTAGTCATTGCAAGAGGTGCTTGAGGTGTGCGTTTGGCTCCGTCTTGCAATTTCTCCTTATGTGCCCTGAAATGCCACAACGAAAACATACCTTAGATCTTGACGATCCCGAGGAGGATGAAGTAGGCTTGTTGTCGTTGCTTGTCGTGAATTCCGGTGTCGGAGGAGGAGATACCGACTGAGGCACAAAAACTGTCCCACTCGAACTTGGAATGTCTCCAGTTTGAGTGTACCCGAGGCCGAACTTATTTGTTTGACCAAGACCAAGAAGCCTGTCCAACTTACTCCTTCCAGAAGAAAATCGCTTTAAGTCATCCTTTAGTTGGAGAATGGTCTTTGTCATTTCCAATTTTCCTGTCGAGCCTCGCCGTAGAGCTTCAAGAAAATTCGCTTTGTTCACCATATCTATATAATTCTTCTCGAGTTGCTCATTGGACTCTTGAAGGGAAACATTTGTTTTAATTAGATTATCCCTTTCCACTTCAAGATCGGTTGAGAGAGAAGTTACCCTTTTTACTTCTTCTTCGAGATCCTGCAATCTCCCTCTCAACCCCTTGTTTTGCTTAGCCAGTTTCTTTGAATCCCTCAAAAGCTTATGGTAGGCTAGAGCAAAATCTTCACCTTCAGAATCATCGATTCATCGTCCGTTGCAATCTTTTCAACAGTGAGTTGGACAGTGAATCGGATGTACTTGCCATTAAGCACATGAAGGGTGAAGATGTAGTGGACGCGTGGAATGCTGTCGCGTTGTCTTCTTCATCACTTGAGGATGACTCATTTGACGTGGAGTTGTCATCCCAAGTGACGACTTGCATCGCCTTCTTCTTTGCCGGATTCTTGTTGGGACACTCCGTTGCAATGTGGCCGTAGCCTCGACATTTGAAGCACTGAACTTGTCCCTCTGAACTTTTCTTATCCTTTGAGAAGTTCTCTTGCTTTCTTGACTTGTAGCTTGAAGAACCCTTGCCTTTCTTCGACTTTCCGAAGGATGGAGTTTTGCTTGAATTACCCCTTCGAAAGTTGCGGCGAAACTTCCTTGTCAAGAGAGCGAGCTGCTTCTCAAAGTCCTCCATAGATAGGTTCTCGTCATCGTCCGAGGAGGATGAATCCGCGTCTTCTTCTTTAGTTGATTTCAATGCGTAACCTGAAGACTTAGAAGAGGATGCCTTTCCAGAAGAATAGTTAGTAGGAAATGTCATTTCATAAGTTTGTAAAGCACCAACTAATTCTTCTACACGCATTTCGTCCGGGTGTTTAATTGTTTCAATGGCTGCGACCTTCGGGCGAAATCGTTCAGGAAGAGTTCTTAAAATTTTTCTTACAACTTTAAATTCTGGAATCTTCTCTCCCAAGTTAGCACATGAGTTTACGATGTCTTGCAATCGTGTGTAATAGTCAGTGAAAGATTCATTCTCTGCCATAGAGATAGAGTCAAACTTGCTCGTAAGCATTTGCAGTTTCTGAATCTTCACAAGGTTAGTTCCCTCATGCGTAACTTGAAGAACATCCCAGATTTCTTTCGCAGTCTCACATGCCGAGACGCGAGAGAACTCTGTTTGTGACAAAGCATTAAATAGAGCATTAATTCCTTTGCCATTGTAAGAAGATGAATCTATCTCTTCCTTGGTCCATTTCGACCTAGGTTTTAAGGTGCGAACATCAGAAATAGTTTCAGTTGGATTAGACCATCCTAATTCAATTGATTGCCACACCCTTTCGTCGATGGAAATTAAAAAGGCTTTCATCCGTACTTTCCAGTACGCATAATTTGTTCCATCAAAGAAAGGGGGTCGATTGATGTTTCCACCTTCAACCATTGTTTACAACCCTATTCCCGCTCTGATACCACTTGTTGGGTTATATTAATATGGATCTAAATAGGGGAAAAAAACACCTAGAGGGGGGTGAATAGGTGTAAACAATAAACACTCAAAAAATCATTGCGCAATAAAACCCAATGCGGAAATAAAAATGAACACGCAAGATTTTTACGTGGAAAAACTCCAAACCGGAGTAAAAAACCACGGGACCGATAACACGGCGAAATCCACTAGAATTAACACACGTACAAGGTGATATAACGTACTCACAGACGACTCAACCTTTTACCATACGCTCCTAGTAGATCTTCTCCGCTCGCTCCACGACGCTTCTCGAATCCACGATCTGCGCCCAACGCTGAATCCACAGCGTCCAACGTCGAGTCCACGACGTCCGACCGAATCCACGGTCTTCACCCAGTAGCACGCTTCGAATCCACGAACGTACCTCGCTCCGAATCCACGAGAGCGGTTGCACCTTGAATCCACAAGGCCACGCGAGTCCACGCGCCGATTTAGGGTAAATCGTTGTTTTTGGGTGGTGATGATCCGCCGAATACTTAGATTAGAAATAGATCGGAAATACCATCTAAGTATTCATTGATTTGATTCTACTCAAAATCTGAGTTTGGAAAACCTAGAATCAAATCAATCAATATAGATGAAGAAACATAGAATAAATCTATTGATTTCCTTTCTTCTCTATATGTGGATTTTTCTTTTTTCGGCTATATTTTTTATATGATATTATTCCGATCCGATGCAACCCTAAAATGAATCATAGGGTCTATTTATAGGTTAGAAACCATTGGAAGAAGATAAGGATCAAAAACAACCGTTTCTGGAAATTTTTACGGACGGCGATCCGGATCGGATTACTGCGATCCGGATCGTCGTAAAGAGATTGACGATTCCAGAAATCCAAGGGTTCGGGATCCGGATCGTAGTCCCGATCCGGATCGTTCATACAATTCAGAAAACATAACATTCGGGATCCGGATCACAGTCTTCTAGGATCCGGATTGAAGTATTGTATGAACAACAACCTTCGGGATCCGGATTGCTGGCTCTGATCCGGATCCTGAACATGTCCCATGTCCAGTTTTTGATTTTTATGCAATTAAACATTCTTCCAGGTGTTTCTACACTACAAGAAGTATTCGGATCACCAAAAATCTTTAGTTAAACATACCTGATCCTTTTGAATTCTTCTTTCTTGAGATTGAGGTATATGATCCAAAGTTCTTTCATCTTCAATCTTCAAGACTTAACACTTTCCACGAAATACGCCAACTCCAATTCCGTAACATGCTTCATGGACTCCTTAGCAGCTAAGGGGTGTAAAATATCCAAAAGAGAAACACCATGCCAAAATGCCCTCTTAAATAGCCTTAAACTAATCCTAAGTTGGGCTTAAGGTGCATTAAAATCCTTCACCAACTCCCCTCTCACACCAGATCCCCTTGCACCCGATCCGGTGCAAGGGGTCGGACCAAATGGTCCCCGACCCGGCCGAAGGCCACGTGGCCGAGCCCAGTCCACGCGCGGGCGCGGGCTCGCGCCACGCGCGCGCGCGCATGCGCGGCGCATGGCCGCCCGGTGCACCGCGCTTGCACCGGGCGCCCGCCCGGACGCGTGGACCGAGTGCAGCGCGGCCGTGGACCGCGCTGCACCGGCCGGTCTACCGACCGTGCACCAAGCCCGTGAACCCGGTCCCACCCCCCAGCAACACCAAGAACTACATTTTAAGCCCAAAAAAATCCAGAAAAGGTTTATTTCGCACCATTTTTCACACTGAGTCCAAAACAACAAACCGATTTGCCAAATTCTCACTCTAAAAATTCCCGAAGGCAACCGGAGAGGTAATCCTTTATCCCTACTTCGCTCGGAGTCCAAATTTGACATCTAAAACGCGCGAAACCACCTCTAAACACTCGACGGGTCCACCAATTACCCACGCGATCTCCTATTAAGCCCAAAGTCCAACACTTGTGTCCAAATTGCGCGCAAACACCACCGACACACCACGCAGGCCTCCAGTGATGCAACTTGTCACGCCCCGGGTGTAAACCAGAACCTGGGCCCGTCTACAGATCCGCCGTGCATGCGGTATTTCCCACATACACGAAGCGTCGGTAACCTGCTCAGATATAAGAAATAACAATAAAAGAGCATAATAATCAGAGCTAAACTAAAACTACTGTATCTCAGACAGAAGCTGGAAGTAAAAAGTACAACAGTGAAATAAAATACAGATGTCTCTCCCAGCTCACCACTAAAAATACAAACAGCTGGCAGAAGCCAGACCCAAAAGAAAATAAATAAAACTGTCTGAGAAGACCGGGTACCCAAAAATCTCCAGCTACAACCCTCGGGTGGCTCTCTATCTAGTCCGCAATCCGCTTACCTCGATCAGTTGCTGACGGCCCAGCAACTCCCACAGAGGACTCTGCAAAACAAGGGAAAGAAAGAAACAAGAAAGACAATGGGGGTAAGTACTACTATAAACAGTAGCCTCCCCTAGTGGGTAAAGCCTCAGCTCAGATATGCCCACCAGGTGCTCAGAGGCAAAAAGGGAAAGGAAAGAGAAAGGGGGTGCAGATAAATGAAGCAACTGATAAAATGCTATCCCTAATATGCCTCTATATGACCACCAACAAGGATGGAGAAAGTGATGCATCAGTAACAAGAAGCCTGTCAAATGACCCAATCTGACCGCCAGTGAACACTGGCACTGCCTGCTCTGCTGTCGAACTCAAGAACCCAGCCTGGTGCCCGGCGCTCTGCACCGTGGAAAGCCTACTCCGGAGTGGCACTCGAGGGGAGCGACCCACACGAGTAAAGTATCACTGTAACAAGCATCTCTGTAACCACTGTCTCATAATAGCAGGACTGGATCATGACTATGATAAAAGTGGGAAACTCCCTCCACTAAAGAAAGCCCGATCCCCAAAACACCCAATCTGATGCAATAGTAACAACCCGGTCAACCACCCAAGATCCGTGGTCGCCGCAACACCCTGTCAAAAACCCAACCTGTCCCAAATCCCCAATACCTGACTACACTGTCCAACACACGCTCGAACCTGAGCGACTATGCCGCAAGTCTATCAATAGATAAGAAGAAGAAAGAATAAATGCATGGTTTCTCCTAAGTCAAGTCCCAAAAGATAGTATAGCAGTAAAAGATGACATAATTAAGTGACCAATTTAATCATGCATTGTTCAATATTTTGTCCATTTCCAAGAATAATCAGTTTAGAGAATAAAGGCTAAGGTGACAGTCACATATGAACAATCATCCATTTTGCAGTCCTCAATTATATTCTGCCCCTAAACATGCAGTCCAGAATAATTAAGCGATTAAATCAAGTGATCATTCTAACAATAATTTTTCATGGATCAGTAACCAATAATTAATTCCCTAGAGCATGCAAGTCTACCAATCAACACATTTAGCATCATCAAATCAGGGGTACTCTGATATTCCTAGTGGGCATACCAAAGGAGAGGAGTACAACAACCACCCACCTGAAGTGCAACTGTCCAAGTCCGTACAGCTAAAAATACCAAAACTCCAAATCCTTGCTCCCACAAATTCAGCACACCCGAAATACTCCTGGTACAATACAAAGCTCACTAATTACACTAAGGCTCCCAAATATAGCACTTATAATCACATACAACCTCAATTCCGAAACTGTTAAATTATCACCTGCAGAAAGTGCCCAGAAAATTCCAAAAAAATATCACGGCGATCCTCGCGTCGATAGCTTCGCAACGGTACCTTGCACGCCCAAATCTGAGTTCGGTAAGTCAAGATAAAAATTCGGCAAGGGGGCACACTCATACAAAAATCTGTGCTAAAAACTGTTACTGTTCACTGAGAAAACAGTAATTTTCACCTCGAAATAATCCTCACAAAAATCCAATAAAAATACGAGCGCGTTCCTTGCGATCCGTAGATGAAAAAGTTGTATAAGCTCGTTTCCGTCTGACGCTCGTGCGCAAAGATATGGCCAAAATACTCCGCTGCTGTCAAGGAATTCCACACAGAAAAAGGGGTCACTGTTTGCCTCGGGATCCGTGCCAAAACCTCGAAACGGGAAAGCGCGACCAAAACGAAAGATGAAGTCCTACCTCTTAGGAGTCTACGGCGCAAGAATCACAGGAAAATGATGTCGGGGTAGCCCAGGGGAGCTAAAACACTGTCGCTGCGCCGAAGAAGAACACTAGGAAGCAACGTCGCGCCGCACCGTAAAATGGGGAACCTCGGGATTCGTGCCTCCAAAATCTTGAAACTTGGCAGGGGATCAAGGATTAAGAGGGAAAACTTTCATAAGGGAGCTCGGGCTGAAGAGGTTCGGTTTGAGAGAAAAAGGCCAAAGAAAGAGGCTCGGTTGGCTTTATAGGCTGAAAAACAATTGGAGAAATACCCACTGTGTCCCCACTTTCGGGCGCCCGAAATTTTTCGGGCGCTACAGTAACGGGCCGGCCCATTACTTTCAAGCCCGAACAGTGCGGGCCCGGCCACGTAGCCCACTACACAGGATTCCTGGGCCCCGCTGCACCCGGAGCACCTGCGCCAGCCAATGGCGTCGCGCCACGTGGCCCGGCACTCCGTGCACCGCGCACGTCGCGCCGTGCACCGCGCACGTCGCGGCTGCCCCGGCCGTACGGCCACCTGCCCGCCGTACGGCACCTGCCCCGGTCACCAACTCCACCGGTTGCGTGGACCGGGAGCACAACACCGGACCAATCACCTCATGCCACGTGTCCACCCGGTCTACCGTGCACCCGGGCCCAATTTCGTGGACCGCGTCTGCTGCGCCGGCCAACCGGAAAGCGCCACGTGGCCCGCCCCCGGTGCACGACCTCCGCGGTGGACCGCGCTCCTGCCCGCGCCCTCAGCCGCCCCCGCCGCCTGCCGCCTGCCCGAGGCTGCGCCGCCCCCGCCGACGCTGCCCGCCGCCGCCGGCCGCCGCCGGCGATCGCCGGAGACACTGTTCCGGCGTGAACAGTACCCGCCAGCTCAAAAACCTCAAGTAAATAGCCCATCTTGACCGTTTTCGCGCGCTGATTCCAAAAACGACGTCCGTTTTGCCAAAATCCGCCTCCAAAATTTGCCGGAGGCTCCCGCAAAGGTAAAAATCCAATTTTCCGCCGGGTCGCAAACTTGATTCCAATAAGCGCGCAAACAAAAAGCCCCGAATGGGCTCCCAGATAGTTTTTCAAGCGCTGAATCCAAATCCAACCTCCGTTTGGCCTAAATCCTTTTCTAAAATTCGGCAAAACAGCCGAAGGCCAAAACAGCTAACCAAAGCTCACAGGGTCCATCTGTGGCATCCCTTTGATGCACTATGGGCCAGATACACCATCAACAGGTGTTTGCACAGTGGATTCGGGAAAAAGCTGCATGGGGTTCAGGGGCCCTACATCCTCCCCCACTAAAAAAAGTTTCGTCCCCGAAACAAGGAAAAACAAAAGGACGTACCTCAAACTAGAAGCCTCGAACAAGAAGGGGTAGGCATCTCTCATCTCTGTCTCCAGCTCCCATGTAGCCTCTCGCTCCTCATGATTGCTCCACAAGATCTTCACATATGGAATGGCCCGATTGCGCAATTCCCTCACCTCACGAGCAAGAATCCGCAACGGGCGCTCCTCGTAGACCAAGTCCTCGCCGATCTCCAACGAAGTGAAGTCAATCACGTGCGACGGGTCAAAAACATATCTCCTCAGAGCTGAGACGTGGAAGACATCATGAACTCCGGCCAGGCGCGGGGGTAAGGCAACTCTGTATGCCACAGGACCAACTCTGTCAAGTACCTCAAAGGGTCCAATAAAGCGGGGACTGAGCTTTCCCCGTACTCCAAATCTCCGGACCCCTTTCGAGGGCGAGACCTTCAAGAAGACATGATCACCAACCTGAAACTCCAGGTCTCGCCGTCGAGTATCGGCGTAGCTCCTCTGACGACTCTGGGCTGTCTCAAGATGCCGGCGAATAATCCTGACTTTTTCCTCTGCCTCCAAAAGTAACTCTGGTCCCAAAGTCCTCCTCTCACCCACGTCACTCCAATATAAGGGAGACCGACACTTGCGTCCATACAACGCTTCAAACGGAGCCATCTGGATGCTCGCCTGATAGCTGTTGTTGTACGCGAACTCAACCAAAGATAAGTGCCGGTACCACCCTCCTCCAAAATCCATAACGCACGCTCTCAGCATATCCTCGAGGGTCTGTATGGTGCGCTCTGACTGTCCATCGGTCTGTGGGTGGAAAGCGGTGCTAAACCTGAGCTGAGTCCCCAATGCAGAATGCAAACTCCCCCAAAAGCGTGAACGAATCTCGGGTCTCGATCTGACACAATCGAAGCAGGTATGCCGTGAAGCCTCACTATCTCATCCATATATAACTGTGCCAAATGCTCCAGTGACCAAGTCATCTGAACCGGTAAGAAGTGCGCCGACTTGGTGAGTCTGTCAACAATAACCCAGATCGCATCTGCCCCGCTCTGCGCCCTCGGCAATCCAGTGACGAAATCCATAGTGACGTGGTCCCATTTCCACTCGGGAATTGGAAGACTCTGCAACTTGCCAGCAGGGACGCGATGCTCTGCCTTCACTTGCTGGCAAGTTAAACAGTGAGCTACGAATCTCCCAATGTCCCGCTTCATTCCGGGCCACCAAAACTGTGCCTTGAGGTCCTTATACATCTTAGTACCTCCAGGGTGGATGGTATAAGGTGTATAATGGGCCTCCCTCAAAATCTGATCTCTAATCTCCTGATCCATAGGCACACACACTCGGTCCCTGTACCGCAGTACTCCCGAGCTATCCACAGAAAAATCCCCTGTCTGATCCGCCTGAAGCTGCGTCCTGATCCTCGTCAAGTGGGGGTCCTCACTCTGAGTGTCCCTGATCCTCTCCAACAGAGTGGGCTGCAAGACCATAGACATGAGTCTAGCAGAGACCCCAGGGGATACTACCTCCAGCTGTAACCGCCTCATCTGCTCGACCAACGGCGCCTGCTGCGAGATCAATAAGCTCAGACTCGTCCTCCTGCTCAAAGCATCCGCCACAACATTGGCCTTGCCGGGGTGATAAAGGATACTCAGATCATAATCCTTTAGCAA
>JAQOTM010000321.1:169586-239200 GCA_029168755.2 Tillandsia fasciculata | reverse complement strand
CCTCTCTCAGAAGTTGCAGCACAATCCTCAAGTGCGCCTCGTGCTCCGCATCGCTCCGGGAATAAACCAGGATATCATCAATAAAAACAACGACGAACCGATCCAGGTGTGGTCGAAAAATCATGTTCATTAAATCCATAAAAGCAGCAAGGGCATTTGTCAATCCAAAAGGCATGACGGTAAACTCATAATGCCCGTACCGCGTCCTGAATGCCGTCTTTGGGATGTCCTCGGCCTTCACCTTCAATTGGTGGTAACCAGACTGTAAATCAATCTTGGAGAAGACACAAGACCCTTGCAGCTGATCAAATAAGTCGTCAATGCGCGGCAAGGGTACTTGTTCTTGATGGTCACCTTATTCAGCTCTCGGTAATCAACACACAGTCGAAGTGAACCATCCTTCTTCTTCACAAATAGCACCGGCGCTGTCACGCCCCGGGGTCAGAACTGTACCCCGGGCTCGCCAACAGATCCGCCGCCCCTACAGGAAGCCCTGTAGAGACGTAGCGTCTAACCTGCAAAATAGATCAACTATACTAACAATATCAGAGCTGTAAAAGGAAACTAGCTATAAAAGGGAAAATAACAATCTCTCACATAAAATACATGATAACCTCACCTGAATACAAGTGTCTCTCAAAAGAAAACAAAAGGTACAACTCGATCCCTCACTACAAGATCTCTCAAACTAACAGACACAACCAAAAAGTACATCGGGTACCTCTACCTCTCGCTGCTGCTGAAAAGGGAAAAGGATCTACCTCGCGATTCCCTTACCTCGGTCTGAAGGAGCTGGATCAGCAACGGGCACCGCAGGAACTGGAGCTGAAGTCCCTGGGGAAAAAACACCACAACGGGTGTGAGAACTACCTCCCACAGTAGTTCTCAGTGGGTGCCGCCAACAAGCCCGACGGCCTGCCCACTAAGTCTACAAGAGGCATAAAGTAACAAAAGAAATGCAGTATAAAAAGCTGGAAAGTAAAACATCTACTGCTACTATGACTCTATCTAAGATGCTCAAGGAAAAGGACCGAAGATCAATATGTCTCTACTGATACTCGACTCAAATCACCCAATCCAAACTGACTGCCAAAACGGTCCAGTCAAACCTGCGCCTACCTACTGCTGTAGGTATGTCCATAGCTGCCAAAACTGGCTCAGCCAGAGGGACGATGTCCATGACTGCCAAAACTGGCTCAGCCAGAGGGACACCAACATCGACAAGCCGCGATAGAAGTAGCAAGCCCAACTCCGGAGTGGCACTCGTGGGTAGCGACCCCACCGAGCAAAGTATCCGCGCATCTCTGTCGATCTCAAGTATGGCTCCTGCAGGCTATGATCCAATCACTGTCTCACTCGCTAACTAAGAATCCACACTGTCATAATGATCATCTCCCAAAGATCCCAGATCCAAATGTCACTATCTCAATGACAAACAATCTACAGACTGCTACCAACTCTACTCGGTCCCCAGACACGAGTACAATGTATCCATAGCTACTAAACCTCCCAACCCACGACTCAGGGGAAAACCACTATGTCCAGAATGACAAAAGTAACAAATGACGTGGGAGAACTAAAGCAATGCATAAATCTAACAGTAGTCGTCTGAGTATGATATACAATGCATAATAGATGTGCTAAGTCAAGTTCTCCAATTAAAATGGTTTATATGTGGCAAGAGTTTCAATAAGATCATCAAATTTAGCAATTACCAACTGTGGTTACTATCATACAGTTTGCACAGATTATTTAGCTCAAATACTATCATGCATGCATTTATAATTGCAGAATTAGAGTGCAGTCCATAGTTATTGCAAGCAGGATCACCCACCTGAACACGCTAACTGTCCGGGACGGTACAGATAAACAGTCCAGAAATCGATCAACATTCCCAGATCCACAGAGCCAGAGCACAGAAAAGTGCTCTTACAGTCCTGGGTACAACAAACACTTCTCAATTACACACAATTCACACACAAAAATTACATTCCCAAAATCTGCATACACAGCTACTGTTCACACGAAAATTTCACCTGAAAATAATTTCCCAGAAATTCCAATAAAAATATCACGACGATCCTCGCGAAGTGTAGATGTCGATAGGCTCTTGAATCGTCGAAATCCGATATCCAGATGCGAAGATAAAATTCTGCGAAGTTGCTGCTGTCAAGATTCCAAACTGTAGCAAAGAGGTGTAAAAATGTACCCCAAACCCTTATAAAAGCTCATTTCTGGGAAAATGATCAACACGGAAAACGTAGATGTACCTCTCGTGCAACCGCTGTCGAAGAAATCGTCCAAAAATGAGGTCGGGGTAGCTCTGCAGGTCTCCCAGACTAAACTGCGACGGAAATGGGCCTCCAACAGTAAACGTCGCTCCGCACTACGAGGCAGAAGAAAGCAGTCGTCGCGGCTTCCAGAAAATCTGAAACTTCACCAGAAGATTGGCAAGAGGGAGAGGAAAAACTTTTGTATAAGGCTCAAGAGCTGAAACCCACGAGAAAGGGTGAAAAATCCACCCCAAGCCGGCCTATATATAGGCCTCAAAGGAAAAAGCCCAAAAAAAACAAGTCAATTGGGCTCGGGCCCAACTTTTCGGGCGCCCGGAAATTTCCGGGCGCGCACAGTGCGGCCCGGCCCAAGATTTTCGGGCGCGCACAGTGCGGCCCGGCCCAATACACGCCGTCGGACGGGATCCACGATCCGTCCGACCCGCCTCTGAGCCTGCCACGTGTCGCCCGAACAGCGAACACCGAAGCGGACCACTCACCGCCCGCCACGTGTCCGCCCTCCCGCACAGTAAGGCGGTGGCGCCCGCCAATGAGCGGGCGCCACGTGTCCTCCCTGTTGCCGACCGCGCGACGTGCGCGCCGACGCGCGACGTGCGCGCCGGTCGCGCGACGTGGGTCGCAACGTGCGCACGCACGCTTCCCGAGGTACCGACCGGGCGTTCCGTGCACCGCGTGTGCTGCACCCGCCAATGAGGGAGTGACACGTGTCCCCTGCACCCGGTCCACGCCTTCGACAGGAATTCCGTGGACCGCGCCGCGTGCACCGACCAACCGGTGACTGCCACGTGTCCCCCGCCTGGTCCATGCACCGCCGCGCTCCACCCGGTAGACCGCGCGCCCTGGGCCCGCCAATCAGGCGGTGCCACGTGTCCATGCGCCGGGTCTGTGCACCCCGCCGCGCAGCTCTGTGGACCGCGCATCCTGAATCGGCCAATGACAGGCCGCCACGTGGCATCCCGGCGGTCTACGGCCCCTCCCATGCACCATTTCCACTAAAAACTTCCGGGTGTCCGTTTTTGGGCATCCGGACTCCAAATTAAGCAAATAAATAGTCGTTTTCAAGCGTTTTTCCGTGCTGAATCCATCTACGACCTCCGTTTGGCCTAAATCTTTCCAAAAATTTCGGCAAACTCAGCCGAAGGCCAATACAGCAATAAAAGCACACAGGGTCCATCAATAGCATCTATTGATGCACTGTGGGCCAGATACACCAATACTAGGTGTTCCAACAGTGGATTCATCGGAAAAACACTACATGGGAACTAGGGCCACTACATCCTCCCCCACTAAAAGAAAGTTTCATCCTCGAAACGAAACAGAGCAAAAACGAACATACCTCAGCCCGAAGTCTCGAACAGAAAAGGGTAGGCATCTCTCATCGCCGTCTCAAGCTCCCAGGTAGCCTCTCGCTCCTCATGGTTGCTCCAAAGGATCTTCACATAAGGTATTGCCCGGTTGCGCAATTCCCTCACCTCACGAGCCAGAATCCGCAACGGGCGCTCCTCGTAAACCAAGTCCTCGCCGATATCCAAGGATGCGAAGTCAATGACATGAGACGGATCGAACACATATCTCCTCAAGGCCGAAACATGGAAGACATCATGAACACCAGCCAAGCGGGGAGGTAGAGCAACTCTATAAGCCACAGGGCCTACCCTCTCAAGCACCTCAAAGGGTCCAATGAAACGGGGACTAAGCTTCCCATGCACTCCAAACCTCCGGACCCCATTCGAGGGCGAGACCTTCAAGAAGACGTGATCACCAACCTGGAACTCAAGGTCTCGCCGCCGAACATCTGCATAACTCTTCTGGCGACTCTGGGCCGTCTCCAAGTGCCGACGAACAACTCGAACCTTCTCTTCCGCCTCCAGCAGTAAATCAGGCCCCAGCGTCCTCCTCTCACCCACATCGCTCCAGTATAGGGGCGACCGACACTTGCGTCCGTACAACGCCTCAAACGGAGCCATCTGAATGCTCGCTTGAAAGCTGTTGTTGTACGCGAACTCAACCAGGGGTAAGTGTCGGTGCCAACCTCCTCCAAAATCCATGACGCACGCACGCAACATATCCTCAAGCGTCTGAATGGTGCGCTCTGACTGGCCGTCTGTCTGTGGGTGGAAAGCTGTGCTGAAACTAAGCTGAGTACCCATGGCTGACTGTAAGCTCCCCCAAAACCGTGACACGAACCTCGGGTCTCGATCTGAAACAATGGACGCTGGTACTCCGTGCAGCCTCACGATCTCATCCAAATATAGCTGTGCCAGGCGCTCCAAGGACCAAGTCATCTGTACAGGCAGGAAATGTGCTGACTTGGTAAGTCTATCAACAATCACCCAGACTGCGTCGGCTCCACTCTGCGATCTCGGTAGCCCAGTCACAAAATCCATGGTGATGTGGTCCCACTTCCATTCGGGAATTGGAAGGCTCTGCAATTTGCCAGCAGGAACCCGATGCTCTGCCTTCACTTGCTGGCAAGTTAAGCACTGAGCAACAAACCTTCCAATATCCCGCTTCATCCCCGACCACCAAAAGTGTGCCTTAAGGTCCTTATACATCTTAGTACCTCCAGGATGGATGGTATAAGGTGTATAATGGGCCTCTCTCAATATCTGATCTCTAATCTCCAAGTCCGATGGCACACAAACTCGGTCCCTGTACCGTAGTACTCCCGAGCTGTCCACTGAGAAATCCCCTCTCTGATCTGTCTGAATCTGTGCCCTGATCCTCTCCAAGTCGGGGTCCTCACTCTGCGTCTCCCTAATCCTGTCCAGCAGAGTGGGCTGCAAGACCATAGTCATAAGTCTCGCAGAGACCCCAGGGGATACTACCTCAATCTGGAGTCGCCTCATCTGCTCTATTAACTGTGCCTGCTGGGTAATCATCAAACTCAAGCTATGCACTGACCTCCGGCTCAGAGCATCTGCCACCACATTGGCCTTGCCGGGGTGATAAAGAATACTCAGATCGTAATCCTTTAACAGCTCCAACCACCGGCGTTGCCTAAGGTTCAGCTCCTTTTGAGTGAACAGATACTTTAAGCTCTTATGATCTGTATAGATCTCACAATGCTCCCCATAGAGGTAATACCGCCACAGCTTCAGTGCAAAAACAACAGCTGCAAGCTCTAAGTCATGTGTAGGGTAATTTTTCTCGTAATCCTTTAATTGCCGTGAAGCATAGGCAATTACCCTACCATGCTGCATCAAGACGCAACCCAGACCGCTGTGCGAGGCGTCACTGTAGATCACAAAACCCTCTCCCATAACCGGCAGTGCAAGAACAGGTGCGGATATCAATCTTTTCTGCAGTTCCTCGAAACTCTGCTGACACTGCTCGGTCCAAACGAACCTCGTCCCCTTCCTCGTCAAATTGGTCAGGGGAGTAGAGAGCTTCGCAAAGCCCTCCACGAACCGACGATAATAACTGGCTAGGCCCAAGAAACTCCGTACCTCAGTAACCGTCGTCGGCCTCGGCCAATCCCGAACTGTGTCAATCTTCGTCGGGTCGACCGCCACTCTAGCGGCTGAAACAATGTGGCCCAAGAAAGCAACCTCCCGAAGCCAAAACTCGCACTTCTTAAGCTTGGCATACAACTTCTTATCACGTAGAAGCTGCAGCACTATCCTCAAGTGCTCCTCGTGCTCCTCATCGCTCCGGGAGTAAATCAGGATGTCATCAATGAACACAACCACAAATCGATCCAAGTACGGCTGAAAAACCCGGTTCATCAGATCCATGAATGCAGCTGGGGCATTGGTCAAACCAAACGGCATAACCGTAAACTCGTAATGTCCATACCGGGATCTAAACGCCGTCTTGGGAATGTCCTCGGCCCTCACCCTCAGCTGGTGGTAACCTGACTGGAGATCAATCTTCGAAAACACGGAGGCTCCCTGTAGCTGATCAAACAAGTCATCAATCCGTGGCAGAGGATACTTATTCCGGATGGTCACTTTGTTCAATTCCCGATAATCCACACATAAGCGAAGTGTCCCATCCTTCTTCTTCACGAACAAAACAGGCGCTCCCCATGGCGAAACACTGGGCCGAATGAAGCCTCTGTCCAAAAGATCCTGTAGCTAGGCCTTCAACTCTCTCAGCTCGGCTGGCGCCATACTGTAAGGTGCCTTCGAGATTGGTGCGGTTCCGGGTACCACATCAATCACGAACTCAATCTCCCTCTCTGGCGACAAGGTCGACAGCTCTGGGGAAAACACATCGGGAAACTCGCGGACTACTGGAATATCCTCGAGTCCCTGTGCCGCCGTGGGCACCTCTACGATCGTCGCCAGAAATGCGGTGCATCCTCTACTCATCAACCGCCTGGCCCTCGCCGAAGAAATAGTCAGGGCGAACAACGAACTCTGACAGCCCCGGAAGACAAACACCTCCTGCTCCGGCTCACGAAGAGTAACAGTCCTCTCGCGGCAATCAATGGTGGCATAATATCTCGACAACCAATCCATACCCAGTACAACATCGAAATCCTGGAGCTGTCGTAAGACAAGCAAGTCGGCCGGCAGAATCCAAGATCCCAACTGTATGGAGCAATCTCCACAGCACTCCTCAACGTGCAGAACATGACCCGGTACCTCAACCTCTAATGCACATGATAAAGAAGCTATCGCTATACCATGCAAGGATGCGAATGATCTACTGATGAATGAATGAGAAGCACCGGTATCGAAAAGAGCCCGAGCACGGACTACTGAGATCAGAATAATACCTGCGACGACCTACTCTGCTGCGAAAGCGTCCTCAATCTGAGCGGCATATACACGACCGCTCGGTGCCGGGGGACGTCGCTCTGGCTGCCGAGAAGAAGAGGAGGCAAAATCTGGCCTGCTGTAGGCTGCAGAAGGACCGGATGGCTGGTAAGGAACGGTCGGTGCTGATGCCGAGGAAGGAGCTGGATGACCGGCCCTGGGACATGCACTCGCGATATGGCCGGCCTCCCCGCATCGAAAACACCGGCCCTGTCTCTGCGGGCACTGAGTCGGCGGATGAGGGCCCCGACAGATAACACACCGATCTGAGCGCTGCTGCCGAGAAGACTGCTGTGAGGACTGCTGCTGTCGCGGGGGTAGACGCTGCTGCTGCTGTTGCTGCTGCTGTGACTGTCGAGACGCCCCAGACCTCTGGCGTCCCTGGTGCCCCCGGCGGCCCTGAGGGTGGAAACGCGGAGGTCTCGGGGGTCCCTGCCTGCTAGACTACCCCTCCTCCGCAGGAGCCGGGCGCTTCGCCCCAGAAGTCGCTACAGGGGCCGGAGATACCTCATCCATCACGGCCTCTCCACACTCCACATACAAGGCCTGCTCCATCGAGGCCTCCACGGTCTGCAGTCTGCGGGAGCGGACGAACTGGTAGATGTCTCGACGAAGTCCTCTCTCAAACATGTAGACATGATGGCTCTCGTCTCTGGCCACATGAGGCACACATGCCAACAGCTGGTTGAATTCCGCTATGTACATGTGCACCGGTCTATCTCCCTAGCGGAGATTCTTCAACCGCTCCTCCAGCCGCTGTCGGACACTCTCCGGAAAGAAGGCTCCCGGCAACATGCTTAGGAACTCGGCCTAGGGAAGAAGCTGCGTCCCAGGTTGTCACGCCCCGGGGTCGAAACTGCGCCCGGGCTTGCTAACAGATCCGCCATCTGTACGGAAACTGCCGTACAAACGAAGCGTCTAACCTGCAAGAGGAAACATCTACAGCTAAACAGATATCAGAGCTGAAAGTAAACTATTGCAAAAACTGAAATCCAACACTGTACAACTGAAAATAGAATAATATCCATCTCGCAAATACGGTCATATAAAAAGTCCTCTGATACAAAACTCAAAAGGGAGATATCTCCAATAAATACATCAGTGTACAAGCTCTCAACACAAAAAAATATCCTCACTACAACAGTCTCTCAAACAAAAGAACAAAAGGTACAACTCTATACCTCACTACAAGGTTCTCTCAACAGAAGAAAAAGTAGCAACCCAACTACTGAAGCTCTCTCCTGAAAATGGGTACCTCTACACTCCGACGACGGGTAAGGAACTAGCTCGCGACTCCCTCGCCTCGGTCAGAAGGATTAGCAACTGAAGCACACAAACAGGAGTAGAAGCCCCTGGGGAAAAAGACACCACGACGGGTGTGAGAACTACTTCCCACAGTAGTCCTCAGTGGGTGCCGTCTACAAGCCCAACGGTCTGCCCACCAAGTCTACTAGAGGCAAAAGTAACAAGGTAGTACTGAAAGAAAGGAGCTGGACGACATAACTCTACAGCTACTGTGCCTCTATCTACTATGCTCAATGGAAAAGGAAACACAGATGATGGTATGCATCCACTCACTACTGACCATATGTCATAAGTACTATGCACAAAGGA
Source organism: Tillandsia fasciculata (assembly GCA_029168755.2). Taxonomy (NCBI): domain Eukaryota; kingdom Viridiplantae; phylum Streptophyta; class Magnoliopsida; order Poales; family Bromeliaceae; genus Tillandsia; species Tillandsia fasciculata. Next base: position 230,526 of record JAQOTM010000321.1, on the reverse strand, counting down.
AACACCACCAAGACACATGATATGCATACTCTCTCACACATAACACCCAATCTCTATGACTGCCACATAGGGTCCAGTCAAGCCTGCGCCTGTCGCCTAAGATCGCACCTACCCACCACCACACATCCACATGAGGACGGGATTTATGTGGGGCGTCCTGTCCGACTATCTCAAGCGAACTCTAGTGTATCAACTAGTCGCATCATCGCAGCCTCGTCAGGCTCGGTATCATCATCGCACCCGGGGCGTAGCTCGAGGGGAGCGACCCCATCGAACTCAAGTAACTCAAGTATCTCATAACCGGCAAAAAGCCGGGCTCAGCAGGCTATAATCCGCGATCAAACTGATCGGTAACTCAAGCTCGAACCACAACTCAGTCGGGAAGGAACCTCGACTCAAACATGAAAAGCCCAACCACTCTCACGGCTATGTCGGAGAACCCTCAACGACGCAACTCACAACACTAACTCGCTAGAGAAGGAACTACACAGCTGGGACCACCGTCACTCCCAACGGCTCCCACAACGACACCCCGCTCATAGACGAGAAGAACCGACTGACGCGGCATGGGTCCGAGAATCCGTTAGACCGGTGCCTAGAACCCCAATCAAACAAGAACAGACTCTAGGCTCAGCCTATCGAAGTTCTCAATCCTATACCGTTCAGGGATTCGGCCCCTCTCGGTTAAAGTGGGAAAACTAACATCAATACACTGAACTCACGGCTGGAGATGCTCCACAGCCAGAACCGCAAAGAGTCCGAAAACCCCGGGAAACTAATACCTACGTCTCCAATCAAACAAGAACAGGCTATAGGCGTAGCCTCCCGTTGTTTTCGACCCGAGAATGAAGTCAGCCCTTAGAACCCAGGTCACTCACCCCGGTCGGGTGAGGAAGTTTAGAAAAGAGATGACATTTATTATAAAACATCGTTTCCACTCAACCCCCTTGGGGTGGGGAGAAAATTACTCTTTTTCTTGAAAACCGACTTGAAATGAGAAAACCAATTTTTTATAGATTTTAGTTCTTGAAAAACATCAGTTAAAACGAGTTACTTTTCCGAACTTCCAAGGGTCGGTGTCGTCGCCCAATCAAACAAGAACAGGCTTCGACGCCCCTAGAATTTCGGAAGAAAATACTGGTTTTACTAAAATCATGAGTGTCCAAAAACATTCTGGGTTCAAGGTCCTGACAACCCACGTGCACCACGATCACAACACGGTGGTGACGAGCAAAACGGAGAATAACCAGAAACCCGGGACCCCGTTTACTCAAAACGGTTCCCCAAAAAAATACTAACACTGGCCTAACACGGCCACCAGACTCCACTCGGCCCCCAGGCCCGAGTGCAACTCATCCCACAATACCCTGACCTCTCGGCCCACTACCCGGGCGAGGAACTCTATGTCTGAAGGAAATGCAAAGTGTGGGATGTCTAAAGCAAAAAGAACCTAGCCCAGATTTAGGTTTTCTAAGGTCTGGTCAAACACATGCAACGTATGACGGGGGTGCTAGGTCAAGTTCCAAGATTTCTACATTTAAACAGATAAAAGAGAGCAAGGAGGTCACATGAACCTCAGATAATAACAGGAATAAGAATTCCTACCATGCTTTACATGAAATAAGCTATCATGCAAAGTCCTACATCAGTAGAAATACTGTACAGTCCATAAAAGCTTGGAGATAGGGCCACCCACCTCGATTTGCCACCAATTGCTCGTAGACACTTGCAATTGGCCTCCACGCGATCCGCACGCAAATCACTGTCCGCCGCCGGAGTCCGCACGCAAAACGGAGCACGGCGCCGAGGTTCGCACGCAAAACGGTGCAGGAAAACACAGTCTCAAATCCCCGAACAGCTCCTCCTGGTACAACATACAATCCAAGGTTACACTTATTCCAACACTTGACCAAATACACTCAGTCTGAAATTCAACCCCAAAGATGTAATTATTTCACCTGCTGGAGGAGTTCCGAAAAATCCAAAAATAATACCACAGCGTTCCTCACGTCGATAGCTTCGAAACGAGTACCTGCACGCCCAAAACGGAGTCCCGTAGGCCAAGTTACAAATTCCACAATATCGGCGCGCAGAAATCCAAAACCAAATAACTGTAAACTCCTGTACAGATAAAAAGGAAGTGTACACCTTCGGGGAAGCCTCCAAAAATCCAATAAAAAATACGGGGACGATCCTTGCGTCGAGTAGATGAAAAAAGTTTACAAGAGCGTCTCAATCCGATGCCCGGTTGCGGAGATAAAAATCCGGCAAGGTGTCGCTGTCCAAAACTCCATCAGAAAAAGGGGTCCCAGTAAGTATGGAGAAACTCCTCGAAACGAGCAAAACTAGGGGAAGTAGAAAATACCAATATCGTAGCTATGCCTGTTACGAATCCAACGGTGCAAGAATCGCCTGAATCGGAGGTCGGAGTAGGCCGGGGGAGCTCGTGCACCGAAACGCGACGAAGAAGAACACAAACGGACGAGTGTCGCGCCGCGCAACCGCTCCAACGGAACACCTTGCACGCAAAACGAGGTTCGCGACGCGCCGCCGCACCTCACGCAACCTCCTCCCTCACTCCCTCTCGCTCTCGGTGAAGAAGAAAAGGAAAAAGGAAAAAAAGGCGTGCGGGGGAGGAAGAAGAAGAAAAGAAAGAGGGAGAGAGAAGTGGTCCACGGCCCCGGTCCACGGCGCCAACCAACGGGAGCCCCCCAAACCGCCGGGTCCACAGCCGGGCGCGTGCGCCGGGCTCACGCACGCGCCCGGGCGCCACGTGGCGCGCGGTAACGCGCCCGCCACACGGGCGCGTTACACCGCGCGCCACCCCGGGCGCGGGACACGCGCCCGTGTCACGGGAGCGCGTGCCCCCGCGCCCGCGCGGGCGCGAATGGGAGCCCGCCACGTGGCGGGCTCCGCGCGTTCCGCGCCGAGGTGCGCCCTGATGCGCGCCTCGGAACGCGCGCCGTCGTCCACCTCGATCCCCGTGCCGCGCTTTGTCTCGAAAAACACGCTGCTCCGCCTCGAAAAACGCGCAAATTACCCGGGCTCCAAAACCAACAAATAAATAGTCCATTCTTAGCGATTTCGCGCGCTGAATACAAAAACGATGTCCGTTTCTCCAAATTCTCGCCCGAAAATCTGCCGAACACCCACTCGATCCGATTTCCGCGCCGGGTCCAATTCTGAAGTCCGATTTGCCCAAATTCAACTCTAAAAATTCCCGAAGGCAACCGGAGAGGTAAACTCTTATCCCAACTTCGCCCGGAGTCCAATTTTGACATCTGAATCGCGCGAAACCACTTCCAAACCCCGACGGGTCCTCCAAATTCCCACGGAATCTCCTTTTAAGCCCGAAGTTCAACACTTGTGTCCAAATTGCGCGCAAACACCACCGACGCTCCAGCAGGCCTCCAGTGATGCAACTAAATTCCAAATTGCATCACAAATCCATTTCTGGGCCTAACACACACACAAACACCCCCAACGGCCACCGAAAGCTGCCAAACAACCAGCAAACCCTACGCGGGGGAAACCAGGACCTCACACTCTCCTCCACTAAAAAAAGTTTCGTCCTCGAAACAAACACAGCCCAAAATGGGAGTTTCCAATGCCATAAGTAAGTATCCATCAACACCGTCTCCATCTCCCCAGTCGCTACGCACACTCTGCGGAGCGAAAACCACACGGCTAGGAGTCCAAAAGCTGGAAAAACCTCACGAATTCCAGAGGACAGAGGGCAAGAAAGAACGACAACCGCCACTCGTCCAAAACTACGCGAAAAGGCCAATACAACCAACAAGAAGTTAAAGGCCCCCCCAGCAGGAAAGTCATCAACCACAACTCTCAGTTTAGAAAACGGCTGAAGTTAACGAAAAGTCCGAAAATTTCGAAAGACCAGTGCCCTTGCCCCAATCAAACAAGAACAGGTTCGGGCACCGTCTCCATTTCTGGAGCAGTCTTTCGAAGTTTTCGTCTCGTTCGAAAATTTCAGCACTTAGACGAGAAAAGGAGAGAAGTGTTGAAGTCGTCCCTGCCGTGGCTACAAACGAAGCTACGATCTAACCGTGACCCCTAAGGACACAGCCTCTAGTCCTAATCATCACCAACGATCCAAACGTAGCACCAAGCCGCAAACCGCTGAAGCCACAGCCGCAGGAAGAAACCCCGATGATTTTTGAAAACGAACACCTCTAGTCCAATTTGCGGAAGGGTAACCGATCTCATTCCACAATCAGCCGTTGCACGATACCGCACCAACTGGCCCATCTTGTGTGCTCAAACTGAGTCGTGGAGCTGCCACTGAAACGTAACACCTGCCGGTATGATACCAAGTCTCAACTGCACTGGACACGATCCACAAGGCTCCCCCACATGCACAACCCCAACAGAAATCTGTACCTCTAGTGCACGTGGTAACAACTCTATCTCCAGTCCAGACAGAAAGGTCAACAACAATCAACTCAAACTGCCGTAAGGAAACCATGCCCGCGACAACCTAGTCCACTGCCGTAGCGCCCTCCAACCAGGCGGTACAGACTCATCCGCTCGATGTAGATGGTCGTCGCTCAGTCTGCCCGACGTCGTGTCTCTATCTGCCTGGCGGTAATCGGAGAAGCTCCTTCATCCCAAAGAGGTAGCAGGGTGCCGTCGCAAGCGGTATTGCCGTAGTCACTGCTCGAGGGCATGCTGCCTGAAAAGTCTCAAATATCCACACGAAAACATCGCCTCTGCCTGTGGTCACACTGCGGCGCAGGAAACGGCCCACCACAAATTACACAATCATCCTGCTGCTGCTGCTGCTGCTGATACATCGGCTGTGGAGAACCTCCTGGCCTCTGTCTCCTCCGGGACTCACGACCCTCAGACTAGGATCGTGGCGGCCCCGGGGGTCTCGATCTACTCGACTGTCCAAACTCAGGCGGCACTAGTTGCCTCTTCCTGGAGCTGGTCCCTAGCGCTCCGTCACTCTCTGACATGATCACTAATCCTCGGTCCACCCACCGAACCTGCTCAATCGCTGCATCTAATGTGGGCACTCGCCAAGAATACACCAGATGATAGACATTCCGATTCAGTCCTCTCTCAACTAGCTCAACCTTCTGGGCCTCATCCAGGCGACATGGGGTACACCACTCAACGATCCCAAAACTCGCGAACATACTCCTGAGGAGGTCGACTCCCCTGCTGCAGGCGTCTAAAATCCCTTTCTAGTTTCTGCTTACACTGTCAGGAAAGGAGGTCCTGAACAGCAAAGCACGAAACTCGCTCCAAATCAACAACTGCGCTCCAGGTGGTCCAACAAGACGAACTCGATGCCACCAAATCTCGGCGTCCTCTTCCAAAAGTGCGTAGCCAAATGCACCTGATGCTTCTCCATTGCTGCTATCCAGTTTTCAGCCTCTCACGGCTCCAAGCTCAATCCTGTCAATCGGGTGGATCAGACTGTCGGGACTGGCTCATTCGACCGATGATGTCCCAAGGTCCATAAACAACCGCTATCCACTCAGCCTCGATGCCTTAGCACTACTCGTCGACACAGAGGGAGCCGCTCGCTCCATCGGTGCTACTGGTACAACTGAATATGTCGCTGCATAGGAAGAAGGTGCTGGAAGACTCTCAAGCGATACTGCAACCAGCTGTGCTCTCTGCTCCAACAGGCGCATCAAACATTCCATGGCTTCCTCCTGGCATCTGACAGCCCCCAACATCGGTGCCATCTGGTTCCATAACTCTTGGGTCTCACTCTGCTCTGACAGCTCTGCCTCCCGCTGGTCGGGTACTCCTCAGATGCGGGGTGTGCCCTCTTCACAACACGACATCTCGGGGGTAACGCAAACCACTGCACAATAACAAACATCAGGACACAAAAACCATACGACCCAATCCAGCGAAAGTCTAAGACATGCCATCCATTCCATAGCATTATGTTGTCTGCAGCCAACATAATCGCTTAGGGAAGTAAACATGCCAATCACTCATCCCGTTTCTTGGGAGAGGTATAAAACTCAATCAGGACTCTCGCTAAAAGTCACGACTCTCACGTAGTCATCCTAATGTCCAACCACAAGCCTAGGGTTTCTAAGTCCACCACGACCTCCAACCTAGGCTCTGATACCACTCTAATCTGTCACGCCCCGGGGTCGAAACTGCGACCCGGGCTCGCTAACAGATCCGCCATCTGTACGGAAACTGCCGTACAAACGAAGCGTCTAACCTGCAAGAGGAAACATCTACAGCTAAACAGATATCAGAGCTGAAAGTAAACTACTGCAAAAACTGAAATCCAACACTGTACAACTGAAAATAGAATAATATCCATCTCCCAAATACGATCATATAAAAAGTCCTCTGATACAAAACTCAAAAGGGAGATATCTCCAATAAATACATCAGTGTACAAGCTCTCAATACAAAAAAAAATATCCTCACTACAACAGTCTCTCAAATAAAAGAACAAAAGGTACAACTCTATACCTCACTACAAGGTTCTCTCAACAGAAGAAAAAGTAGCAACCCAACTACTGAAGCTCTCTCCTGAAAATGGGTACCTCTACACTCCGACGACGGGTAAGGAACTAGCTCGCGACTCCCTCGCCTCGGTCAGAAGGATCAGCAACTGAAGCACACAAACAGGAGTAGAAGCCCCTGGGGAAAAAGACACCACGACGGGTGTGAGAACTACTTCCCACAGTAGTCCTCAGTGGGTGCCGTCTACAAGCCCAACGGTCTGCCCACCAAGTCTACTAGAGGCAAAAGTAACAAGGTAGTACTGAAAGAAAGGAGCTGGACGACATAACTCTACAGCTACTGTGCCTCTATCTACTATGCTCAATGGAAAAGGAAACACAGATGATGGTATGCATCCACTCACTACTGACCATATGTCATAAGTACTATGCACAAAGGAAACACCACCAAGACACATGATATGCATACTCTCTCACACAAACACCCAATCTCTATGACTGCCACATAGGGTCCAGTCAAGCCTGCGCCTGTCGACTAGGATCGCACCTACCCACCACCACACATCCACATGAGGACGGGATTTACGTGGGGCGTCCTGTCCGACTATCTCAAGCGAACTCTAGTGTATCAACTAGTCGCATCATCGCAGCCTCGTCAGGCTCGGTATCATCATCGCACCCGGGGCGTAGCTCGAGGGGAGCGACCCCATCGAACTCAAGTAACTCAAGTATCTCATAACCGGCAAAAAGCCTGGCTCAGCAGGCTATAATCCGCGATCAAACCGATCGGTAACTCAAGCTCGAACCACAACTCAGTCGGGAAGGAACCTCGACTCAAACATGAAAAGCCCAACCACTCTCACGGCTATGTCGGAGAACCCTCAACGACGCAACTCACAACACTAACTCGCTAGAGAAGGAACTACACAGCTGGGACCACCGTCACTCCCAACGGCTCCCACAACGACACCCCGCTCATAGACGAGAAGAACCGACTGACGCGGCATGGGTCCGAGAATCCGTTAGACCGGTGCCTAGAACCCCAATCAAACAAGAACAGACTCTAGGCTCAGCCTATCGAAGTTCTCAATCCTATACCGTTCAGGGATTCGGCCCCTCTCGGTTAAAGTGGGAAACTAACATCAATACACTGAACTCACGGCTGGAGATGCTCCACAGCCAGAACCGCAAAGAGTCCGAAAACCCCGGGAAACTAATACCTACGTCTCCAATCAAATAAGAACAGGCTATAGTCGTAGCCTCCCGTTGTTTTCGACCCGAGAATGAAATCAGCCCTTAGAACCCAGATCACTCACCCCGGTCGGGTGAGGAAGTTTAGAAAAGAAATGACATTTATTATAAAACATCGTTTCCACTCAACCCCCTTGGGGTGGGGAGAAAATTTCTCTTTTTCTTGAAAACCGACTTGAAATGAGAAAACCAATTTTTTATAGATTTTAGTTCTTGAAAAACATCAGTTAAAACGAGTTTACTTTTCCGAACTCCCAAGGGTCGGTGTCGTCGCCCAATCAAACAAGAACAGGCTTCGACGCCCCTAGAATTTCGGAAGAAAATACTGGTTTTACTAAAATCATGAGTGTCCAAAAACATTCTGGGTTCAAGGTCCTGACAACCCACGTGCACCACGATCACAACACGGTGGTGACGAGCAAAACGGAGAATAACCAGAAACCCGGGACCCCGTTTACTCAAAACGGTTCCCCAAAAAAATACTAACACTGGCCTAACACGGCCACCAGACTCCACTCGGCCCCCAGGCCCGAGTGCAACTCATCCCACAATACCCTGACCTCTCGGCCCACTACCCGGGCGAGGAACTCTATGTCTGAAGGAAATGCAAAGTGTGGGATGTCTAAAGCAAAAAGATCCTAGCCCAGATTTAGGTTTTCTAAGGTCTGGTCAAACACATGCAACATATGACGGGGGTGCTAGGTCAAGTTCCAAGATTTCTACATTTAAACAGATAAAAGAGAGCAAGGAGGTCACATGAACCTCAGATAATAACAGGAATAAGAATTCCTACAATCTAGCATGCTTTACACGAAAAATAAACTAGCATGCAAAGTCCTACAGCAGTAGAAATACTGAACAGTCCATAAAAGTTTGGAGATAGGGCCACCCACCTCGATTTGCCACCAATTGCTCGTAGACACTTGCAATTGGCCTCCACGCGATCCGCACGCAAAACACTGTCCGCCGCCGGAGTCCGCACGCAAAACGGAGCACGGCACCGAGGTTCGCACACAAAACGGTGCAGGAAAACACAGTCTCAAATCCCCAAACAGCTCCTCCTGGTACAACATACAATCCAAGGTTACACTTATTCCAACACTTGACCAAATACACTCAGTCTAAAATTCAACCCCAAAGATGTAATTATTTCACCTGCTGGAGGAGTTCCGAAAAATCCAAAAATAATACCACAGCATTCCTCACGTCGATAGCTTCGAAACGAGTACCTGCACGCCCAAAACGGAGTCCCGTAGGCCAAGTTACAAATTCCACAATATCAGCGCGCAGAAATCCAAAACCAAATAACTGTAAACTCCTGTACAAATAAAAAGGAAGTGTACACCTTCGGGGAAGCCTCCAAAAATCCAATAAAAAATACGAGGACGATCCTTGCGTCGAGTAGATAAAAAAAGTCTATAAGAGCGTCTCAATCCGATGCCCGGTTGCGGAGATAAAAATCCGGCAAGGTGTCGCTGTCCAAAACTCCATCAGAAAAAGGGGTCCCTGTAAGTATGGAGAAACTCCTCGAAACGAGCAAAACTAGGGGAAGTAGAAAGTACCAATATTGTAGCTCTGCCTGTTACGAATCCAACGGTGCAAGAATCGCCTGAATCGGAGGTCGGAGTAGGCCGGGGGAGCTCGTGCACCGAAACGCGACGAAGAAGAACACAAACGGACGAGTGTCGCGCCGCGCAACCGCTCCAACGGAACACCTTGCACGCAAAACGAGGTTCGCGACGCGCCGTCGCACCTCACGCAACCTCCTCCCTCACTCCCTCTCGCTCTCGGTGAAGAAGAAAAGGAAAAAGGGAAAAAAGGCGTGCGGGGGAGGAAGAAGAAGAAAAGAAAGAGGGAGAGAGAAGTGGTCCACGGCCCCGGTCCACGGCGCCAACCAACGGGAGCCCCCCAAACCGCCGGTCCACAGCCGGGCGCGTGCGCCGGGCTCACGCACGCGCCCGGGCGCCACGTGGCGCGCGGTAACGCGCCCGCCACACGGGCGCGTTACACCGCGCGCCACCCCGGGCGCGGGACACGCGCCCGTGACACGGGAGCGCGTGCCCCCGCGCCCGCGCGGGCGCGAATGGGAGCCCGCCACGTGGCGGGCTCCGCGCGTTCCGCGCCGAGGTGCGCCCTGACGCGCGCCTCGAAACGCGCGCCGTCGTCCACCTCGATCCCCGTGCCGCGCTTTGTCTCGAAAAACACGCTGCTCCGCCTCGAAAAATGCGCAAATTACCCGGGCTCCAAAACCAACAAATAAATAGTCCATTCTTAGCGATTTCGCGCGCTGAATACAAAAACGATGTCCGTTTCTCCAAATTCTCGCCCGAAAATCTGCCGAACGAACACTCGATCCGATTTCCGCGCCGGGTCCAATTCTGAAGTTCGATTTGCCCAAATTCAACTCTAAAAATTCCCGAAGGCAACCGGAGAGGTAAACTCTTATCCCAACTTCGCCCGGAGTCCAATTTTGACATCTGAATCGCGCGAAACCACTTCCAAACCCCGACGGGTCCTCCAAATTCCCACGGAATCTCCTTTTAAGCCCGAAGTTCAACACTTGTGTCCAAATTGCGCGCAAACACCACCGACGCTCCACGCAGGCCTCCAGTGATGCAACTAAATTCCAAATTGCATCACAAATCATTTCTGGGGCCCAACACACACACAAACACCCCCAACGGCCACCGAAAGCTGCCAAACAACCAGCAAACCCTACGCGGGGGAAACCAGGACCTCACACAGGTGGACCAGCTGGTCGCACACACCGCCACCATGCCTCGGCGTTGCTCTCCAGAAAATGGGTAGCCAGAATAACCCGATACCTCTCATCCACAAATAAGCTCTCAAAGTGGCGCTCCATGGTGGTAATCCAAGTCTCGGCTGCCCAAGGCTCAGCATCCATGCCCGAAAAGCGGGGCGGATCGAACCGCCGAAATCTCATCAGCAAATCTACAACCTCCCGCTGCTCTGTCTCAGTCAACGCTCCCGTCGCCCCGGCCGGTGGCCTACTCGAAACCGGCTCAGCAGGAATCGCTGGCGCCGGCTGCACCACAGGGGGTGCCACAACAGGGGAAGAAGGCACCGGCGAAGCCTCAGGGGGTGCCACTGCCGGCCGTGCTCTCTGCTCCAATAAGAGCGTCAGCCGCGCCACTGCCTCCTCCCGGCGTCTAGCCGCCTCAGCCATCTGTGCCATCTTGGCACGGAGCTCCAGAATCTCAGCCTGAGGTCCTCGCCCCGAGTCCTCCTGCTCGGGCTCTGAGGACGAAGGCTGCGAACGCGTCACCATCGAACGTCGAGGAGGCATCCCCACCTGAGGGACAAAGCAAACAATCAGAACCAGAAGCAACACTCGACCCAATCTAGCGAAAGTCAAAAGGCATGTCCCCCTTTCCGAAGCACTATGTTGTCTGCAGCCAACATAGTCGCTACAAAAGGGAGACATGTCTATCACTCGTCCCTATCCACTCGGGAGAGTTAGATACCCAATCAAGACTTTCGCTAAAAGTCTCGGCTCTCACGTGGGTCATCCTGGGGTTTAACCATAAGCCTAGGGTTCCTAAGTCCCCAAAGACCTATTGTGACGCCCCACTTCCCAGGGGGTCACCCATCCTAGAACTACTCTAGCTCTAGCACGCTTAACTCTCATGTTCCTCTTGGATCTTGCTACCATCCAAAATGCTATAGCCGGGTTAGAGATTTAGTCCTATTATATCATTTATATTGAGGACTAATCCAAATTCCGGGGGTGTCACATTCTTCCCTCCTTTAAGCCCTGACGTCCACGTCAGGCTCAAGCACACTCACAAGCACCAGGCGATGTGAGACTCGTCTCGCTAGCCTTAGCCGACCTTGTGAGGAGCTGCACTCCACTCACAACGGTCATTAGCTGGGGAGCCTCGCTCTACCCGCTATATAACCCTGGCTCAGCCGAGACTCATCTCACATTTCCGGCTGGTGAATGTCTCTGATACCAACTGTGACGCCCCACTTCCCAGGGGGTCACCCATCCTATAACTACTCTAGCTCTAGCACGCTTAACTCTCATGTTCCTCTTGGATCTTGCTACCATCCAAAATGCTATAGCCGGGTTAGAGATTTAGTCCTATTATATCATTTATATAGAGGACTAATCCAAATTCCGGGGGTGTCACACCTATATCCTAGGCTCTGATACCACTCTAATCTATCACGCCCCGGGGTCAGAACTGTACCCCGGGCTCGCCAACAGATCCGCCGCCCCTACAGGAAGCCCTGTAGAGACGTAGCGTCTAACCTGCAAAATAGATCAACTATACTAACAATATCAGAGCAGTAAAAGGAAACTAGCTATAAAAGGGAAAATAACAATCTCTCACATAAAATACATGATAACCTCTCCTGAATACAAGTGACTCTCAAAAGAAAACAAAAGGTACAACTCGATCCCTCACTACAAGATCTCTCAAACTAACAGACACAACCAAAAAGTACATCGGGTACCTCTACCTCTCGCTGCTGCTAAAAAGGAAAAACGGATCTACCTCGCGATTCCCTTACCTCGGTCTGAAGGAGCTGGATCAGCAACGGGCACCGCAGGAACTGGAGCTGAAGTCCCTGGGGAAAAAACACCACAACGGGTGTGAGAACTACCTCCCACAGTAGTTCTCAGTGGGTGCCGCCAACAAGCCCGACGGCCTGCCCACTAAGTCTACAAGAGGCATAAAGTAACAAAGAAATGTAGTATAAAAAGCTGGAAAGTAAAATATCTACTGCTACTATGCCTCTATCTAAGATGCTCAAGGAAAAGGACCGAAGATCAATATGTCTCTACTGATACTCGACTCAAATCACCCAATCCAAACTGACTGCCAAAATGGTCCAGTCAAACCTGCGCCTACCTACTGCTGTAGGTATGTCCATAGCTGCCAAAACTGGCTCAGCTAGAGGGACAATGTCCATGACTGCCAAAACTGGCTCAGCCAGAGGGACACCAACATCGACAAGCCGCGATAGAAGTAGCAAGCCCAACTCCGGAGTGGCACTCGTGGGTAGCGACCCCACCGAGCAAAGTATCCGCGCATCTCTGTCGATCTCAAGTATGGCTCCTGCAGGCTATGATCTGATCACTGTCTCTCTCGCTAACTAAGAATCCACACTGTCATAATGAGCATCTCCCAAAGATCCCAGATCCAAATGTCACTATCTCAATGATAAACCACCTACAGACTGCTACCAACTCTACTCGGTCCTTAGACACGAGTACAATGCATCCATAGCTACTAAACCTCCCAACCCACAACTCAGGGGAAGACCACTATGTCCAGAATGACAAAAGTAACAAATGACGTGAAAGAACTACAGCAAATGCATAAATCTAACAGTAGTCGTCTGAGTATGATACACAATGCATAAAAGATGTACTAAGTCAAGTTCTCCAATTAAAAGGGTTTATATGTGGCAAGGGTTTCAATAAGATCCTCAAATTTAGCAATTACCAACTGTGGTTACTATCATACAGTTTGCACAGATTATTTAGCCCAAATACTATCATGCATGCATTGATAATTGCAGAATTAGAGTGCAGTCCATAGTTATTGTAAGCAGGATCACCCACCTGAACACGCTAACTGTCTGGGACGGTACAGATAAACAGTCTAGAAATCAACAATTTCCCAGATCCACAGAGCGGAGAGCACAGAAAAGTGCTCTTACAAACCTGGGTACAACAACACTTCTCAATTACACACAATTCACACCCAAAAATTACATTCCCAAAATCTGCATACACAGCTACTATTCACACAAAAATTTCACCTGAAAATAATTTTCCAGAAATTCCAATAAAAATATCACGACGATCCTCGCGAAGTGTAGATGTCGATAGGCTCTTGAATCGTCGAAATCCGATATCCAGATGCGAAGATAAAATTCTGCGAAGTTGCTGCTGTCAAGATTCCAAACTGTAGCAAAGAGGTGTAAAAATGTACCCCAAACCCTTATAAAAGCTCATTTCTGGGAAATATGATCAACACAGAAAACGTAGATGTACCTCTCGTGCAACCGCTGTCGTAGAAATCGTCCAAAGATGAGGTCGGGGTAGCTCTGCAGGTCCTCCAGACTAAACTGCGACGGAAATGGGACTCCAACAGTAAACTGTCGCTCCGCACTACGAGGCAGAAGAAGCAGTCGTCGCGGCTTCCAGAAAATCTGAAACATCACCAGAAGATTGGCAAGAGGGAGAGGAAAAACTTTTGTATAAGGCACAAGAGCTGAAACCCACGAGAAAGGGTGGAAAAATCCACCTTAAGCTGGCCTATATATAGGCCTCAAAGGAAAAAGCCCAAAAAAAACAAGTCAATTGGGCTCGGGCCCAACTTTTCGGGCGCCCGGAAATTTCCGGGCGCGCACAGTGCGGCCCGGCCCAAGATTTTCGGGCGCGCACAGTGCGGCCCGGCCCAATACACGCCGTCGGACGGGATCCACGATCCGTCCGACCCGCCTCTGAGCCTGCCACGTGTCGCCCGAACAGCGAACACCGAAGCGGACCACTCACCGCCCGCCACGTGTCCGCCCTCCCGCACAGTAAGGCGGTGGCGCCCGCCAATGAGCGGGCGCCACGTGTCCTCCCTGTTGACCGCCGACCGCGCGACGTGCGCGCCGGTCGCGCGACGTGGGTCGCACGTGGGCACGCTTCCCGAGGTACCGACTTCGGGCGTTCCGTGCACCGCGTGTGCTGCACCCGCCAATAACGGAGTGACACGTGTCCCCTACACCTGGTCCACGCCTAAGACAGGAATTCCGTGGACCGCACCGCGTGCACCAACCAACCGGTGACTGCCACGTATCCCCCGCCTGGTCCATGCACCGCCGCGCTCCACCCGGTAGACCGCGCGCCCTGGGCCCGCCAATCAGGCGGTGCCACGTGTCCATGCGCCGGGCCTGTGCACCCCGCCGTGCAGCTCTGTGGACCGCGCATCCTGAACCGGCCAATGACAGGCCGCCATGTGGCATTCCGGCGGTCTACGGCCCCTCCCATGCACCATTTCCCACTAAAAACTTCCGGGTGTCCGTTTTTGGGCATCCGGATTCCAAATTAAGCAAATAAATAGTCATTTTCAAGCATTTTTCCGTGCTGAATCCATCTACGACCTCTGTTTGGCCTAAATCTTTCCAGAAATTTCGGCAAACTCAGCCAAAGGCCAATACAGCAAATAAAATCACACAAGGTCCCTCAATAGCATCCTATTGATGCACTGTGGGCCAGATACACCAATACTAGGTGTTCCAACAGTGGATTCATCGGAAAAACACTGCATGGGAACTAGGGCCACTACAGGCGCTCCCCAAGGCGATACACTCGGTCTTACAAGGCCCTTGTCCATTAAATCCTAGAGTTGCGCCTTTAACTCTCGCAGTTCAGCCGGTGCCATTCGGTAAGGAGCCTTAGAGATTGGCGCAGTTCCTGGGACTACGTCAATCAAAAACTCAACCTCCCTATCCGGCGGCATACAAATCAGCTCTGAGGGAACACATCCGGGAACTCGTGGACAATAGGGATATCCGCGAGTCCCGGCGCCGCCGTAGGCTCCTTAACCACAGAAGCCAAAAAGGCCACGCATCAACTGCGCATCATCTGCCTCGCACGGGAAGTCGAAACTACCGAGGCGAAGAAAGCAATCTGGCACCCCCTGTAAACAAACACCTCCTGCCTGGCTCGCTAAAAGTAACTGTCCTCGCGGCGCAATCAATCGTCGCGAAATAGCGAGCCAGCCAATCCATCCCTAGTACAATGTCGAAATCTCGCAGCTGACTAAGGACCATCAGGTCCGCTGGCAAAATCCATGACTCAAGCTGTACAGGGCAAGACCAACAACACTCCTCTACATGCAATGTATGCTCGGGAATCTGTACCTCTAATGCATGTGGCAACCGACCTAACTCTAGTCCATGAGATGATGCAAATGATCTACTGATAAAAGAATGTGATGCACCGGTATCAAATAAAGTGCGAGCTCTAGTACCGAAAAGTAAAGTGATACCTGCCACCACGTGGTCGGCTGCCGAGGAGTCCTCCACCTGGGCGGCATAAACCCGCCTGCTCTGAGCTGGTGGTCGATAGTCTGAAGGGTGGGAAGAAGGAGCCCTGCTCGCTGGAGCATAGGGCCGCTGCTGGGGCACCGAAGGGACTGATGCTGAGGAAGGAGCCGGCGATGTCGAAAAAGGGCAAGTAGCTCGCAGATGACCTGACTGCCGGCATCTGAAACAGCGACCGTGCCTCAAATCACAAGTATCAGAGGGGTGCTGACCCCTGCAGAAAACACACCCAACTGTAGACCGGGGCTGCCTCGACTACTGCTGCTGCTGCCTCTGCTGCTGTGACCCCTGCTGTCGCGTCTGCGACCTCTGCTGCTGCAAGTGCTGCTGCTGTCGCTGGGGCTGCTGCTGCTGCTGTGGGGGCCTCTGGGATCCCCCAGGCCCTCGCCGCTCCGAACGCCCACGGCCCGTAAACTGAGGCGGTGGCGGTCGGGGCGGCCCCCAGGAACTGGCCTGTCCCCCATCGTCCGGCGCTGGTCGCTTCCTCTCAGAACTCTGAGCGACCAAGCCTCCACGTCTAGCGACAACGTGACCTCCCCTCTCAACCCACTGCGCATGATCCACTGCCTCTGACAAAGTCTGAAGCCTCTGGGCATGCACCAAGGTATATATCTCAGGGCGCAGACCCGTCTCAAAGAGCTCCACCTGGTGCAGTCCATCCCTGGCAACATAGGGTACGCAGTTGAGCAACTGCGTGAACTCCTGGAAATAGTCCCACACTGGCCGGTCACCCTGCTGAAGATTCTTCAGATCATCTTCTAGCTTTTTCTTCACGCTCGTGGAGAAATACGTATCCAGAATCATCCGTCTAAACTCTGACCAAGGTAGCTGTCGGGTAATCTGGAACTCCAAAGGCACGACCCGACGCCACCGGCATCTGCATCCCCCTCTAGACAATGTACTGCCATATGCACTCTGAATCTCGGATCAATGAAGAAGTCCCGGAATAACTTCTCCATTGCCGCTAGCCATGATCCTATCTCCCATGGGTGAGTGCTCCGCCCAGAGAACCTAGGTGGTCCTCGCTGACAAAACTGGGTGAGTTTGTGTCACGCCCCCGGGGGTTTTTGAGTCATTTGAAGCGGAAAAACGTGTCTATTTTTTTTTTCTTTTAATAAGGTAACATAAACTTCCACCCCGGTGCGTGCCAGACCGCCACATACACAAATTCACTCTGTCCACGGACAGAGTCTCCTTTGTATATGCACGGCGTCTCATTTACAACATATCATTCAATCACAAATATCATACTTCAATCACCAACCAACAACCATACAGTAGACATACACCATATTCAGAGTTTAATCATTTAACTAAAGCTTGTCATTTAAGCGGCGTCAATGTTTGGAAAGGATAAAACCCAGAGTTGTAAAACCCGTGCCCACACGGCACTTCCTTTTGAGAAAACATTTTCGCAAACCTTTATCTTATCATAAAAACATGCCGCGAATGAAAACACTACTAAAAGTAATAATGCATAACGATACACCTCATCCACAGTGCTAACTAATACAAGTCCATAGCTAAAGTAATCCACAACTCAAGTAGTCCACAAGCAAATCGACTATTCAAAGCGTAAGGGAAATGAGTATAATAGAGATAACCAAGCGCCCGACTACGGTCCTCACGACGCAGTCTCACCGCCATCCCGGCTAACGCACCTAGTAATACCTGTCACGGAGTGGGTAAAGTCAGTGACAAACAAAGTAGATGTTTATATAACAACAAGGAAGGGAAAACAAACCGAATACACCAGAACCTTTCGCTAACACCTGAAACTCACATTACTCATTTTGTTTACTTTAGTGCCACCGTCCCATCGGGGTTGTCAACATCTCCCCGAACAAGACCACCGTCCCGTCGGGGTTGTCAACATCTCCCCGAACAGGACCACCGTCCCGTCGGGTTGTCAACATCTCCCCGAACAGGACCATAGATGCCCCATTCCCCGGCTAGTGCGGTACCTTTAGCCGCCGTGAAGGGGTCCCCACCTCACGTGGGGAGCACGAGTCACATAGACCGCTTTCCGGAAAAGTACACCCATGCGGTGGCCAATCCGCCCGTGTACGTGCAGCATCCGAACACCGGAATTGCCGAGATCGGCGTGTCGTGGGCACCGCGACCGCAGCCGCACCAATGTTAGATAAAAACATTTATACGAAAGGTTAAACTGCCATCTACTTTGTTAGGTAAATTGAGAGCACTTTTAATGACGATAGATGCACTTACTGCACTTGTTGCACTTATAGCAACTGTACCCACCTTGTTGGAGAGCAATCGGATCCTTCGCGCTCTCCCGCTGCACCCCTGGACCTAAAGAAAGTCCGCAAGGATAATAATAGTCACAAACGTGTACTAACATCCCAAAACAGAAGACCCAATTTACTCTTTTTGACGGAAAAGTCCAACACCGTCCAGTTCGCCGAAAACCGGAACCCAAAACCGCTAACGGAATCTAACAAAACCCAATCTCTCAGCTAATCGCCAACTCGGGGTGTCAACGGTCCAGCCGAGAAGCCCCGACGACGAAAACGATGAGAGAAAGACCCGACGGCGCGCCCCCGACAATTTCGTCGAGGCGCGGAGCATCGGCGAAATCGGCACCCAACATAATAAATTAGTGACCAAGTAGGTCCCGAGTGGCCATGACATGAAAGCCACTAAAATAACGATCCCAACGGCGAAAACCGCGCTCAAAACGGTGGAAAAACGGATCCAAACGGAGCAAATGAACTCCGGGCTGTCGGATGGTGCACGGGGGCCACCATGGACCGGGTTCACGGCGACAGGCGGCGGCGGCATGCGCCGGGTGCACGCAAAAAGCGTGCACCGCGCATTTCGGGCCGGGCCGGTGCACGACCCGAGCGTGCACCGGGCTCACGGCCCCGGGTCGCGGTGCCTACACCGGGTGCACGCCAGGGCGTGCACCGCGCCTAGGTGGGCCGGGCCGGTGCACAGATTGGTGCACCGGGTCTGCGGCTCCCGCGCCGCGGGCGTGCACCGGGTGCACGCCCCGGCCCGTGGACCGCGGGCCACGAAACCGTACAGTAACCTTTTTTTTTTTTTTTTTTTTTCCGTTTTCGCTCCCGTTCGCGATTTCTTCTCCGTTTTCGCTCCCGTGCGATCCCGGCGACCTCCCCGTGAACATGGTAACGACGGCGGCGGCCTCCCGTCTAACAACGGCGGCGGCGGCCTCCCGTTAACCCACTATGTCCCGCCGGAGTCGCCCGAAAAATTCCCGGAAAATTCCCGAAAAATTCCCGGTAATTCTAACGGCTAAACCGACAATCGACGAACACCCAAAACGTCGATCGGAAGTTCGATAACAAGAAACCCGTTAAAAACCATCAACTAAAATCCGATAAAAATCCTCGATCACACCCGATCAAGAACGAGGATAAAATATGGATCAAAACCCGACGAAAATCCGCGAACGATGTTCCGATTAAAATAATCTAACAAGAACACGGAAAACCCCCGATTTGTTTATCAAACGAAACGATGATAACTCACCTTAAATTTATCGGAATAAAAGATCCGATCTTGTTTCTCGCGGCGTCGGAAATCCGGATCCGCTCCCCGTAGACGATGGCGTCTCGTTCTCCGATCTCCGGCACGTGAATCGGGGCGATCGGGTTCCTCCGCTTCCTCCTTCTTTTCCTCTTTTCTCCTCCGGTTAGGGGTTCCGCCTCTTTTCTTTTTCTCTCCTCACCGGTTGGGGTTTTCGGTACGCACGAAAGAGGCGATTTGAGAGGCGGTATTTCTCAATTAGGGTTTCGTTGGTAACGGGGGAATAAATAGATCTTATTATCTATTTATCCTTTTTATCCAATTTCGTACATACGCACCGTCAAAATCCCTTTCGGGTATTTTGACTCCGATTAATTAATTTATTAATTAATTAATCCTTACCGATAACCCTATTACTTAATTGCTTAATTAATATCCTTACCGTCGATCCCCTCATATTTGATCGTTTGATTTCTTTATTTACGTACGTAGGAAACCCAAAATTCCCCGTTTCTATTTCTCAAGTAAATATCCGACTGACGGGATATTTCTCACCTTTAAATCCTGACCACCGATTATTTAATCACCTTTATCAAATAATCATGGGAAATCAAATTCCCAATTGGATTCAAATTACCGGATATTTAAATCTCCAATTTTCAAATCCCGGTCACCGATTATTTAATCCCCTTTATTAAATAATAATGGGAAATAAATCCCCAAATTAAATATCCGGATTTTATCTCTTATCCAATCCACGAGATAAAATCCCACCAATTTAAATCCTTAATTAATTCGTACGTAGGAGGATTTAAATTTCCGTCACCGGATAATTAATTAATTAATTAATTAATTAATTATCCCTACGAGATAACCCACCTTATCTCTAACGGGTGCAAGATATTTTGCACGGTTCCCGATGCGTGACTAATTACCGCGTCGCTAAGGATCCCGTTCCGGGAGATCCCGACATCGGATTTCGAATCCGATCGCACCGTCGGTCATCGTTTTTCGCGCTCTATCGCAGAAAAATACACACACCTCGTCCCGGCCGACTTAAGAAAATTAAATAATTTTATTTCGCTTAAGGCCTAAGCGATTACATGCGAGTTCAAAAATACCCCTAAGGGTCGGGTCACTACACCACTCACACTTTATAAAAAGTTTCGTCCCGAAACTTAAACTCGAACCCCACTAAAACAAATCGGGAAAACATTCCCTCATCTTTGATTCCAGTTCCCACGTCGCCTCGCGTTCCTCGTGGTTGCTCCACTGGACCTTCACATAGGGGATCGTTCGGTTGCGCAACTTCCTGTCCTCTCTTGCCAAAATCCGCACCGGCGTCTCCTCGACTCTCAAATCCTCTCGCAACTCAATGGCGGAGGCATCCAAGGCATGAGAGGGGTCTGCCAGGTACTTCCGGAGCATCGAAACGTGGAATACGTTGTGGACTCGTTTGAGGTTCGGGGGTAGGGCCAACCGGTATGCCACCGGTCCCACGCGCTCCAGGATCTCGAACGGTCCTACGTATCTTGGGCTCAACTTCCCCTTTATGCCGAAACGTCGATTTCCCTTGGATGGTGAAACCCGGAGTAGCACATGCTCACCCACCATGAACTCTAAGTCTCGGCGTCTGTTGTCCGCGTAGCTTTTCTGTCTGCTTTGGGCGGTCAGTAGCCTTTGTTTAATCAATCGCACCTTTGCTTCGGTCTCCTCCACCAAATCCGGACCTAAAAACTTACGCTCACCCAAGTCGTCCCAGCATATTGGAGACCGACAGCGGCGCCCGTACAGTGCCTCGTACGGCGCCATCTGAATACTGGCTTGATAACTGTTATTGTAGGCAAATTCCACCAGGGGCAAACACCGTGCCCCCCCTTCGCCCAAGTCCAGAACGCATGCTCGAAGCATGTCCTCCACTATCTGTATCACCCGCTCTGATTGCCCATCGGTTTGCGGATGAAAAGCTGTGCTGAAGTGCAACTTGGTCCCCATCGCTTGTTGCAGACTTCGCCAAAAGTTCGACACAAAACGTGTGTCTCTGTCCGACGTGATGGATGTCGGTACACCGTGCAACCTTACTATCTCATCGATGTATGTTTGTGCCAGTCGTTCCCGCGTCCACGTCGTGTGTATGGGCAAAAAGTGGGCCGATTTCGTCAAACGGTCCACGATCACCCATATTGCATCGTGTCCCTGTGGCGACCTCGGGAATCCGGTCACAAAATCCATGGTAATCATGTCCCATTTCCACTCGGGCACCGGTAAAGGTTGCAATTTCCCTGCCGGCCGTTGATGTTCGGCCTTCACCCGTTGGCACACCAGGCAGTGTGCCACAAATCGGTCACGTCTCCCTTCATTTTGGGCCACCAGAAGGTTTGTTTGACGTCCTTGTACATCTTCGTTCCCCCGGGATGCGCTGCATATGGGGCAGTATGCGCCTCCCGCAGGATCTCCTCCTTGAGTTCCGGTAGATCCGGCACGCAGATTCGTCCGCGAAATCGTATCGTGCCGTCGGAGTCCACTGCAAAATCACCTTCCTGGTCGGCGGTTATCCTACTTCGCACCAGCTGGAGTTGGTCATCAGTCGATTGCCCTTCGAGAATCCTGTCCAGCAGGTAGGTCTGACCACCAGTGTCAGAAGTTGTGCGACTGTCCCTGCCGGTACTACTTCTAGTCTCAATCGCGAAAATTCCGCAATCAGACTATCCTGCTGTGTAATGGCGCTTACACCTGCCTCCTCGGCCTGCCCTTGCGACTCAGGGCGTCGGCCACCACGTTGGCCTTTCCCGGGTGATAGTGGATCGTCAGATCGTAATCCTTTAATAGCTCCAGCCACCGCCTTTGTCGCAGATTTAGCTCCCTTTGGGTGAAAAGGTACTTGAGGCTCTTATGATCTGAGTACACATTGCAGTGTGCCCCATACAGGTAGTGCCTCCAAAGCTTGAGGACAAACACCACCGCTGCGAGTTCCAAATCGTGCACGGGGTAATTCCGCTCGTACTCCTTGAGCTGCCTTGACGCATAGGCTATAACCTTTCCCCGTTGCATGAGTACTCCACCCAATCCATTTCGCGACGCATCGCAATATACTTCATAATCCTCCCCTGGCTCTGGCAGGGCGAGAATCGGGGCTCGCGTCAACCTATCCTTGAGCTCCTCGAAGCTTCTCTGGCACTTATCCGTCCAGATGAACTTTTCCCCCTTTCTGTCAAACGGGTTAAGGGGGTGGCTATCTTGGAGAAACCCTCCACGAAGCGCCGGTAATACCCGGCTAATCCCAGGAAGCTTCGAATTTCCGTCACCGTGGTCGGTCGGGGCCAGTCCGTCACCGAATCTATCTTCTTCGGATCCACCGCGACTCCAGCCGCCGAGATTACGTGCCCCAAGAAACCGACCTCTCGGAGCCAAAACTCACACTTTTTGAGTTTGGCGTAGAGTTTCTGTTCCCGTAGGGTCTGGAGGACTGTGCGCAGGTGTTCTTCATGTTCCTCGTCTGTACGGGAGTAGATGAGGATATCGTCGATGAAGACCACCACGAACAAGTCCAGGAAGGGTTTGAATACCCTGTTCATCATATCCATGAACACCGCCGGGGCATTTGTGAGCCCGAACGGCATTACCGTAAACTCGTAATGGCCATAGCGAGTACGGAAAGCCGTTTTGGGGATGTCCTCCCCCTTGACCCGGACCTGATGATAGCCCGACTGCAGGTCAATCTTTGAGAACACCGTCGCCCCCCGTAACTGGTCAAAGAGGTCGTCGATCCTTGGCAGGGGGTACTTATTCTTAACGTGACCTTATTTATCTCCCGGTAGTCGATGCACAACCGGAGACTTCCGTCCTTCTTTCTCAAAACAGGACGGGCGCGCCCCAAGGTGACGCGCTTGGTCTGATGAAACCTTTGTCCAGAAGGTCCTCCAACTGTGCCTTGAGCTCCTTCAACTCCGCGAAGGCCATCCTGTACGGTGCCTTGGTGATGGGTTTGGTGCCGGGAAGCAGCTCAATCGGGAAGTCAACCTCTAGTTCCGGTGGCATTCCGGGGAGCTCCGTCGGAAATACATCCGGAAACTCCCTTACCACTAAGTCTCAAATGTCGGACCGTTGGCGCTAGCCATTAACCCCAAAAGCCTGAGCTTTCAGAGGTGCGCATCCGATTCACTTACAGTGGCATACATCGCACCACAGATCTCGACCAGACCCAACCCACCTGGATGTTGGGTCTATTGTGGGGCCTCTTGCCGTTAGGTCTATTGCGGACCGCAGCCTACTCAACCTTTCGGTCTCACCTAACCCAACTCACTAGTCCCTTGGCCTATTATCTCAAGGCAGGAAGTTGGACCTATTTGACCCCTAACAAAGGGCCAACACCAAAGACAACTAAGTCTTCGCATCCTTATTATGCAGAAAGGTACAGAGTATTTTCTTCTAAGGGTTCTCCTGGGGTCAAGACCAACATTACTCTTCGTAAGGGGTCTTTCCTGCTACTACTTCCCTCGGGTAGTGCGTCCTTTGTCGTGTCGTCGCATAAGACCCCTCATCCGTGTCGCGTCTCCGAAGAATCATTCCCGGGTTCTGGGCAGTAAAAACGGAACTGTCCCAGTTTGTCACGTTAGAAGCAAAGGTCGTGCTTCCGGAATGAATAATTTTCGCCGAGGTGCTCCTCTGTAGATGATGCGTTGCCGGTCTCCGCTAGAAAATCCCCCTCCTTAGAAGTGCTGGGGTCGTTTCTTGTCCACGTCGTACTCCGAGTCCTCTGTCTGATGTGTTTCCAGGTTCCTTGCGGCGTCTTCGGATATTGGGGTGGTCGGCCCCCGTCGGGAAAATCGTTCCCGGGTTATGGCTGGGGTCGTTTCGGCCCCCGGCAGACTCATGATCCTTCTGCCGGGTGCGTGGAACGCCCAATTCCCGCCCCACCATAGTGGTCCTATCGATCACATTCTCGGTAAGCGGGTAGACCCACCGTCGGTATTACCCGATTAGTGTCGCTATATGGACCACCTTTGGGAAGGCGAGCCTGGTAGGGTTCGTCTTTCCTAACAAAAAGGGAGAGCGCTATGCCCTGTCGCGTAATCCGTTGTTGGAGTGGCCAATTCTCCACTGTTGCCGGAACCGTCGTATCCTCTTCTGCACCATCGATTGAAGAGCGGCTTCGGGCCATTAACCGTGCAAACAAAGAAACCAAGTTAGCCCTAAGGTTATCACCCTAGCACCTTGTCTTATGATTACACCTATATTACGTTCCCTTTTCCCCGTACTCTCACGTACTACGCACCTATACCTTGGTTATCTCATGTCCCATTTGCTTGTGGCACCTTGCACTGTGGATGTAAATCACGTCTACTATGGTTGTGGTTGTATTTCTCTGATACCATTTAATCTGTCACGCCCCCGGGGGTTTTTGAGTCAATTGAAGCGGAAAGACGTGTCTATTTTTTTTTTTCTTTTAATAAGGTAACATAATCTTCAACCCCGGTGCGTGCCAGACCGCCACATACACAAATTCACTCTGTCCACGGACGTTAGATGCACTTACAGCACCGGTTGCACACATCGCAACCGTACCCACCTTGTTGGAGAGCAATCGGAACACCTATATCCTTCGCGCTCTCCCGCTGCACCCCTGGACCTAAAGAAAGTCCGCAAGGAGAATAATAGTCACAAACGTGTACTAACATCCCAAAACAAAAGACCCAAATTACCCCTTCTGACGGAAAAGTCCAACATCGTCCGGTTCACCGAAAACCGGAACCCCGCGCGGCACCCAACATAATAAAATAATGACCAAGTAGGTCCCAAGTGGCCATGACATGAAAGCCACTGAAATAACGATCCCAACGGTGAAAACCGCGCTCAAAACGGTGGAAAAAACGGACCCAAACGAAGCAAAGAACTCCGGGCTGTCGGATGGTGCACGGGGGCCACCATGGACCGGGTTCACGGCGACAGGCGGCGGCGGCATGCGCCGGGTGCACGCAAAAGCGTGCACCGCGCATTTCGGGCCGGGCCGGTGCACGACCCGAGCGTGCACCGGGCTCACGGCCCCGGGTCGCGGCGCCTGCACCGGGTGCACGCCAGGGCGTGCACCGCGCCTAGGTGGGCCGGGCCGGTGCACAGATTGGTGCACCGGGTCTGCGTTCCCCCGCGCCGCGGACGTGCACCGGGTGCACGCCCGGACCTGTGGACCGCGGCTGTACGGCATGCACAGTAACTTCCCGTTTTTCCCTTTTTTTCGTCTTTTTTCGCCCCGTTCGCGATTTCTTCTCCGTTTTCGCTCCCGTGCGATCCCGGCGACCTCCCCGTGAACATGGTAACGACGGCGGCGGCCTCCCGTCTAACAACGGCGGCGGCGGCCTCCCGTTAACCCACTATGTCCCGCCGGAGTCGCCCGAAAAATTCCCGAAAAATTCCCGGAAAATTCCCGAAAAATTCCCGTAATTCTAACGGCTAAACCGACGATCGACGAACACCCAAAACGTCGATCGGAAGTTCGATAACAAGAAACCCGTTAAAAAACCATCAACTAAAATCCGATAAAAATCCTCGATCACACCCGATCAAGAACGAGGATAAAATATGGATCAAAACCCGACGAAAATCCGCGAAACGATGTTCCGATTAAAATAATCTAACAAGAACACGGAAAACCCCCGATTGTGTTTATCAAACGAAACGATGATAACTCACCTTAAATTTATCGGAACAAAAGATCCGATCTTGTTTCTCGCGGCGTCGGAAATCCGGATCCGCTCCCGTAGACGATGGCGTCTCGTTCTCCGATCTCCGGCACGTGAATCGGGGCGATCGGGTTCCTCCGCTTCCTCCCTCTTTTCTCCTCCGGTTAGGGGTTCCGCCTCTTTTCTTTTTTCTCTCCTCACCGGTTGGGGTTTTCGGTACGCACGAAAGAGGCGATTTGAGAGGCGGTATTTCTCAATTAGGGTTTCGTTGGTAACGGGGGAATAAATAGATCTTATTATCTATTTATCCTTTTTATCCAATTTCGCACATACGCACCGTCCAAATCCCCTTCGGGTATTTTGACTCCGATTAATTAATTTATTAATTAATTAATCCTTACCGATAACCCTATTACTTAATTGCTTAAATAATATCCTTACCATCGTTCCCCCCATATTTGATCGTTTGATTTCTTTATTTACGTACGTAGGAAAACCCAAAATTCCCCGTTCCTATTTCTCGAGTAAATATCCGACTGACGGGATATTTCCCACCTTTAAATCCTGACCACCGATTATTTAATCACCTTTATCAAATAATCATGGGAAATCAAATTCCCAATTGGATTCAAATTGTCGGGTATTTAAATCTCCAATTTTCAAATCCCGGTCACCGATTATTTAATCCCCTTTATTAAATAATTATGGGAAA
The DNA here is from genome assembly GCA_029168755.2 of Tillandsia fasciculata. NCBI lineage: Eukaryota > Viridiplantae > Streptophyta > Magnoliopsida > Poales > Bromeliaceae > Tillandsia > Tillandsia fasciculata. The sequence goes on along the minus strand of JAQOTM010000321.1, from coordinate 203,833 downwards.
TAAATCCCCAAATTAAATATCCGGATTTTATCTCTTATCCAATCCACGAGATAAAATCCCACCAATTTAAATCCCTTAATTAATTCGTACGCAGGAGGATTTAAATTTCCGTCACCGGATAATTAATTAATTAATTAATTAATTATCCCTCCGAGATAACCCACCTTATCTCTAACGGGTGCAAGATATTTTGCACGGTTTCCGATGCGTGACTAATTACCGCGTCGCTAAGGATCCCGTTCCGGGAGATCCCGACATCGGATTTCGGATCCGATCGCACCGTCGGTCATCTTTTCGCGCTCTATCACAGAAAAATACACACACCTTGTCCCGGCCGACTTTTGAAAATTAAATAATTTTATTCCGCTTAAGGCCTAAGCGATTCCATGGAGTCCAAGAATTTGGAAGCATCATTATCTCTTGTTGCTCCAAAAACAATGTCATCGACATAGATTTGAGCAACTATGAAATTGTTTTGATAATGCTTCACAAAGAGAGTCCTGTCAGCTCCCCCTCGAGTGTAGCCCTTTTCCAAAAGGTGCTTTGTCAACCTTTCGTACCATGCTCGCGGTGCTTGTTTCAGACCGTAAAGAGCCTTTTTCAGACGAAAAACATGGTTAGGTAGTTTATGATCCACAAAACCTTTCGGTTGAGCCACATAAACTTCCTCATTTAAAAACCCATTTAAAAAGGCGCTCTTAACGTCCATTTGAAATAATTTGATTTTAAAATGACAAGCAATCGCAAACAATATACGAATGGACTCGAGTCTAGCTACAGGGGCGAAAGTTTCATCAAAGTCTATACCTTCTACTTGAGAGTAGCCTTGAGCAACTAACCTTGCTTTGTTCCTGATGATAGTACCTTCTTCATTTTTCTTGTTCTTGAAGATCCATTTGGTACCTATCACATTGTGTTGCTTCGGAGGCTTCGTCAATTCCCAGACTTTGTTTCGCTCGAATTGATGGAGCTCTTCCTGCATTGCTTTAATCCAGTAATCATCTTGGAGAGCTTCATCAACATTCCTTGGTTCGATTTGAGATACATAGCATGCAAATCCGCAAACCAATTGTCTCCGTGTTCTAACTCCTTCTTGTGGATCTCCAATGATGTTCGATTCAGGGTGATCCTTGGAGATGCGTAACGTTTGAGGTAGAGGAGTAGACGGAGGTACACGAGATGATTCCTGCACATCAGATAAGCTTGAAGAACCGTTAGATGCATCATTATTATCGAAAGAATTGTTAGAAGAAGATGCATTAGCAGGTGTATCATCATCAAGAGAGATATCGAGGGTAGATTTTTCAGATTCAAAGTGAAAAGCTTCATCTACCTTAACATTTATCGATTCTACGATCGTCTTAGATTCTAAGTTAAAAACTCGATATGCTCTGCTGTTTGTAGAATAACCTAAGAAAATCCCTTCGTCACTTCGAGAGTCAAATTTTCCAAGATTCTCACGATCACGTAAAATAAAACACCGACTCCCAAAGATACGAAAATATTTGATGTTAGGTTTTCTACAAAACCAAAGTTCATATGGTGTATTCAATGTCCCCGGGCGCAAATACACGCGATTAATAACATAAACAGCAGTGTTCACCGCTTCAGCCCAAAAATAAAAAGGTAAGTTCCGGCTGTGAAGCATAACACGTGCCATTTCCTGTACGACCCTGTTTTTGCGCTCGACTACACCATTTTGTTGAGGTGTGTAAGGTGCAGAGAATTCATGTTTAATGCCATTAGAAGTGCAAAAATCAATGAATTTGGAATTTATGAATTCCCCACCTCTATCACTCCTAACTCGAGTAATCCTATCATTCTTTTCAGTCATAATACGATTGCAGATTTCGAGAAAAGAATCAAAGGTATCAGCTTTTTCTTTTAAGAATGCTACCCAAGTATATCTAGAAAATCATCAACCAATAAGAAAATATACCATTTACCTCCCAGAGATGGTTGACGAGTTGGCCCCATTAAGTCCATATGCAAAAGTTCCAAAGGCCGTTTTGTACCTATGTGGTTCAAGTTCTTGTGTGCAGTCCTAGACTGTTTTCCCTTTTGGCAACCGCCACACACAAGGTTTTGTTCAAAAGAAAGTTTCGGAACCCCCTTGACCACATCTTTGTTCGAAATTCTAGCAAGTTCCTTAAAGTTTATGTGACCTAGCCTTTCATGCCAAAGTGTTTCATTTTTCAAAGATGCTAGGTTACATTTTTCAGAAATCTTAGAGGAACTACATAACAATTGTTTTCTGATCTAACCCCCTTTAAAAAGAAAGCATGGTTCATGTCAGTTACAGTGCATTTATCAGATGAAAAATTAACTGAATAACCACTATCACAAAGTTGACTTATGCTTATGAGGTTAGTCTTAAGGCCATGAACAAATAACACATTATCTAGAACCGGGCCATCTGGAATAGCTACCGTTCCCTTTCCAACAATTTTGGAAGACCGACCATCTCCGAAAACAACAAGTCCTCCGGAGTTTTTCTCAAATGTTTGAAAACAGTTTTTGTCACCGGTCATATGACGGGAACACCCGCTATCCAGGTACCAAGACGAACTATCATATGCATGCAAGGAAACATTGGTAGCAAGACAAGGGAAAATTTCACCTTTGCGCACCCAAACCTTTTTGGAGTGCGTCGGTAATGATCGTGAAGTTGATCTCCTAGGTGAGAGCGTCTTGCTTGAAGAATTGCTGCTCCTTGATGATGTCGTCTTGAGCGGTGTACTACCAAGGCTCTTTTCCTTCAATTGAGTTGCAGTTGATTTTCGAGGAATAGCCTTTTTGGTAGTCATTGCAAGAGGTGCTTGAGGTGTGCGTTTGGCTTCCGTCTTGCAATTTCTCCTTATGTGCCCTGAAATGCCACAACGAAAACATACCTTAGGTCTTGTCGATCCCGAGGAGGATGTAGTAGGCTTGTTGTCGTTGCTTGTCGTGAATTCCGGTGTCGGAGGAGGAGATACCGACTGAGGCACAAATACTGTCCCACTCGAACTTGGAATGTCTCCAGTTTGAGTGTATCCGAGGCCGAACTTATTTCTTTGACCAAGACCAAGAAGTCTGTCCAACTTACTCCTTCCAGAAGAAAATCTCTTTAAGTCATCCTTCAGTTGGCGTATGGTCTCCGTCATTTCCAATTTTTCCTGTCGAGCCTCGCCGTTGAGCTTCAAGAAGTAATTCGCTTTGTTCACCATATCCATATAATTCTTCTCGAGTTGCTCATTGGACTCTTGAAGGGAAACATTTGTTTTAATCAGATTATCCCTTTCCACTTCAAGATCGGTTGAGAGAGAGGTTACCCTTTTTACTTCTTCTTCGAGATCCTGCAATCTCCCTTTCAACCCCTTGTTTTGCTTAGCCAGTTTCTTTGAATCCCTCAAAAGCTTATGGTAGGCTAGAGCAAAATCTTCACCTTCCGAATCATCTGATTCATCGTCCGTTGCAATCTTTTCAACAGTGGAGTTGGACAGTGAATCGGATGTACTTGCCATTAAGCACATGAAGGGTGAAGATGTAGTGGACGCGTGGAAAGCTGTCGCGTTGTCTTCTTCATCACTTGAGGATGACTCATTTGACGTGGAGTTGTCATCCCAAGTAACGACTTGCATCGCTTTCTTCTTTGCCGGATTCTTGTTGGGACACTCCGTTGAATGTGGCCGTAGCCTCGACATTTGAAGCACTGAACTTGTCCCTCTGAACTTTTCTTATCCTTTGAGAAGTTCTCTTGCTTTCTTGACTTGTAGCTTGAAAACCCTTGCCTTTCTTCGACTTTCCGAAGGATGGAGTTTTGCTTGAATTTCCCCTTCGAAAGTTGCGGCGAAACTTCCTTGTCAAGAGAGCGAGCTGCTTCTCAAAGTCCTCCATAGAAAGGTTCTCGTCGTCGTCCGAGGAGGATGAATCCGCGTCTTCTTCTTTAGTTGATTTCAATGCGTAACCTGAAGACTTAGAAGAGGATGCCTTTCCAGAAGAATAGTTAGTAGGAAATGTCATTTCATAAGTTTGTAAAGCACCTACTAATTCTTCTACACGCATTTCGTCCGGGTGTTTAATTGTTTCAATGGCTGCGACCTTCGGGCGAAATCGTTCAGGAAGAGTTCTTAGAATTTTTCTTACAACTTTAAATTCTGGAATCTTCTCTCCCAAGTTAGCACATGAGTTTACGATGTCTTGCAATCGTGTGTAATAGTCAGTGAAAGATTCATTCTCTGCCATAGAGATAGAGTCAAACTTGCTCGTGAGCATTTGCAGTTTCTGAATCTTCACTAGGTTAGTTCCCTCATGCGTAACTTGAAGAACATCCCAGATTTCTTTCGCAGTCTCACATGCCGAGACGCGAGAGAACTCAGTTTGTGACAAAGCATTAAATAGAGCATTAATTCCTTTGCCATTGTAAGAAGATAATCTATCTCTTCCTTGGTCCATTTCGACCTAGGTTTTAAGGTGCGAACATCATCTAAAATTTCAGTTGGATTAGACCATCCTAATTCAATTGATTGCCACACCCTTTCGTCGATGGAAATTAAAAAGGCTTTCATCCGCACTTTCCAGTACGCATAATTTGTTCCATCAAAGAAAGGGGGTCGATTGATGTTTCCACCTTCAACCATTGTTTACAACCCTATTCCCGCTCTGATACCACTTGTTGGGTTATAAGTAATTGGATCTAAATAGGGGAAAAAACACCTAGAGGGGGGTGAATAGGTGTAAACAATAAACACTCAAAAAATCATTGCGCAATAAACCCAATGCGGAAAAATAAAAGAACACGCAAGATTTTTACGTGGAAAAACTCCAAACCGGAGTAAAAAACCACGGGACCGATAACACGGCGAAATCCACTAGAATTAACACACGTACAAGGTGATATAACGTACTCACAGACGACTCAACCTTTTTCATACGCTCCTAGTAGATCTTCCCGCTCGCTCCACGACGCTTCTCGAATCCACGATCCGCGCCCAACGCTGAATCCACAGCGTCCAACGTCGAGTCCACGACGTCCAACCGAATCCACGGTCTTCACCCAATGGCACGCTTCGAATCCACGAACGTACCTCGCTCCGAATCCACGAGAGCGGTTGCACCTTGAATCCACAAGGCCACGCGAGTCCACGCGCCGATTTTGGGGTAAATCGTTGTTTGTTTGGGTGGTGATGATCCGCCGAATACTTAGATCAAAGATAGATCGGAAATACCATCTAAGTATTCATTGATTTGATTCTACTCAAAATGTGAGTATGGAAAACCTAGAATCAAATCAATCAATATAGATGAAGAAACATAGAATAAATCTATTGATTTCCTTTCTTCTCTATATATGTGGATTTTTCTTTTCGGCTATTTTCTTCTGTAATAGCGGATGCCCTAGAAATGAATACAGGGCCTATTTATAGGTTAGAAACCATTGGAAGAAGATAGGATCAAAAACTGCCTTTTCTGGAAATTTTTACCGACGGCGATCCGGATTGGAATTGACGATCCGGATTGCAGAAGCAAGAAAGACGATTTCCAGAAAATGCCTGTTCGGGATCCGGATCACAAAGTCCGATCCGGATCGTTCATACAGTTTTACCAGAACATCAATGTTCGGGATCCGGATTGCAAATCCTGATCCGGATCGAGGAAGCACACAGGTAAAACTAGTGTTCGGGATCCGGATCAGAGGATGCTGCGATCCGGATTGAACCAGTGTATGAACCAACACCTTTCGGGATCCGGATTGCCGAGTCCGATCCGGATCCTGAACATGTCCCATGTTCAGTTTTTGATGTTTAAGCAACAGTTGTTTCTACACTATAAGAAGTATTCGGATCATCAAAAATCTTTAGTTAAACGTACCTGATCCCTTTGAATTCTTCTTTCTTGTGATTGAGGTATACGATCCAAAGTTTCTTCATCTTCAATCTTCAAGACATAATACATTCACGAAATACGCCAACTCAAATTCCGTAACAGCGCGCGGCAGCAGGCCGCCCCGCGCGGGCGCAGGCCCGTGCGGGCGGCGGCGCGGCAGCAGGCCGCCCCGAACGCCCACACTCACGTAAAGCTCACCTCGTCGCGGAGAAGGCGATTCGATCGTTCCCGAAAGGAGACTCCGGATCCGATCCCCGTTCCGTTGCGTTGGTTTCTCGACGAGATCCCCTTCCTCTCCCTCTCTCTTTCTCTCTCGGGCGGCAAGGGTTGGCGGCTAGGTTTTCTGGTTTTCCCTAATTTTTCCCCCTAGTAGAAATAGGTCGTAAGTTATATAAATAGGAGGGAAAACCCAACCCTAAAAACAAAACAAAAGCTCCCCCCCAAACCCTGCCCGAGCGTAAGATTAAAAGAGGATAAAAGAAAGGGTTAAATAAACAACTCGTTTTACCCTCGCACAAAATACCGGTCGCTAACCCGATCTAAAAGAAACCTACCCCGTTGCGTCGAAAAGCATGCAATCCATGTGGCACGGGTCCCGATACGCGCTGCAAACTCCGCGAACTTCAAAATTCTATTCCGGGAGATCCGGGAGTCGGATTTTCGATCCCATCGCACCGTCGTTCAACATTTCTCAAGCTCTATCACCGAAAAATACCCGCGAGTACCTATTCAAAAATTTCAAAAGTCGCCAATAAAATAAACTCTTAAAATTTAAGTGATTGTAAAAAGTCAAGGACACTACATGAAATAAACCCAATCAATGGACCAGTAAAAACTGGCACTACCTGCTCAAACTGTCTCAAGTATCTGGTAACAGATCGGCACTCACTGACCGGCACTCAACTGTCCGGTACTCGCTGGCCGCTGCGTAAATCGCCTACTCCGGAGTGGCACTCGTGGGGAGCGACCCACACGAGTAAAGTATCACTGTAACAAGTATCACTGTATCAAGTATCACTGTAACAAGTATCACGATATAGCAGGACTAGATCACGACTCTGATCAAAGTGGGAAAACCCATCCACTAAAGGGAAACCCGATCCCCAATCAGAAACAACAGTAAACAATAAGTGGGAAACTCCATCCACTAAGGGAAAATCCCGATACCCAATCTGATGCAACAGTACATATCCGGTCAACCGCCCAATATCCGCGGTCGCCGCAACACCCACAACCCACAATCAAGTCCAACCTGCCCCAGACTCGAAGTCTCGACTACACTATCCCAAATCCCTGCTCAACTCGAGCAACAAGAATCGCCTGACTAACGAATAAGGAGAAAAGAAGCAAACATGGTTTCTCCTAAGTCAAGTTCCAACATGATAGTGTAGCGACAAAAGGTGACCTATCTAGATGTCCATACAAGCATGCATTTGTCCTCAAGGAAGATACAAGATAAAAACAAATAGCACCTCCACATAAGTATAAACACATGCCAGAATCACTACTGAACTAAACCTGTCCATAATCCATAATCCATAATCCATAATAACTCCTCAGAGTAATATCCGCATATAGCCACATCATCCTGTCCCCTTGAATGATCAGTCCTCATGAAAGGCTATGTGCTAACATGGCATGCTAATAATTCGCTACTACAATATATCAATTCCACATAAATATGCCAAAGGGTAATCAAGCATGAACTCTATCTCATCTAGTATAACATGAACATAGCCATCAAGAATGCTAGATCTCAAATCCTCTAAAGCATGTACAATAATCAAGTAAGCATTAATCCACATGATCTAGGCCACTTTCCACGCTTACATCTCAATTCTAATAGTTGTACCTTAATCATGCATGCTATAAGTCACAGAGGGTAACATTCCCTTAGGTAAGCTTTCCTTAATCACCAACTTGGATATCCGAATCATGCAAGTCCTCATAATATAACATGAATATTGATCTTGCAATTCTTTTAGACAATCAACATTACTAAGCTTACCTCTCAATCACAAACAATGTACCCTAAATATGTTACGGAATTTGAGTTGGCGTATTTCGTGAAAGTATTATGTCTTGAAGATTGAAGATGAGAGAAGTTTGGATCATGTACCTCAATCTCAAGAAAGAAGAATTCAAAAGGATCAGGTATGTTTAACTAAAGATTTTTGGTGATCCGAATACTTCTTGTAGTGTAGAAACACTTGGAAGAATTTTTAATTGCATAAATATCAAAAACTGGACATGGGACATGTTCAGGATCCGGATCAGACCTTGCAATCCGGATCCCGAAGGGTGTTCGTTCATACAATGGTTCAATCCGGATCGCAGCATCTTTTGATCCGGATCCCGAACACTAGTTTTACCTTTGGGGTTGAACGATCCGGATCAGGCTTTGCAATCCGGATCCCGAACATGGGTGTTTGGTGAAACTGTATGAACGATCCGGATCAGGAACTTCGATCCGGATCCCGAACCCTGTTTTCTGGAATTGTCTATCACGCTCCGGATCACAGCTAATCCGATCCGGATCGCCGTCCTGAAAATTTCCAGAAACGATGGTTTTTGATCCTTATCTTCTTCCAATGGTCTCTAACCTATAAATAGACCCTTTATTCATTTTCTAGGGTATCCGAAAAATACGACCGAAAGAGAAAAATCCACATATAGAGAAGAAAGGAAATCAATAGATTAATTCTATGTTTCTTCATCTATATTGATTGATTTGATTCTAGGTTTTCCAAACTCAGATTTTGAGTAGAATCAAATCAATGAATACTTAGATGGTATTTCCGATCTATTTCTAATCTAAGTATTCGGCGGATCATCACCACCCAAAAACAACGATTTACCCTAAATCGGCGCGTGGACTCGCGTGGCCTTGTGGATTCAAGGTGCAACCGCTCTCGTGGATTCGGAGCGAGGTACGTTCGTGGATTCGAAGCGTGCTACTGGGTGAAGACCGTGGATTCGGTCGGACGTCGTGGACTCGACGTTGGACGCTGAGGATTCGGCGTTGGGCGCAGATCGTGGATTCGAGAAGCGTCGTGGAGCGAGCGGAGAAGATCTACTAGGAGCGTATGGTAAAAGGTTGAGTCGTCTGTGAGTACGTTATATCACCTTGTACGTGTGTTAATTCTAGTGGATTTCGCCGTGTTATCGGTCCCGTGGTTTTTTACTCCGGTTTGGAGTTTTTCCACGTAAAAATCTTGCGTGTTCATTTATTTTTCCGCATTGGGTTTTATTGCGCAATGATTTTTTGAGTGTTTATTGTTTACACCTATTCACCCCCCTCTAGGTGTTTTTTCCCCTATTTAGATCCATAATTAATATAACCCAACAAGTGGTATCAGAGCGGGAATAGGGTTGTAAACAATGGTTGAAGGTGGAAACATCAATCGACCCCCTTTCTTCGATGGAACAAATTATGCGTACTGGAAAGTACGGATGAAAGCCTTTTTAATTTCCATCGACGAAAGGGTGTGGCAATCAATTGAATTAGGATGGTCTAATCCAACTGAAATTATTTCTGATGTTCGCACCTTAAAACCTAGGTCGAAATGGACCAAGGAAGAGATAGATTCATCTTCTTACAATGGCAAAGGAATTAATGCTCTATTTAATGCTTTGTCACAAACAGAGTTCTCTCGCGTCTCGGCATGTGAGACTGCGAAAGAAATCTGGGATGTTCTTCAAGTTACGCATGAGGGAACTAACCTTGTGAAGATTCAGAAACTGCAAATGCTTACGAGCAAGTTTGACTCTATTTCTATGGCAGAAAATGAATCTTTCACAGACTATTACACACGATTGCAAGACATCGTAAACTCATGTGCTAACTTGGGAGAGAAGATTCCAGAATTTAAAGTTGTAAGAAAGATATTAAGAACTCTTCCTGAACGATTTCGCCCGAAGGTCGCAGCCATTGAAACAATTAAACACCCGGACGAAATGCGTGTAGAAGAATTAGTTGGTGCATTACAAACTTATGAAATGACATTTCCTACTAACTATTCTTCTGGAAAGGCATCCTCTTCTAAGTCTTCAGGTTATGCATTGAAAACAACTAAGGAAGAAGACGCGGATTCATCCTCCTCGGACGATGACGAGAACCTATCTATGGAGGACTTTGAGAAGCAGCTCGCTCTCTTGACAAGGAAGTTTCGCCGCAACTTTCGAAGGGGTAATCCAAGCAAAACTCCATCCTTCGGAAAGTCGAAGAAAGGCAAGGGTTCTTCAAGTTACAAGTCAAGAAAGCAAGAGAACTTCTCAAAGGATAAGAAAAGTTCAGAGGGACAAGTACAGTGCTTCAAATGTCGAGGCTACGGCCACATTGCAACGGAGTGTCCCAACAAGAATCCGGCAAAGAAGAAGGCGATGCAAGTCGTCACTTGGGATGACAACTCCACGTCAAATGAGTCATCCTCAAGTGATGAAGAAGACAACGCGACAGCATTCCACGCGTCCACTACATCTTCACCCTTCATGTGCTTGATGGCAAGTACCTCCGATTCCTTGTCCAACTCCTCCCATGTTGAAAAGAACGCTACGGACAACGAATCGAGCAATTCTGAAGGTGAAGATTTTGCTCTTGCCTACCATAAGCTTTTGAGGGATTCAAAGAAACTGGCAAAGCAAAACCGGAGTTTGAGAGGGAGATTGCAGGATCTCGAAGAAGAAGCAAAAAGGGCATCCTCTCTCTCAAACGCTCTTGAAGTGGAAAGGGATAATCTAGCCAAAGCAAATGTTTCCCTTCAAGAGTCCAATGAGCTTTCGAGAAAGAACATAGAAATTGGTGGATAAAGCGAATTATTTCTTGAAGCTCTACGGCGAGGCTCGACAGGAAAAATGGAAATGACAAAGACCATACTCCAACTAAAGGATGACTTAAAGAGATTTTCTTCTGGAAGGAGTAAGTTGGACAGGCTTCTTGGTCTTGGTCAAACAAATAAGTTCGGCCTCGGATACACTCAAACTGGAGACATTCCAAGTTCGAGTGGGACAGTTTTTGTGCCTCAGTCGGTATCTCCTCCTCCGACACCGGAATTCACGACAAGCAACGACAACAAGCCTACTTCATCCTCTTCGGGATCGTCAAGATCTAAGGTATGTTTTCGTTGTGGCATTTCAGGGCACATAAGGAGAAATTGCAAGACGGGAGCCAAACGCACACCTCAAGCACCTCTTGCAATGACTACCAAAAGGTGATTCCTCAGAAATCAATTGCAAATCAATTGAAGGAAAAGAGCCTTGGTAGTTCACCGCTCAAGACGACATCATCAAGGAGCAGCAATCTTCAACAAGACGCTTTCACCTAGGAGAATCAACTTCACGACCATTACCGACGCATTCCAAAAAGGTTTGGGTGCGCAAAGGTGAAATTTTTCCTTGTCTTGTTACTAATGTTTCCTTGCATGCATATGATAGTTCGTCTTGGTATCTGGATAGCGGGTGTTCCCGTCACATGACCGGTGACAAAAACTGTTTTCAAACCTTTGAGAAAATCTCCGGAGGACTTGTTGTTTTCGGAGATGGTCGGTCTTCCAAAATTGTTGGAAAGGGAACTATAGCTATTCCGGATGGCCCGGTTCTAAATAATGTGTTATTTGTTCATGGCCTTAAGACTAACCTCATAAGCATAAGTCAACTTTGTGATAATGGTTATTCAGTTAATTTTTCATCTGATGAATGTACTGTAACTGACAAGAACCATGCTTTCTTTTTAAAAGGGGTTAGATCAGAAAACAATTGTTATGTAGTTCCTCATAAAATTTCTGAAAAATGTAACCTAGCATCTTTGAAAAATGAAACACTTTGGCATGAAAGGCTAGGTCACATAAACTTTAAGGAACTTGCTAGAATTTCAAACAAAGATGTGGTCAAGGGGGTTCCTAAACTTTCTTTTGAACAAAACATTGTGTGTGGCGGTTGCCAAAAGGGAAAACAGTCTAGGACTGCACACAAGAACTTGAACCACATAGGTACAAAACGGCCTTTGGAACTTTTGCACATGGATTTAATGGGGCCAACTCGTCAACCATCTTTGGGAGGTAAATGGTATATTTTCTTATTGGTTGATGATTTCTCTAGATATTCTTGGGTAGCATTTTTAAAAGAGAAAGCTGATACTTTTGATTCTTTTCACGAGATTTGCCATCGTATTATGATTGAAAAGAATGAAAAGATTACTCGAGTTAGAAGTGATAGAGGTGGAGAATTCATAAATTCAAATTCATTGATTTTTGCACTTCTAATGGCATTAAACATGAATTCTCAGCACCCTATACACCTCAACAGAATGGTGTAGTCGAGCGCAAAAACAGGGTCGTACAGGAGATGGCACGTGTTATGCTTCATAGCCGGAACCTACCGTTATATTTTTGGGCTGAAGCGGTGAACACTGCTGTCTATGTTATTAATCGCGTGTATTTGCGCCCGGGGACTTTAAATACACCATATGAACTATGGTTTTGTAGAAAACCTAACATCAAATATTTTCGTATCTTTGGGAGTCGGTGTTTTATTTTACGTGACCGCGAGAATCTTGGAAAATTTGACTCTCGAAGTGACGAAGGGATTTTCTTAGGTTATTCTACAAACAGTAGAGCATATCGAGTTTTTAACTTAGAATCTAAGACGATCGTAGAATCGATAAATGTTAAGGTAGATGAAGCTTTTCACTTTGAATCTGAAAAATCTACCCTCGATATCTCTCTTGATGATGATACACCTGCTAATGCATCTTCTTCTAACAATTCTTTCGATAATAATGATGCATCTAACGGTTCTTCAAGTTTATCTGATGTGCAGGAATCATCTCGTGTACCTCCGACTACTCCTTACCTCAAACGTTACGCATCTCCAAGGATCATCCTGAATCGAACATCATTGGAGATCCACAAGAAGGAGTTAGAACTCGGAGACAATTGGTTTGCGGATTCGCTTGCTACGTATCTCAAATCGAACCAAAGAATGTTGATGAAGCTCTTCAAGATGACTACTGGATTGAAGCAATGCAGGAAGAGCTCCATCAATTTGAGCGAAACAAAGTCTGGGAATTAACGAAGCCTCCGAAGCAACACAATGTGATAGGTACCAAATGGATTTTCAAGAACAAGAAAAATGAAGATGGTACTATCATCAGGAACAAAGCAAGGTTAGTTGCTCAAGGCTACTCTCAAGTAGAAGGTATAGACTTTGATGAAACTTTCGCCCCTGTAGCTAGACTCGAGTCCATTCGTATCTTATTTGCGATTGCTTGTCATTTTAAAATCAAATTATTTCAAATGGACGTTAAGAGCGCATTTTTAAATGGGTTTTTAAATGAGGAAGTTTATGTGGCTCAACCGAAAGGTTTTGTGGACCATAAACTACCTAACCATGTTTTTCGTCTGAAAAAGGCTCTTTACGGTCTGAAACAAGCACCGCGAGCATGGTACGAAAGGTTGACAAAGCACCTTTTGGAAAAGGGCTATACTCGAGGGGGAGCTGACAGGACTCTCTTTGTGAAGCATTATCAAAACAATTTCATTGTAGCACAAATCTATGTCGATGACATTGTATTTGGCGCAACAAGAGATAATGATGCTTCTAAATTCGCGGAGACCATGGAAAGCGAATTTGAGATGTCCATGATGGGCGAATTGACTTATTTTCTTGGATTACAAGTTAAACAAAACGATGAAGGTATTCACTTGTGTCAATCCAAGTATGCAATGGAGTTGGTCAAAAAGTTTGATTTAGAAAATTCTAAGGATTTTCCGACTCCAATGGGAACTAGCCATAAGGGACTTGGAAGTGAATCACATAGTGAGAATGTAGACGAGAAACTGTATCGCAGTATGATTGGAAGTCTACTTTATCTCACGGCTAGTCGCCCGGATATATCCTTCAGTGTTGGGATTTGCGCGAGATATCAATCAGCACCGAAGGAGGTTCACCTGAAAGCGGTGAAACGGATCATCCGATATATCAAAGGTACAATAAATTTCGGAATTTGGTATCCTATGGGAACAAGTTTGGATATTGTTGGATACTCAGATGCCGATTGGGCTGGATCAGTGGATGATCGGAAAAGCACGAGTGGTGCATGCTTCTATCTTGGCCATTGCCTTGTTGCATGGCACAGTAAAAAGCAGAACTGCATAGCACTCTCGACTGCCGAAGCGGAGTACATTTCAGCAGGAAGTTGTTCAACCCAATTGATTTGGATGAAAAGCGTGTTGAGCGATTTCCGGATTTCAGCATCTTCGGTAACCATTCTTTGTGACAACACTAGTGCTATTAACATTTCTAAAAACCCTGTGTTGCACTCTAGAACAAAACATATTGAACTTAGATATCATTTTCTTAGAGAGCTAGTTGAATCAAATATTCTTCAACTGTCATATATTTCAACTGAGGATCAATTAGCTGATATCTTAACAAAACCTTTGGATCAAAAACGTTTTATTCACTTGCGTAAAGCAATTGGCATGCTTTCCTTGAAATAACCTTTTTGAAACCTTTGCTTAGGTTAGGTTTTGTTTTTGTTTTTGTTTTGTTCTTTATCTATGTTTTGTACATAGGACATTAATTGAGCATAAATCATAATTGACTTTAATTGCATCTTTTCATGCATTTAGAAATTTATTATGCTTTTGATATCATAATATTTCAATGTTGCAATGATCATTTATGTTAATTAAGTCATCTTTTAAGTGATCAAAGTCAATTTCTCTCTCAATGATCTCTTGGTATAGTCATTATCTTATTTGATTGCTTAGTCGAGTATGAATGCGAGATCAATTTTTGGTTGAATACCTTATATATTAAATAATTGATAGCCAATTGAGGGGGAGTCAAAGAAAAGTAAAATGCTCAAAAGATGTGGAAAGAGTTACATCCCAATGAGGAGTGTGAAAACTACCACCACATGGAGGAAAAGAAGGTCGTCCGAGTACTGTGTGCAGCTACCACATGAATACCAAGCATGGTTTGTCAATTTTTGATTAAATAAAATGCATATTGAAATACTTGACTCTGTCAAATTTCAAGGTTGGTATAAGGTGGGATTTTTAATGAAAGATGCTCAAAGAGCCACTCCTTCAACAGATTGTCTAGATATATTATCTAACTTATCTGGGATTTCAAACATCTATTGATCTTGGTATTTCATTTTCTTTACCAAAATTGATGATTTGATAAAGGCATTACGCATAAGATCAGGATAGATGTAATTGAAGTTGTTCAACTTTAAGTGTTTTAAATTTCATAAATTTTCGTTTCATTTTTGAGTATTTTTGATAGATTTTGTATAATCTATTTCTTGTTGTATGAAACGATGATTTTTGTTTAAAGTTGATATGCTAAAGTGCTTACATACTTTTTCTGGATTTTATGGAATTTTTCTGAATTTTTCTGAAGAAAAAGTTGGAGCCGATCCGGATCGGACTAAGTGATCCGGATCCCGAACGCAGGATTCTTCCTGCGGGTGGCCGATCCGGATCACGGCTAGGGTTTTAATAAGAACAAGGGTTTTGATTTCTTTTACCCAATCTTTTGTTCTTAAGTCTCTAGAGCTTCTCTCTCTAGATTTCTTGCTTCTTGGAGCTTTCAAACTCAAAGTTCTTCGATTCCAAGTAAGTTTTATTGATCAAAATCTCGGTTTTTCACAGTTTTTCTTATTTGCTCAAAACGTGAGTTGAAATCATGGATCTTTTTCGTTTGTGAATGGTTTTTGATCAAATTTCTTTTGAAATAAGAACTCTGGGTAGATTAGTTTTGATTATATGCTGGGTTTTCTCAAGATTAACGAATTTTTGGGCTTCGATTTCTAAAAATTCTGTTTTAGGGCATATAAGAGGAATTTTTGAAAATTATGGAATTGATCCACTTTTAAAATTCTTTTTCCAAAACTAATTTGATTCTTGGCTTCTCTACATGATTATGATTGTTTAGGTACAATTTTTCAAATTTTTTAAAATTAACAATTTTTCATGTGTTCTTGAGTTGGTCTTCACAGGATACTTTTCACACTAGCGATCAAAATGGTGATCACATGGATTATTTTCCTACTTGCTGCCATGGTCCATGCTAAGGACACTGTCAAGCCTAAAAGGACTAAGCGAACTAAGAAGACTCAGAATGATTCCGATACGGAATCAGAGACTGCTTCGATTGACTGGGATAACCTCGAGATCGAGGAAGATGTGCCCATTGTCTCAAAAGGGAAAGCTACTGCTGAAGCCTCCAAGGCAAAGCCTCCTCCTACTGCAGCTGAAAAAGGAAAGGCTCCCATGGACCCAAGTCCAATTGGAACAAGAATGAAAACCGGTGCAAGAAAAAGAGGCAGTGCTCGGGGCATTTCGATTAACGAACCTATTGCTAGCCCGCCTCCACAACAGGAATTCATCAGCTCCGCAAGAATCAAAGATTTTGAGAAGAGGGAATGCATTGGCGAAAGACATGTCAATGTCAAACCAATGAAGGAACGATCTACAGTCTTTGGGATTTTGTTTGACCAGGTCGGTCTTGCTCCAATTTGCAACTTCCCTGAGACTACTGGGTACTGTCCACACTTAGTACGAATGTTCTATCAGAACGCTGCAAGTTTAATTGATCACGATGACGGGCGTCGAGAATTTCATACTTTGGTTAAAAATATTAAAATCAAAGTCACTCCCCAACTGATTAGAGAAGTGCTGGGTATGAAAGCCAGAGCCGATGGACTCCATTACCTTAAAACTCAAAGCTTCAACAACAACTCCTGGAGAGTGGTTGTAGATGGAATTTGTCTCCCGGATACTTTGTCGACAGGAAATTCAGTTTTCTCTAAAGAGCTTCGACCAGAGTATCGGTATATAAACTTCATTGTCTGCTACAACATTCTTCCCAACATGAATACGAAGGTTCTTCGATGGGATAGGATGTTATTCCTTTATCTTCTTGGAAACCCGGCCGCATCGATGGGAGCAAACTTGAATATTCCTTATCTAATTTGGTCAAGGATGGCGCGGTATGTGGAACACTCTCATCCCACAGAGAGACTACCTTATCCAATGATAATCATGCGCATCCTTAGAAAGTTTAAAGTTGATACAAGCGCGAGCTCATACATGTACAGTTTGGGAACCATCAATGAGACAACAATTGTGAAGTCTCTATCGACAAAACAAGATGATCCTCCATCTCCTCCAATCCGACAAAGAGCTCGACCACAAGCAACAACTTCTACAGCTCCTGTTCCACCTGCACAGCAAGCACCTCCATCCACTTCTGATGATGATGCTTCTGTCAGCTCAATCTTTAAAGAACAACAGTGACTCTCCAACGAACAAGAACGCATGTCTGCTGAGTTCGCTGAAATGAAGGAAGATCTCAAAGAAGTCAAGAAAGAACAAGCTGTAATGATCCAAGATCTCAAAGAAGTGAAGAAGGAGCAAGCTTCCATGAATAAACGGATCAAGAAAATATTTCAGAAGCTTGGGTGTATCAGCTCTGACGATTCTCCATAAAATTTCCTTCTAATCTTTTCTTTTGCAGGTTTTTAAGTTTCTTAATTTGTATTTAAACTTGTTTAACTCTCTTTAATTTTTGGCTAACTTTGTGACAAAAAGGGGGAGAGAGATTAGAGAGAAGAACTTTGAACTTTGTGTGAGAAACTTTGACCTTGGTGACAGGTAAGTATTACAACTTTTGGTTTTTATCTGGTGATTTGTTGCATGTCCCTACTAACTATTCGACTAACTATTTGGGCATGTAATATGACTAACAAGTTGTTTGATTACTAACAAACAAAGTTATGACATTTGGAATCTTATTGCTTAGAAGATATGTCAATGTTTGATTGTTATCTTATTACATATCTGAATTACTAAATGTCATGATGAGTATAAACTCTATCTCTGCTAGGTTTTGTATGCTTCAATTCTTGAGGTATCTAACGATTCTTTTGTCAAGAATGATTTCTTTTTGCAGAGAGTACAGATGTCTAAGTCTAGAGTCTGTTTTAGGAGTTTATCTCATGTATTTAATTTTTGGATCTCCATTGTAAATTTTTGTTGTATGGTGATAGCAACAAAAATATCCTTTTTGAATTTTCTTTAGTGGATTTGTGTTTTGTCACGAAACCGCCAAAGGGGGAGATTGTTACGGAATTTGAGTTGGCGTATTTCGTGAAAGTATTAAGTCTTGAAGATTGAAGATGAGAGAACTTTGGATCATATACCTCAATCTCAAGAAAGAAGAATTCAAAAGGATCAGGTATGTTTAACTAAAGATTTTTGGTGATCCGAATACTTCTTGTAGTGTAGAAACACCTGGAAGAATTTTTAATTGCATAAACATCAAAAACTGGACATGGGACATGTTCAGGATCCGGATCAGACCTTGCAATCCGGATCCCGAAGGGTGTTCGTTCATACACTGGTTCAATCCGGATCGCAGCATCTTTTGATCCGGATCCCGAACACTAGTTTTACCTTTTGCTTGAACGATCCGGATCAGGATTTGCAATCCGGATCCCGAACATGGTGTTTGGTGAAACTGTATGAACGATCCGGATCGGGAACTTCGATCCGGATCCCGAACCCTGTTTTCTGGAATTGTCTATCACGCTACGCGATCCGGATCGCTAATCCGATCCGGATCGCCGTCCTGAAAATTTCCAGAAAAGGATGGTTTTTGATCCTTATCTTCTTCCAATGGTTTCTAACCTATAAATAGACCCTTTATTCATTTTCTAGGGTATCCGAAAAATACGACCGAAAGAGAAAAATCCACATATAGAGAAGAAAGGAAATCAATAGATTAATTCTATGTTTCTTCATCTATATTGATTGATTTGATTCTAGGTTTTCCATACTCAGATTTTGAGTAGAATCAAATCAATGAATACTTAGATGGTATTTCCGATCTATTTCTAATCTAAGTATTCGGCGGATCATCACCACCCAAAAACAACGATTTACCCAAAATCGGCGAGTGGACTCGCGTGGCCTTGTGGATTCAAGGTGCAACCGCTCTCGTGGATTCGGAGCGAGGTACGTTCGTGGATTCGAAGCGTGCTACTGGGTGAAGACCGTGGATTCGGTCGGACGTCGTGGACTCGACGTTGGACGCTGAGGATTCGGCGTTGGGCGCAGATCGTGGATTCGAGAAGCGTCGTGGAGCGAGCGGAGAAGATCTACTAGGAGCGTATGGTAAAAGGTTGAGTCGTCTGTGAGTACGTTAAATCACCTTGTACGTGTTTTAATTCTAGTGGATTTCGCCGTGTTATCGGTCCCGTGGTTTTTTACTCCGGTTTGGAGTTTTTCCACGTAAAAATCTTGCGTGTTCATTTATTTTTTCCGCATTGGGTTTTATTGCGCAATGATTTTTTGAGTGTTTATTGTTTACACCTATTCACCCCCCTCTAGGTGTTTTTTCCCCTATTTAGATCCATAATTAATATAACCCAACAAAATATGCATGCATTCTATCAAATAGAATTAGAGAACCGTCCACCGGTTCTGGAGATGAAGCAACCCACCTGAAACGCTTTCTGCAGGCAAAGCCGAAGTCGGTGAAGTGCGCAGTCACCCGCTATCAAAATCCGCCGAAACTGCACCCTCGGTACACGGTCGCGCAAGCCTCTGCTCAATAAACAACACAACCAACAACAACACGATCAATACCCCAAAACACCCAAACAGCACACGCTGTTTTTACCAACCAGCACAAAGAAAGGGATTTCTCACCCGCGTGCAGTCTCCAAAAATCCCAAAAAAATCACCACTGCGATCCTCGCGATGAGTAGATGCAAATTGAGTATTCATACATCTTATTCCAACACCTGTAGGTCAAGATACAATTAAAGCATCGCCGTAAGCCAAAACCTTCAAAATCACAAGCCTGTAGAAACTCAGTCCCCAAAGAAGCTTAATTATCACCTTCGAAGAGTCCTCCAAAAATTCCAATAAAAATACAAGCGCGTTCCTCTCAAAGTGTAGATGTCGATCGAGTCCTCGTACGTTGAAATCCAATACCCGAGTATAGAGATAAAAATCCGACAAGCCTCCGCTGTCCAGAAAACCACCAGCAGAAAAGAGGTTCAAAGATGTCTCGTAAACCATGCCAAGAACTCAAAATGAGGCAAAGTGATCAACACGGAATCGAAGACGTACCTCTCATAAACGCGCTGCCGTAAAAATTGGCTCAAAAGTCCAACAGGGTAGCTCATGGGGTCTCGCGCACTGAAATCCGACGGTAGAAGCCAAAATCCAAGGAGCGTCAAAGTGCGCCGCGTCGCAGTAACCATCGATGCCGCGGCCTCCAAAAAATCCGGGGATCCATCAAAGGGTGGAGGAGAGGGAGAGAAACAACCTTTCTTAAGGCCTCAGCCCAAGAGAAGCTCGGGAAAGCCCTCAAAAAGAAGCCCAAAGGGGCTATTTATAGCCCAACCCCAACACACCAAAGAATCCGGATTCTGGCGCCGGATTCGGGCTCCCGAATCCGGCCCGAACCCGCTACTGTGCGCGCCCGGATCACCCTCGGCGCGCCACGTCACCCGATCCGCGCCCGGCGTACGCCCGCCCGCGAATCGCGGCGCGCCGCGTGGCAGCGCGGTCCACGGCGGGGACCGTGGGCCGCGGTTCACGGCGGCCCAGTTGGGTCCCTGCACCCGCTAATGAGCGGGCGACATGTGGCCTAGTGGGGTCCACCATGCGCCGCGCCCGCACCGCTGTCACGCGTGCGTTGACCGGCCACTCCCCGCACGCCACGTGTCCAAGCCGAAGTCCGCTGGTCCCGGTGCACGCCCAAGTCCGTGGACCAGCCTGCCCGCCGGCGCCCCTTTGCCTGCCCACGCCCCTTGCCCCCGCGCTCCGCCGCTGCCCGACGCCGCCGGTGCTGCCCAAGCCTGCCAAAATAGTAAACCTTGCCTCGAAATCCGTATTTTGGCATCCGGGCTCCAAAAAATACAAGTAAATAGTCCATTTTCATCGTTTTCACGCGCTGAATCCAAATCCGATATCTGTTTTGCCAAATTCCACTTCTAAAATTTGTCGAAGGCATTCGGACAAGTAAACTCAATCCAAATTTCGCGCTGGGTCCATTTCTTGAGTTTGATTTGCGCACAAACAGCACCATCACACATCATAGGCCTCCAGAAGCCACAATTCACACTGCAAAAGCTCTGCGGAGATCTGGGTCATCACAGCGGCGGTCGTCACGGTCTCCAAGAACTGGCCTGTCCCCCGTCATCGGGGGCTGGCCGCTTTCTCTCAGAACTCTGCATGGCCAACCCCCCCTTCTAGCAAGCACGGCGTCGCGTCCCTCCACCCATAGGGCATGCTCAACGGCCTCCTCAAGGGTCTGAAGCCTCTGAGCATGCACCAGGGTATAAAACTCACTGCGGAGGCCGGTCTTGAACAGCTCAACCTGATGTGGCCCGTCGCGGGCGACGAAGGGCATGCAGTTAAGCAACTGCATGAACTCCTGTAATGTCACAAACTATCTTGTGTTTATTTTAACCCCTTTTGAATAAATTAGTTGTTTAAGAAATTAATTAGCGGGACTTCTTGGGTACAGCATCGGTGCGTGCGGGTATTTTTCAGTGTTAGAGCTAGAAAAATGGGGAACGGCAAAGCGATCGGATCTGAAATCCGATTTGCGGATCTCCCGGAATGGGTTTCGGTACTCGTAGGATGCACCGGAACTCGTGCCATGTTATCGGCACGCTTTTCGAGAAGATGGAAATCTTTATGTTATATCATCCGATTGAGGGTTTTATTTTGTACGTACGAAAGGGAAATAAAATATTTATTTATTATTTTCCAAGAAAACGGAAACCCTAATCGGTGAGAAAAGAGAGAAAAAGGAAACCCTAATCGGAGAAAAAAGAGATCAGATCTTCCATCTTCTTCGATCAACGTGTCGGAAGCCGGGATCTGAGCGTCACCGTCAACGGGGATTGGATCCGGATTCTCACTACCGCGAGGAACGAGATCGGGTTGTCTTCTCCGTTTGAGCGAGGTTAGCGGTGTTTACCTCTCTCACGTTTTCGTCGTTCTGAGTTTCGTGTTTTTGGTTCTGGGTTTTTGCGTTTTTGGTTTGTTGTTTGGGCGACCTAGGATGCCCGCACCGCTGCCGCGCCCCTTGCACGCGCCGCGCGTGGCAGCCGCCGCTGCCGCGCCCGCAGCGCGCACCCGCGCGGGGCTGGAGCCCGCGTGGGGCTGGTGCCCACGCGGGGCCGCACCGCCGCAGCGCGCACACGCGCGGGGCTGCGCCGCACGCAGCACGCCCGCACGGGGCTGGTGCCCGCGCGGGGCCGCACAGCCGCAGCGAGCGCCCGCATGGGCGTTGGTGCCCACGCGGAGCTGCTCCGCATACGCCGCGCCGCGTTGTTTCTGCGCCGCGCTGTTCTTGCGCCGCGTCTGGGTGGATCTTGGCATTCTCTATCTTGTTCTGGACAGAGTTCGGGGCTACAGTTTTCGCAAGTCTCGGTTT
Source organism: Tillandsia fasciculata (assembly GCA_029168755.2). Taxonomy (NCBI): domain Eukaryota; kingdom Viridiplantae; phylum Streptophyta; class Magnoliopsida; order Poales; family Bromeliaceae; genus Tillandsia; species Tillandsia fasciculata. The sequence goes on along the minus strand of JAQOTM010000321.1, from coordinate 181,495 downwards.
AGCTTAGTGATGTTATGTTTTGTTGGGGTTTTCCCTTTTTAGGTCTGGGAATCGTGCAAGGGCGCAGGACGGTTTCAGGTGTTCTGTTCAACGCGATCCAAGGTGGGTACCCTTATCGTGCGTCCTTTTTAAAGTGAGGTCTCAACATGTGTTATGTAAGAGTAAAGTAGATGTGTTAATGGTTTACAACTAACCCCTTTTCGCATGAGTATCCCTTTATGACTATCTGTTACGACGGGTGTCGCGGTGCTCCATATCGCACACCGTCTTCAGTTTTTATGCTCATGGCTGCTCACACGCACACCAGCGGTTTGGCCACCGCATCGGTGTACTTTTCCAGAGAGGTGGTACATTGACCCGTGTACTCCATAAGGTGACGTGGTGGGGGACCCCTTACAGTTACTTAAGGTGCCACGCAAGTACGGTAGAGGGGTTAAAAGCTCCAAGGTGAGAGCAAGGTGAATCTGTTCGCTGGAGGTCTTTGGACCTTCTGGCAGGTGTTCCGTTTTGACTTACAGGGGTATTGTGGATTCATGAGGGGGAGTTTCAGATGCTCTGGTAATCGGTTTGCTTTCCTTTCAGTACTTTAGCATCTTTTATGTTTACATCTACCTCTTACTCTTCGGTCACTGACTTCCCACACTGTGATAGGTTCGGTCAAGGGTGGGGTCCGGGGCGACAGTGAGTCCGCGACTCGAGGTTCTTAGCCCGATTAGGGGCTGGTGACATTTCCTTTACTTACGTTTTGTTTACTTTTGGTTAGTTAGCTTATGTGCGTGTGATACTTTGTTGTATGGATGTTGGATTCGAACTGTGTTTTACTGTGGATGAATGTTTCCCTTACTAGTTGTTGTTTCGGCCACTCTTTCGAATCAAGTAAAAAGATTGCGAAATTATTTAATAAAATTAGGGTGTCGTGTGGGCACCGTTTTACAACCCGTGGATTTATCCTTTCAAAACGTGGGTGGCCGGCTTGGTTATGGCGATTGATGATATCTTTTCCCTCAACGTAACTCCTTGGCTAATGTGGTTAAAGTACGATTTATGCTGGCGACGCCGTGCATATACAAAGGAGACTCCGTCCGTTTGCGGGGTGAATTTATATATGTGGCGGATCTGCGCACGTGCCCGGCGGGAGTACTTATATAAAAAAAAAAAAGTACACATTTTTCGCTTATTTTAAATCCCCGGGGCGTGACAGATTTTATGGTATCAGAGAAAACAACTTTAACCAAGGTAGTCGTTGACCAACATCCACAGGAGTACATAACCGCTGGCAACTGACCAACGAGATAGTCAAGGAATAGGTGCGTAGAGCGCGAGTGAGTTTGGGAAAAAGGGGATAGAGTCCCGGTTTGTTCGCAGGTCTTGGTGTTAGACCAGTTAAGTCTAGGGTTGACCCGGTTTCTATGTATGCACAGATAATAGCCCAGTTTTGGTCTTCAATCAACGATGCGGGAATGGACGTGATGGCTTTGACAGCTGCGGAGAACCGGCTACTTCGACAATAGTTGCACGACATGGCCGGGCAACTGTTAACCCTCACCGAACGCATGTACTCATTGACACAAGATACCGGTGTGACCGATTGTGTTCCCTTTGGTAGGAGGAACGAACCCCACATGGCCCGTTTTGTCGTGGACGACTTGAGGAGCGGCACCTTTCGGGTGATGCCAGCAGTAGGGTTGCCCACTTTTCGAGAGATGGTCGACGTGGCCACTTGGGTGGAACGAGAACTGACCGACGCTCGTGCCTGGCGGGAGGACCTTGAGCCCAATCAGCGCCAGAAGCGACCCCATCCTTATCCTAGGGAGGGCCTCTCCAAGGAAAGCCGACCACCTAAACATCCGAATATGAAGCAAGGGATCAAGAGTACGCCGATAAGAGAGCAAGATGTTGGGTTTAGGTTAATAAAGATCTAATAGGGGAAAAAACACCTAGAGGGGGGGGGTGAATAGGTGTAAACAATAAACACTCAAAAAATCATTGTGCGATAAAACCCAATGCGGAAAAATAAAAGAACACACAAGATTTTTACGTGGAAAACTCCAAACCGGAGTAAAAAACCACGGGACCGATAACACGGCGAAATTCACTAGAGTTAACACACGTACAAGGTGATATAACGTACTCACAGACGACTCAACCTTTTACCATACGCCCTAGTCGATCTTCCCGCTCGCTCCACGACGCTTCTCGAATCCACGATCCGCGCCCAACGCTGAATCCACAGCGTCCAACGTCGAGTCCACGACGTCCAACCGAATCCACGGTCTTCACCCAATGGTACGCTTCGAATCCACGAACGCACCTCGCTCCGAATCCACGAAAGCGATAACACCTTGAATCCACAAGGCCACGCGAGTCCACGCGCCGATTTTGGGGTAAATCGTTGTTTGTTTGGGTGGTGATGATCCGCCGAATACTTAGATCAAGAGTAGATCGGAAATACCATCTAAGTATTCATTAGTTTGATTCAACTCAAGATGTGAGTATGAAAACCTAGAATCAAACTAATCAATATAGATGAAGAAACATAGAATAGATCTATTGATTTCCTTTCTTCTCTATATGTGGATCTAAGGCCGTATAAAATGATATGTGAAAATGACGGCTCTATTTGGATTGCCCTAGAAATGACCATAGGGTCTATTTATAGGTTAGAAACCCTAGGAAGAATATTCGGATCAAAAACAAACTTTTCTGGAAAGTTTTACCGACGGCGATCCGGATTGTATAAGCCACGATCCGGATCGCAGACGCACAGAATGCAGTTTCCAGAAAATCACCTGTTCGGGATCCGGATCATAATCCACGATCCGGATCGTTCATACATTTTCACAAAACATCCCATTCGGGATCCGGATTGTACAAGCTGTGATCCGGATTGCAGCAATGTATGAACGAACACCTTTCGGGATCCGGATTGAAAGTCCACGATCCGGATCCTGAACATGTCCCATGTCCAGTTTTTGATGAATAAGCAGTTAAAACCTCTTCCAGGTGTTTCTACACTATAAGAAGTATTCGGATCATCAAAATTATTTAGTTAAACGTACCTGATCCTTTTGAATTCTTCTTTCTTGAGATTGAGGTATACGATCCGAAGTTTCTTCATCTTCAATCTTCAAGACTTAATACATTCACGAAATACGCCAACTCAAATTCCGTAACAATCTCCCCCTTTGGCGGTTTCGTGACAAAACACAGATCCACAAAGAAAATTCAAAAAGATATTTTTGTTGCTATCACCATACAACAAAAATTTACAAAAGAGTTCCAGAAATTAAAAACATGAGATAAACTCCTAAGACAGACTCTAGACTTAGACATCTGTAACCTCTGCACACAGAAAACATTCTTGACAAACAAAATCGTTAGATACCTCAAGAATTGGAACATAGAAAACCAAGTGCAGAGATAGAGTTTGATCTCACCATGACATTTAAAAGAATCAGATATGTGAAAGAAACATAGTTAAAACCAACATATCTTCTAAGCAGTCGAAAACCAAATGTCAAAGTATGTTAGTCCAACATCAACTTGTTAGTCATATTACATGCCCAAATAGTTAGTCGAATAGTTAGTATAGAAGCATGTCACAAATCACAAAAGAAAACCAAAGTTGAGTTGAGATTCATACTTACCTTGATATCATCGATATTCACAATCATTGTTCAAAGTTCATCATTGTTCATTGTTTTCGCTAACTCTCTCCCCCTTTTTGTCACAAAACAAAGCCAAATAATTACAACAAAAGGAGAGTTAACAACATAAACACACATCATAAACCTGCAAAACAGAACAAAAAGCAAAGTCAGAGGAAAATGATTATAACATAGATTTACTCCTGAGAGTCGGAGTCATCCGAGGTCGTGCAACCCATTTTCGCAAACAACTTCTTCACAAGTTTCTTTACTGAAGAGACTGACTTGGTCAAAGTGACTTGAGAAGCTGTGATAATTTCCATCTCATTTTTCATAACATGAAGATCGCCTTTCATTTCAGAAAATTCAGCGGACATACGTTCCTGTTCATTTGAAAGCCGCTGTTGTTCTTTGAAGATGGATGTCACCGAGGCATCATCGTCAGAAGTAGATGCAGGTGCCTTCTGTTTCGGAGGAACGGGGGCAGTGGAAGAAGTTGCATGCGTTCGAACTCGTTGGCCAATTGGAGGAGAAGGAGGATCATCCTGCTTTGTTGTCAAAGACTTGACAATGGTTGTCTCATTTATTGTCCCCAAACTATACAAATACGAACTCGCGCTCGTATCCACCTTAAAACTCCTAAGGATGCGCATTATGATCATTGGATATGGTAGTCGCTCAGAGGGATGTGAGTGTTCGACATACCGCGTCATCCTATTCCAAATGAGGTAGGGGATGTTCAGGTTTGCTCCCATTGCTGCAGTTGGGTTTCCAAGAAGATAAAGAAATAGCAACCTATCCCATCGGACGATTTTCGTGTTCATGTTGGGAAGAATGTTGTAGCAAATAATGAAGTTTAAGTACTTGTACTCCTTCTTGAGTTCCCTGGAGTAAACTGAATTTCCGGCAGACGTAGTATCCGGAGAGCAGGTTCCATTGACTACTATTCTCCAAGAGTTGGCTGTGAAGACCTGAGTCTTCAAATAATGAACTCCGTCTGAGATGGCTGTCATACCGAGCACCTCTCCAATCAGTTGGGGAGTGACTTTGATCTTGATACCTTTTACAAAGGTATGAAATTCTCGGCGTCCATCAACTTCATCAATAAGACCTGCTGCATTCTGATAGAAGATCCGAACTGAGTGTGGACAGTACCCAGTTTTCTCAGGAAAGTTGCAGATCGGACCAAGACCAACTTGATCAAACAGAGCTCCAAACTCTGCAGATCTATTCCTCATCTGTTGTACATTGACATGTCGTTCTCCTATGCATTCACGTCGTTCAAAAGCTCGAAGACGGTCAGAATTAACGACTACCTCTTCAACACGTGGCGGAGAGTCAGGAGCTATTGGTGCATCAATGTAGTGTCTCGTCGTAATCCATAACGTCTAGCAAGTCGTTTCCGTTTGAAGAGATAATTGAGTAGACATAGGAACATTCCCAGTATCATGGTGCTTTCCCTTTTCGGTTAGATTTTGAAGGCAATACCTCATCATCATCATCATCAGTCAGCATATCCCAGTGTACTTCATCAGGGTTCTTTTCAAGTTCAGTGTCACTTATAACTTTCACTTCTCCTTTTCGTTGAACTTTCTTGGCGCGCTTCAATTTGTTGGTTGGTCGAGTGAGTACCATGGACTAGTAGCAGAATGATCCAGGAGAATGCCATTGATTCTAGTGCTTTGAGTTTAAGAAAGTGTCCTGTGAAAACCAACTCAAGAACATATGAAAAATTGTCAATTTTGAAAAATTTGAAAACATTGTACCTAGACAATCATAATCATATAGAGAAGCCAAGAATCAAATTAGTTTTCCAAAAAGAATTTTAAAAATAGATCAAATCCATGATTTACAGAAATTCCTCTTTTATGCCCTAAAACCGAATTTTTAGAAATCGAAGCCTAAAAATACGTTAATCAAGTGAAATCCCAGCATAAAAGTAAAACTAATTGACCCAGAGTTCTTATTTCAAAAGAAATTTGATCAAAAACCATTCACAAACGAAAAAAATTCCAACTTTTCAACTCACGTTTGATGAAAAACCATAAAAACTGTGAAAAACCGAGTTTTGATCATGAAAACTTACTTGAATCCGAAGAACTTTGAGTTTTGAAGCACCAGGAAGCAAGAAATCTAGAGAGAGAAACTCTAGAAGCTTGAAAACCAGAAATTAGGGTAAAGAAATCTCGAATCTGAAAGTTTCTATATAGAACCCTAGCCGTGATCCGGATCGGCCGAGAATGTGATCCGGATCGGCCACCCGCGGGAAAAATCCTGCGTTCGGGATCCGGATCACTTGCCACGATCCGGATCGGCTACACCTTTTTCTTCAGAAAAATTAAGAAAAATACAATAAAATCCAGAAAAAGTATGTAAGCACTTTATCATGTCAACTTTAAACAAATGACATCGTTTCATACAACAAGAAATAGATTATGCAAAATCTATCAAAAATATCCAAAAATGAAACGAAGATTTACGAAAGTTAAAACACTTAAAGTTGAACAACTTCAATTACATCTATCTTGATCCTATGTGTAATGTCTTTATCAAATCATCAATTTCAGTAAAGAAAATGAAGTACCAAGATCAATAGATGTTTGAAATCCCAGATAAGTTAGATAATATATCTAGACAATCTGTTGAAGGAGTGGCTCTTTGAGCATCTTAAATCAAAAATCCCACCTTATACCAACCATGAAATACGACTGAGTCAAGTATTTCAATATGATTTCATCAACAATTTTTCAAACAAAAGTTTGCTTTTCATTCATGGAGTATCTTTTTCTTTCATTTTCTCCATGTGGTGGTAGTTTTCACACTCCTCATTGGGATGTAACTCTTTCCACATCTTTTGAGCATTTCACATTTCATTGACTCCCCCTCAATTGGCTATCAATTATTTAATATATAAAGTATTCAACCAAACCATTGATCTCGAATTCATACTCGACTAAGCAATCAAATATGATAATGACTATACCAAGAGATCATTGAGAGAGAAATTGACTTTGATCACTTAAAAGATGGTTTAATTAACGTAAATGATCATTGCAACATTGAAATATTATGACATCAAAAGCATAATAAATTTCTAAATGCATAAAAGGATGCAATTAAAGTCAATTATGATTTATGCTCAATTAATGTGCTATGTACAAAACATAGATAAAGAACAAAACAAAAACAAAAACAAAAACAAAACCTAATCTAAGCAAAGGTTTCAAAAGAGTTTATTTCAAGGAAAGCATGCCAATTGCTTTACGCAAGTGAATAAAACGTTTTTGATCCAAAGGTTTTGTTAAGATGTCAGCTAATTGATCCTCAGTTGAAATATATGACAGTTGAAGAATGTTTGATTCAACTAGCTCTCTAAGAAAATGATATCTAAGTTCAATATGTTTTGTTCTAGAGTGCAACACAGGGTTTTTAGAAATGTTAATAGCACTAGTGTTGTCACATAAAATGGTTACCGAAGATGTTGAAATTCGGAAATCGCTCAACACGCTTTTCATCCAAATCAATTGGGTTGAACAACTTCCTGCAGAAATGTACTCCGCTTCGGCAGTCGAGAGTGCTATGCAGTTCTGCTTTTTACTGTGCCATGCAACAAGGCAGTGGCCAAGATAGAAGCATGCACCACTCGTGCTTTTCCGGTCATCCACCGATCCAGCCCAATCGGCATCTGAGTATCCAACAATATCCAAAGTCGTTCCCATAGGATACCAAATTCCGAAATTGATTGTACCTTTGATATACCGGATGATCCGTTTCACCGCTTTCAGGTGAACCTCCTTCGGTGCTGATTGATATCTCGCACAAATCCCAACACTGAAGGATATATCCGGGCGACTAGCCGTGAGATATAGTAGACTTCCAATCATACTGCGGTACAGTTTCTCGTCTACATTCTCACTTTGTGATTCACTTCCAAGTCCCTTATGGCTAGTTCCCATTGGAGTTGGAAAATCCTTAGAATTTTCAAGATCAAACTTTTTGACCAACTCCAGTGCATACTTGGATTGACACAAGTGAATTCCTTCATCGTTTTGTTTAACTTGTAATCCAAGAAAATAATTCAATTCGCCCATCATGGACATCTCAAATTCGCTTTCCATGGTCTCCGCGAATTTAGAAGCATCATTATCTCTTGTTGCTCCAAAAACAATGTCATCGACATAGATTTGAGCAACTATGAAATTGTTTTGATAATGCTTCACAAAGAGAGTCCTGTCAGCTCCCCCTCGAGTGTAGCCCTTTTCCAAAAGGTGCTTTGTCAACCTTTCGTACCATGCTCGCGGTGCTTGTTTCAGACCGTAAAGAGCCTTTTTCAGTCGAAAAACATGGTTAGGTAGTTTATGATCCACAAAACCTTTCGGTTGAGCTACATAAACTTCCTCATTTAAAAATCCATTTAAAAAGGCGCTCTTAACGTCCATTTGAAATAATTTGATTTTAAAATGACAAGCGATCGCAAACAATATACGAATGGACTCGAGTCTAGCTACAGGGGCGAAAGTTTCATCAAAGTCTATACCTTCTACTTGAGAATAGCCTTGAGCAACTAACCTTGCTTTGTTCCTGATGATAGTACCTTCTTCGTTTTTCTTGTTCTTGAAGATCCATTTGGTACCTATCACATTGTGTTGCTTCGGAGGCTTCGTCAGTTCCCAGACTTTGTTTCGCTCGAATTGATGGAGCTCTTCCTGCATTGCTTTAATCCAGTAATCATCTTGGAGAGCTTCATCAACATTCCTTGGTTCGATTTGAGATACATAGCATGCAAATCCGCAAACCAATTGTCTCCGTGTTCTAACTCCTTCTTGTGGATCTCCAATTATGTTCGATTCAGGGTGATCCTTGGAGATGCGTAACGTTTGAGGTAGAGGAGTAGGCGGAGGTACACGAGATGATTCCTGCACATCAGATAAGCTTGAAGAACCGTTAGATGCATCAACATTATTATCGAAAGAATTGTTAGAAGAAGATGCATTAGCAGGTGTATCATCATCAAGAGAGATATCGAGGGTAGATTTTTCAGATTCAAAATGAAAAGCTTCATCTACCTTAACATTTATCGATTCTACGATCGTCTTAGATTCTAAGTTAAAAACTCGATATGCTCTGCTGTTTGTAGAATAACCTAAGAAAATCCCTTCGTCACTTCGAGAGTCAAATTTTCCAAGATTTTCACGATCACGTAAAATAAAACACCGACTCCCAAAGATGCGAAAATATTTGATGTTAGGTTTTCTACAAAACCAAAGTTCATATGGTGTATTCAAAGTCCCCGGGCGCAAATACACGCGATTGATAACATAAACAGCAGTGTTCACCGCTTCAGCCCAAAAATAAAAAGGTAAGTTCCGGCTGTGAAGCATAACACGTGCCATTTCCTGTACGACCCTGTTTTTGCGCTCGACTACACCATTTTGTTGAGGTGTGTAAGGTGCAGAGAATTCATGTTTAATGCCATTAGAAGTGCAAAAATCAATGAATTTGGAATTTATGAATTCCCCACCTCTATCACTCCTAACTCGAGTAATCCTATCATTCTTTTCAATCATAATACGATTGCAGATTTCGAGAAAAGAATCAAAGTATCAGCTTTTTCTTTTAGAAAGGCTACCCAAGTATATCTAGAAAATCATCAACCAACAAGAAAATATACCATTTACCTCCCAGAGATGGTTGACGAGTTGGCCCCATTAAGTCCATATGCAAAAGTTCCAAAGGCCGTTTTGTACCTATGTGGTTCAAATTCTTGTGTGCAGTCCTAGACTGTTTTCCCTTTTGGCAACCGCCACACACAAGGTTTTGTTCAAAAGAAAGTTTCGGAACCCCCTTGACCACATCTTTATTTGAAATTCTAGCAAGTTCCTTAAAGTTTATGTGACCTAGCCTTTCATGCCAAAGTGTTTCATTTTTCAAAGATGCTAGGTTACATTTTTCAGAAATCTTAGAAGGAACTACATAACATTGTTTTCTGATCTAACCCCCTTTAAAAAGAAAGCATGGTTCATGTCAGTTACAGTGCATTTATCAGATGAAAAATTAACTGAATAACCACTATCACACAGTTGACTTATGCTTATGAGGTTAGTCTTAAGGCCATGAACAAATAATACATTATCTAGAACCGGGCCATCTGGAATAGCTACCGTTCCCTTTCCAACAATTTTGGAAGACCGACCATCTCCGAAAACAACAAGTCCTCCGGAGTTTTTCTCAAATGTTTGAAAACAGTTTTTATCGCCGGTCATATGACGGGAACACCCGCTATCCAGGTACCAAGACGAACTATCATATGCATGCAAAGAAACATTGGTAGCAAGACAGGGAAAGATTTCACCTTTGCGCACCCAAACCTTTTTGGAGTGCGTCGGTAATGGTCGTGAAGTTGATTTCCTAGGTGAGAGCGTCTTGCTTGAAGAATTGCTGCTCCTTGATGATGTCGTCTTGAGCGGTGTACTACCAAGGCTCTTTTCCTTCAATTGATTGCAGTTGATTTCCGAGGAATAGCCCTTTTGGTAGTCATTGCAAGATGTTCTTGAGGTGTGCGTTTGGCTCCAGTCTTGCAATTTCTTTATGTGCCCTGAAATGCCACAACGAAAACATACCTTGGATCTTGTCGATTCCGAAGAGGATGTAGTAGGTTGTTGTCGTTGCTTGTCGTGAATTCCGGTGTCGGAGGAGGAGATACCGACTGAGGCACAAATACTGTACCACTCGAACTTGGAATGTCTCCAGTTTGAGTGTATCCGAGGCCGAACTTATTTCTTTGACCAAGACCAAGAAGTCTGTCCAACTTACTCCTTCCAGAAGAAAATCTCTGTAAGTCATCCTTTAGTTGGCGTATGGTCTCCGTCATTTCCAATTTTTCCTGTCGAGCCTCGCCGTTGAGCTTCAAGAAGTAATTCGCTTTGTTCACCATATCTATATAACTCTTCTCGAAATGCTCATTGGACTCTTGAAGGGAAACATTTGTCTTAATCAGATTATCCCTTTCCACTTCAAGATCGGTTGAGAGAGAGGTTACCCTTTTTACTTCTTCTTCAAGATCCTGCAATCTCTCTTTCAACCCCTTGTTTTGTTTAGCCAGTTTCTTTGAATCCCTCAAAAGCTTATGGTAGGCTAAAGCAAAATCTTCACCTTCCGAATTATCTGATTCATCGTCCGTTGCAATCTTTTCCACAGTGGAGTTGGACATGAGTCGGATGTACTTGCCATTAAGCACATGAAGGGTGAAGATGTAGTGGACGCGTGGAAAGCTGTCGCGTTGTCTTCTTCATCACTTGACGATGACTCATTTGACGTGGAGTTGTCATCCCAAGTGACGACTTGCATCGCCTTCTTCTTTGCCGGATTCTTGTTGGGACACTCCGTTGCAATGTGGCCGTAGCCTCGACATTTGAAGCACTGAACTTGTCCCTCAGAACTTTTCTTATCCTTTGAGAAGTTCTCTGGCTTCTTGACTTGTAACTTGAAGAACCCTTGCCTTTCTTCGACTTTCCGAAGGATGGAGTTTTGCTTGAATTTCCCCTTCGAAAGTTGCGGCGAAACTTCCTTGTCAAGAGAGCGAGCTGCTTCTCAAAGTCCTCCATAGAAAGGTTCTCGTCGTCGTCCGAGGAGGATGAATCCGCGTCTTCTTCTTTAGTTGATTTCAATGCGTAACCTGAAGACTTAGAAGAGGATGCCTTTCCAGAAGAATAGTTAGTAGGAAAAGTCATTTCATAAGTTTGTAAAGCACCTACTAATTCTTCTACACGCATTTCGTCCGGGTGTTTAATTGTTTCAATGGCTGCGACCTTCGGGCGAAATCGTTCAGGAAGAGTTCTTAGAATTTTTCTTACAACTTTAAATTCTGGAATCTTCTCTCCCAAGTTAGCACATGAGTTCACGATGTCTTGCAATCGTGTGTAATAGTCAGTGAAAGATTCATTCTCTGCCATAGAGATAGAGTCAAACTTGCTCGTAAGCATTTGCAGTTTCTGAATCTTCACTAGGTTAGTTCCCTCATGCGTAACTTGAAGAACATCCCAGATTTCTTTCGCAGTCTCACATGCCGAGACGCGAGAGAACTCAGTTTGTGACAAAGCATTAAATAGAGCATTAATCCCTTTGCCATTGTAAGAAGATAAGTCTATCTCTTCCTTGGTCCATTTCGACCTAGGTTTTAAGGTGCGAACATCATCTAAAATTTCAGTTGGATTAGACCATCCTAATTCAATTGATTGCCACACCCTTTCGTCGATGGAAATT
>JAQOTM010000321.1:69924-169486 GCA_029168755.2 Tillandsia fasciculata | reverse complement strand
GCTGGCGGACCCCATTCTTACCATCCGGATATCCGATCCACGCGAAATTTTTACTGGAACCTTAAAACATAATTACGAAGCTCCCGTAATTTTCTCAGAATTTTTCGACACTGTTGGCGGAGCCCGTTCTCACTATCCGGCATCCGATCAACGCGAAACTTTTTCTGTGGCCTTAAAACATATTTACGGGGCTCCCGTAAATTTTTCGGAATTTTCCGACACTGTGAATTTTTCACTAAAAATCTGGGCCCTCTTTCTCAAATAAATTTTTAGATCTCTCCATTTTAACCCGATTTGGGCCCAACTCGCGTCCAAATGTTCCTTACTCCCCTAACTTTCATAACAATAGTATTTCATACCACCTTTATTTACATTTATTTATGTGCCGAAAATCCGGTACTACTTTACATTCTACCCCCCTTAAAATAAGTTTCGTCCTCGAAACTTGAATCACATCTCGACTCCTACTTGATCGAGAGGGAGGAAATCTTGCCCTCACTACTGGGCTCACTGTATATCGTGACCGGCATCAATTGCCTGCTCGCCGAGACTACACGAGCAACTCATCCTCGGATCCCTATCTCAATTCAGGGGCAAACACGACCTGGTGTCTGGCCACTTTCACCAAGTAGGTGAAAGACACAGTTGAGCACTTGTTCTCTCGATCGCCACGAATGACCCAGTTTTTACTTGCGAAATTTTCACTTTAATTCCGCCATCATTCGTTTCACAACGAGGTTGCATCTGCAACTAATTACATTTACCGCATTTTCCTTTCGATCGCTCCACTGCCTAATGTGTGGGCAAAGCCAATCCACGAGTCCTCAACTATCTCACACGCTACTAGCGCTCTGGCTCTACGGGTATCAGCTAACCCGACATCTCGGACTACTAATAGGTCCGCAAACCATGATCCAATAGGGGCCTATAGCCCAACTAATCCAACACTGCACCCTGGCTCTCACTAGCACACAGACCCAATCGTCATGCGGGTAGATCCCCTCTTAGGATTACTACCCCAATACTCCCACTAGGAGCTACAGTACCTCAATCACCACTAGCTCTACGGCCTGGTCATATCACACTCTCAGTGTACTAACAGCCTCAAGGCTCACACGTGGCATTCCACGTCCCCGGGTCATCGCTCGGACTACCGTCCCGACCAAATCTCTATCATGCCCCGCCATCAGGTCTCGGGCCGCTGTCTCTCACAGCCGACTGCGCCTGCCCACTGGGCTACAGGCCCACAGTCCACAAACATGGTCCAGGCACGGATCGTCCCCACGCGACCACTACACTCACTGAGCAAAATCAACTAACAAGTCGTCAATCCACGACCCAAACTCTCTATCAACTCTGGCCACACTGGGCAAAGGCTAATACGCCACCTAATCAGCTCTCTCTGGCTAAACGATACCTGTGCTCCATGAGCACCCAAACAGTTGGGCGTCCTACGCCCCTACGCTAACTTGCGCAATCCAGAATGTTAAGCAACTTGCTTAAACACGCGCATGACTCCTGTACACCTCTCCCAACTGGGTTGAGGCACCACAACAACTGTTCACCAACTCTGGTGATCAACACGTAAATCCTACGGTGGCAATCCTTGCCGTTACACCGATCCATCAGACCGGCGCCACAAAACTCCCGCTCACTTGCGAGGTCTTCGAATCTCGAAACCTGTCCTGGGTCTTACCAACCCCACCATGCGGCAATTTAGCCACAATGATATGCCACACGGTCACTACCGTCATCAGGGCGAACTTTCGCCACTAGGCCCATAAATCTTTCTTGCCCTAACCCTTAGGACATACTTACTTGGTTCTCGCAACATAGCGATCACCATTTCCTTCGTGAGTCGGTCTCTCACTGGACCTTTCTAACCACACTTTGCCAGCAACCGGCTGACACAAGCGTAAAACACCCTATGCTGAAGGTGTTGGCTGCGCCGACAAAAGTTCGGCGGCCACTGCCATTTCTTTACTGTCGCCCCTACAGGCGGCGACGCCGTATACTCATGCGTCATTTATGCAGCCTCAACTTGCTGCGCTATCAGTCACTGGAGCCTATCTATCTGCTCCGACTGTCAAGCTGACGCCACTCTTAGGCGTCGGAATCTGTCTTCCTGTCGGCGGGGAATTTCCGCCGACGGCAAGAAGTCTGACCTGCTATTGGACCACTCCAACAAGTGCGGTCACCTGCTATCGCAGCCGTGTACCTCGTTTGACCCCGAGCCCTCTCGTGGCTCGAGTCGAGACAAGCGCGTATCCCTATGTGGTGTCATCGCTAATATGCACACCACAACGAAACAATTTGCCCAAATTTAGCCATTTGAGCAACGCGCAATCTATATACCGACAAAATGGCTCGTCGACCCAATTATGCGAAAGTATAAGAGGGTACTCCTTTTCATCTCCAACATTACGTTGTCGGCCGCCAACGTAATATCCGAAGAATGAAAGCTCGTCGCCCTCGATCAGTCCCAACATCCTTTTTGGGAACAACAATAACCAATCAAATACTTTCGCCCAATAATCCACACACTCTCTCGTGCTAATCCCTAGGGTCTCCCTAAGGTTGCTAACCACCTAGGACTATTCCTAGGCTCTGATACCACTCTAATCTGTCACGCCCCGAGTCCGCCAATTTGTACGGTTCGGGCACGCCAACAGACCCGCCAGTCGGGTAAGACCTTTTTCTACCCGAAAGGAACAATAACATCCATAGTAACACAACAAGTGTATGCGGAAGCTCAATATCAGAGTACTAAAAATCACTATAAATTTAAAACTTTCATTTAATAAACAAACAGTTAATGCGGAAATGAAAGCATACAGAGTGAACCATAAATTAAACTTATTACACTTTACATTTCTGAACTTGCAAATAAAATTATTACATTTCTTTACATAATTCCTCACCATACAAGGTTCACTCAAGAAATATATAAAAGGGATACCTCTGCTAGACCCTCTAGGTCACTATGCTGCTGGGCCCTTGCCCCTGTCGTATGCCTCGCCGTCTGCATCTGATCCGTCTCGACCGCTGCATCCATTCCCGAACCTGTGGGGGGGGGTCACCCAAGGGGTGTGAGAACTACGAGCGAGTTCCCAGTGGGTTCAACCACCGAGAGAAAGTGTCCTACACCACTTGGTCCAATGGAAGCAATAATAATAGAGTGCTAGGAAACTAAAATCCTCAATATCAAAATGCAGCTATGCAATATATATATCACTACACTATCTGTGTATACTCATCAACCCAGCACTACTCTGTCTAGCCACACTAGGCTGCTAAGCACCAACTCGGCCACTATGCCGCTGTATACTGGGTCAAACTAACCCGGCCACCTTGGCCACTCTATTTCTCTTTATTCTTTAGATTCTGGTGCTTTAGTTCAAGTTAACCCTCAGAAATTCTTATCCAACGGGCCCAGCCCGGTAGTCCTGCTACCATAAGATAAGATTTCTAAGGTTGCCGATAACACTCGCAAGTGTTACCCCGTCCTACGGGAGAAACGTGCCCGATGGGTCACTGCCCGGGAGCGGGATACTGCCTGCGCCTCCAACAAGGTCCTGCCCTGGAGAGGGATACTGCCTCCCTGACAAGGGTACGTTTCCCCCGAAGGTACGCCCGTTTTATCTTTATATTTTCTTTCTTTTCTTTTCTTTTCTTTCTCTTTTACTTTAGTTCTTAGCCTCTTTGCCTTTGAACACTTGCTTTTCTTTCTTATTCGAGCTTATAGCTCCCTTTTTGCCACTGGCAAATCTCTTTCTCTTTCTCTTGAGCATTTAGCTCCTTGCTTTCACTTTTAGCCCTTCGAAAGTACCTCGTCCGACGGGTCACTGCCCAGGGAGTCCTGCTCCACTTGACGAGTCTCAAATTCGAAGGCGCCATTTACATTTTCTTTATACTTTTAGCCACTTTTAGCTTGCTTTTAAATCTTTGCCTTTTTACAACAATTTTTCCTCTAGGTCTTGCCATAAGGATAACTAGAGAGTCTCCTGGACTCTTAAACATTTCTCTTTTATTTCTTTAACTCAAATTGAAGTTAAAGTTATTATCCATTTGCCCAGACACCCTATGACTTTCTAGGGTTATATTTGATTAACTCTTTAACCTTGGGAACTTATCCCAATTTCCTGATTCCTCATTGAATCCTAGAGTTAACTTAACTCTATTTTTCTGTTCCACTATTAACTTAGAGTTACACTGACTCTAATTTCCTGTTTTCCCTTTCATGTCTCCACACTTGATCCATTTTTCCATTCTCTTGATTCCTTACTGAATCCTAGAGTCAACTTGACTCTATTTTTCTGTCTGTGAGTTTAAACCCTTCTAGCTCAACTTAGGTTCCCTTTACCTAAGTTCCATGTCATACTTGTCCTAGAGTCCCTTGACTCTATGTTGACCACTAGTTCACCTTAGGTTCTCTTTACCTAAGTTCCATGTCATACTTGTCCTAGAGTTCCCTGACTTTATGTTGAACACTAGTTCTCCTTAGGTTTCCTTTACCTAAGTTTCATGTCATATACATTGTCACGCCCCGGGGTCGAAACTGCGACCCGGGCTCGCCAACAGATCCGCCACCTATGCCAAAACCCGCATAGGCGAAGCGTCCAACCTGCAAAAGATAGTACTATAGCTACACAAATATCAGAGCTGAAATAAAATGCTGTAAAATAAAATCCAATAACTATACATCATGAAATAGAGTACAATATCCATTCCCTCAAATACAGATAATCATCATACAATGTCCTCAGTACAGCATCTCTCGACTATAAAAGGAGATAAACTAAAACTATAGTACATCAGTCTCTCCAAATACAAAAGATCTCTCTCCTCCAGATAAACAGTAAAAGCCCGCCAACAGCTACGAGGAATCTCCAACCAGGGGATACAGCTACACTCCTCGGGTGGTAACGATCTAGCTCGTGACTCTCTCGCCCCGAACAACGACCGAAGATCAGCAACTCCAATGAGGACTCTGCAAAACAGGGGGGAGAAAAGAAGAGGAAACAACAGTGGGGGTGAGAACCACTAGTAAACCAGTAGCCTCCCCCTGTGGGTAAAGCCTCAAGCTCTGGCGTACCCACTAAGTCTACTAGAGGCAAGAAAAGGGCAAGGGGGGGTAAAGCTGTAACAGAACTACTGAATGAAAGGGGAAACCACCACAAGTATGCCTCTAAATGCAATACCGAAGGAAATGACGGTATGAATGCATCCGAAAACAGTATCTGACCGAATAGACCCAATCTAATCACCAGTAAAACTGGTACTGCCTGCTCTGTCATCAATCTCACGAACTCAGTGTCTCCACTGTCCAAATGACCGGAACCCAACACGGTCTGACCGGAACCCAACACGGTCTAAAGCCTACTCCGGAGTGGCACTCGAGGGGAGCGACCCACACGAGTAAAGTATCACTGTATCAAGCATCTCTGTAACCAATATCTCACAATAGCAGGACTGGATCATGACAATGATCAAAGTGGGAAACTCCGTCCACTAATGAAACCCCGATCCGATACAATAATACTCAAAAGTGGGAAATACCATCCACTAGAGAAATCTAATACCCAATCTGATGCAATAGTAAACATCCGGTCAACCGCCCAAAGTCCGCGGTCACCGCAATAACCCCCAACCCACAATTGGGTGAAATAATCAAGATCTGGTCAACCGCCTACTGTCCGCGGTTGCCGCAATAGCCCACAATCCAACATCAGGTACACCCTATCGCTGACCCTCAGGTCCCAGCTACACTATCCCAAACCTCTGCTCGAACCCGAGCAACATGACTCAAAAGTCTAAATAAAAGGAGAAAAAGAGCAATCATGGTTTCTCCTAAGTCAAATCCCAATATGATAGTGTAGCAATAAAATAGTGGCCTATCTAGATGTCCAAATAAGCATGCAAAAGTCCTCATGCAATGTGAAAGGGAGAATATGTCAAATAACAGTTTACATGTGTAATAATTAATAATATCCACATAAATATCACCATCAGGCTAAAATCATCAGTCGACTACACATGTATAAGATCCCTGTTCCATAATAATTCCCAGAGTGAAACCCGCACATTGATATATCATTATGTCCCAACAGTTAATCCATTTAATCCGTTTTTCATAAAATCTGGGTGCTAATGTAGCATGTTAATTATCACAATTAAGTATGTCCCCGCAATCATGTCCCCTCAGTGATATTATCCCAAAACATGCTATATCCACATAATTAATCCCCCAAAGATAGGCTCACATGTATATCAGTCAATTAGGCATGATAATCAAACAATATGCTCAATAGTGGGGTTTTCTAATAAACTTAGTGAGTAAGTCAGATATAGAGGCAAGCAACAACCACCCACCTGAAGCGCTAACTGTCCGGGTCCGTACAGCTGAAAATGCCAAAAACTCCAATCCTGCGCTCCAACAAATACAGTACACCCGAAACACTCCTGGCACAACACAAAGTCCACTAAACTCACTCAAATTCCCAAATAATGCTCTTATAGATACATACAACAACAGTCCCAAAACTGTTAAATTATCACCTGCAGAAACTGCCCAGAAAAATCCCAGAAAAAATATCACAGCGATCCTCGCATCGATAGCTTCGAAACGGTACCTTGCACGCCCAAATCCGAGTTCGGTAAGTCAAGTTATAAATTCGGCAAGGTGGTAATCCAAACATCAAACTGTAAAGAAAAACTGCACACTGTACACTGAGAAAACAGTAATTCTCACCTCGAAATAAATCTCATAAAATTCCAAGAAAAATACGAGCACGTTCCTTGCGAAAAGTAGCCCAAAATCGACTCTTGAATCGCCTCGATCCGATATTCCTACGCCGAGAAACAATTCGTCGAAGGTACCGCTGTCCAAACTCCCAAACAGCAAAAGAGGGGGTCAAAGATGCCTCGGGAAACGTGCCAAAAGTGCGAAACGGAGCGAAGCGATCAACACGAAAATCGAAGCCTTACCTCTTAGGAACACGCTGTCGAAGAAATCATCCAAAAACTCCTCCTGGTTTGCTCACAGCGAATTTCTGACTGAACTGCGACGGTAATGGGCCGAAATGGGGCGAAAACCGAGGCGAACTGTAAAAATGATATCGCCGTTGCCGAGCTTCCAGAGATTCTGGGAATCCACCACAAGATCCAGGACATCAAGAGGAAAAACTTTCATAAAGAACTCACCCTCCCATTCTCTCTCTACAGCTCGGGAAAAGGAAGAAAAGGGAGGGGGATGGGCTGCTTTTATAGGCAGATCCAACAATTGGATTAATACCAATTGGGTCCCCGGTTTCGGGCGCCCGAATCTTTCGGGCCCCGAAACCGGGCCCAAACAGTGGCCCGGCCCACTCGGCCCACCTGCCAGCCCGCTCGCACAGCGGATCCGGCCGCACCCAGAAACCGTCCGACCCGCTCCACTACTCGACACGTGTCCCCAAACACCGCACAGCTGATCCGGCCGCTCCCTTCACGCCGCGTGGCGCTCCACCGGTCAACGGAGCCGCTGGCACTGGCCAATAGGCGGCCGCCACGTGGCGCACGCGTGCGCCACGTCGTGCCGTGGCCGCCACGCCAGCTGCCGCCGCCTGCCACGCCTGCACGCCGGCCGCCCACGCCACCTGCACGCGCACAGTGACGCGCCCAATCCACGCGCGCCACGTGTCCAAGCCACGTGCTCTCTGCACCCGGTGCACACAACCACAAACACCGAACCAATCCGGGGCCGCCACGTGGCGCGCCCCGGTCCACCGTGCACCGCGCACCACCCGTGCCTGCCGCGCACAGTGGCGCGCCCAATCCCCGCGCGCCACGTGTCACGCCTCTCGCTCGCTGCACCCGGTGCACCCGACTTCACGCACCGAACCAATAGGGAGATGCCACGTGTTTTCCCGCCCAGTCCACCGTGCACCCCACAGTTCCGTAGACCGGGACCAGAGAGCCCTCCAATGGGAAGCCGCCACGTGGCACCCCGCTCTGGTGCACGCCTGCGCGTGGACCGCGTGCCTGCCCGCGCCCCTGCCCGCGCGCTGCGCGCTGCCCGCGCCTGCCCGCCGCCGCGCTGCCGCCTGCCCGAGGCCGCGCCGCCGCTCTCCGCCGCCGCCCGCCGCCGCCGGCGATCGCCGGAAGTACTGTTCCGGCGTGAACAGTAACCCGAGCTCCGAATTGACAAGTGGGTAGTCCATTTTGACCGTTTTCGCGCGCTGAATCCGAATTTGACGTCCGTTTCGCCAAATTCCAACTCTAAAAATTGCCGAAGGCTCCCGGAAGTGTATTCTTAGTCCAAACTTCGTGCGGAGCCCAATTTAAATATCCGATTCGCGCGAAACCACTTCTAAACCCTCCACGGGGTCCTCCGATCACTCACATGATCCATTTGGGCCCGAAGTCCAACACTTGAGCCAATTATGCCCCAAACACCTCCAACACACCATGTAGGCCTCCAACAGCCACCCCAAAGCACTGTAGCAGCTCTGCGGAGATCCGGGTCATCACATCCTCCCCCACTAAAAGAAAGTTTCGTCCTCGAAACTAAAGTCGTTCCTCAACACGGAATCTCAACCAAATAAAGGGGGGTAAACATCCAATCATCCACCACTCAAGCTCCCAAGGCTGACAAGTACCTCCTCCAAAGGCGCGATGCGGTCCTCGGGTCTCCATCTAGAACAAAGTAAAGGCGGGCACTCCAGAAAACCGCACCAACTCAACCAAGTGCAGCTGGGCTAACCGCTCGAGCTACCAAGTAATCTGCATCGGTACATGCCTCCACTCTTCCCAGGGCCTCAGATGATCCAACCACAAGTCCATCGGCACAACAAGCTCGATCCAAGTACCTCTGTACTCCCGGGGCATCCGATATAGGTCCTCCAACTGATCACGTAAACTCTGATCTCTAATCCAAAAACCAACAGGGTGTAGAAACACCTCCCCAACTCTCGGGCATCAGCACACACTATAAGCAGTCGAGAGAACCAGCTCGCAAATCAATCTTCGAGAAAATCCCGTACCCTTGCAGCTGGTAAATCCAATCCTCCAAGCTCGAAAAATACCAGCTCCAGACGATCACTTCATCAAATTCCGGGAGTTGTGCCCTCAACTCCCAAACCAGTGACGTGTTAGGCACTCCGAAAGGGAAAGAGCCCTCAGTGACACCATCATACGCCACGTCTGCCTCGACAGTCCACACAGCGCCAGCTGTGGCATCAACAAGCTCGACCTCTGACAGCTTTCCTGCTCCAGGTATCCGCCACCACAGTGGCCCTATCAGGGTGATATTGGATGCTTGCCACAAATCCAACTGTAACTTCATAGCTACTATGGGAGGCATCACAGTATATCCAAAATCCATCTCCCGACCCTGGCGATGCTGAAATCAGGGCTGGTATCAATCTCATCACCAATTCATCAAGCTCTGCTGGCACTATCCGGCTCACAAGCTCCTCACCTCAACAAATAACTGCCGGTCTCAGTCATTCTCGCATAGCATCCCTTTTTGGCCGGACTTCCACCACCGCCTCTTAAGGCTAGACTAAGTGATCCATGAAGGTATGCTCTCGAAGCTACAACTTGTACCACAACAACTTGGCATACAGCTTCTTTCTCACAGACCTTGTTACACCATCTACAGTACGCCACCAGCTCAAAACCACACGGAGATGGGGTAAAATCAAAGTATCCCGGAAGAATATCTCAATTAATCCTTCCAAGTGCATCAGGAACACACAATTCCTCGAATCCTAAGACGACAGGGCCTTAGTCATCCCGTTTGGCCTTACTGCACTCACAATGCCCCTACCGGGTCCTGAATACCATCTTGGCTAAACACTCAGCTGTATGATTCCAAAAAGATACATGTATTATCAGCAACAACTGCCGGAGTATAACTCCACAAAAGGTCCTAAACAATATGCAAACTTGCCTGTGGTCACACCATACAAGGACCCTCACTGTCGTGTGTCCACGACGTGACATCACCACCGTGTATCAACGGTGTGGCATCACCACCGTACATCAACGGGGTGGCACTAGGTCGAACAGACCCTCGATCCATCAGATCCTGCAACTGCGCCATCAGCTCTGTCAGCTCTACAGGTGATATCCAATGAGGTGCTATCGGGGTTGGCGTGGTTCCCTGAACCACGTCAATCGCAATCTCAATCTCCCTAATCGACGGCATCATTATCAGCTCCGGTGGAATCACACCCGGGATCTCATGATGACAGGGATATCCTTGCGTCCCGGTGCCGCCGTAAGCACCTCTCGCATTGTCGCTACAACTTGTGTGCTCTGACTGTCTCAAAGAACAAGTCTCTAATGTCTGCCTTGCAGAAGATCATAATCTTCTCTCTCCATAGTCATACACCATGTGGCACTGTGCCAACCAATTCCGCACTGGGTCAAACACTGACCAGGTACAACTACCAATAAGTCCGCCGATACCACTCGGGGTCTCAACTGCACTGGGCATGATCCACAAGCCTCCCCCACATGCACCAGCCCAACAGGAACCTGTACCTCCAGTGCATGTGGTTACAAATCTGCCTCTAGTCCATGCAGGAATGCATCATGCTCTAACTCAGGCTGCTGTGATGAAATCACACCTGCGACGACCCAATCTACTGCCTTGGTGCCCTCCACCCAGGCAGCACAGTCTCAATCGCTCAATGTAGGTGGTCGTCACTTAATCTGCCTGAAAATCAAGGCTATCCTCAAAAGGAGCACAATTCTCCGCCTTTGCTCACACTGAGGCGAGGAATACGATCTTCCGCAGACAATAAATCCACGCTACCGCTGCGCCACTCTGATAACGATGCAGATGCTGTCACCGGGGTCCACCTGACCTCTGACATCTCAGAAAATCCACTATTGCAATCGTTATATGACAAAACACCATTATCCTTACAAAGCTCACCCTTCAAACACATATATTGTACCCCAAACACAAATGTTATCGATCACAAAGGGTAACCTTCCTTTGGGTAAGCTTTACATAATCCATCCACAAGGATGTCCACCATCTAGGAAGGAACACGAAAGTGCCTCTGCCAGCCGATCTGTCCTCCAACACTTAGCGCCAGGCGCCTCTATCCAGAACCCGCCTCAGGCGGCAGATCCCTATCCAAAGGAACTGCAACAGTACGCTCCATACACAATGCCTACTCCATCGAGGCATCTAAAATCCAAAATCCAAGACAGAGGGATCAGATAAACTGAAAGGTATCCTGGCGCAATCCACTCCCAATCACACACATCCTATGCGCTTCATCCCTCGAAACCTGGAGCGTACTGTTCAACAACTGCCTCAATTCCCCAGCACAGGGGGACCCTCAATTGATCACTCCATCACCACCAACCATGATTTTGCCTCCAAAGGCTCTAACTCAAATCCATAAATCAGGATGGTTTATCTGCCAAAACTGGCTCCATCCATTGATGATGTCCCACAACTCATCCACTATCAGCAATCCACCCCGCCTCGGTGCTGCAACACAAAACATTAGCACGGAGGGGGCCACTCGCTCCATCGGCGCCTCAGAAATCACTGCCGCTGAGAATACTATAACCAGGTGGTCTCAGGAGAAGGACACTGTCGGGCTGCCCACTGCTCCGACAACTGTGTCACCCAGACCAGCGGCTCACTCTGCCGCTGATATACCTCTGACAATCCTACCATCGGGGCCTGAGGCTCTCTAACCTCAATCCGGGTATCCGGCCCCAAAACAATCCGCTCAAGCTCCACTGCTGCGACGAGTGCGCACCAATCCGCACAACGCGTCGGGGAGACACCGCTCACCACGACCAACTGCACCACAGCACAAAACAAAACTCGACCCAATCCGGCGAGAGTCTAGAGCATGTCAACCGTTCCGCCGCATTATGTTGTCTGCAGCCAACATAATTGCTTAGGAGAATAAACATGCCAATCACCCATCCCATCACTCGGGAGAGGTATAAAACTCAATCAGGACTCTCGCTAAAATCACGACTCTCTCGAAGTCATCCTAGGGTCCAACCATAAGCCTAGGGTTCCTACGGTCCCAACTGACCTATCCCTAAGCTCTGATACCAACTTAATCTGTCACGCCCCGGGGTCGAAACTGCGACCCGGGCTCGCCAACAGATCCGCCACCTATGCCAAAACCCGCATAGGCGAAGCGTCTAACCTGCAAAAGATAGTACTATAGCTACACAAATATCAGAGCTGAAATAAAATGCTGTAAAATAAAATCCAATAACTATACATCATGAAATAGAGTACAATATCCATTCCCTCAAATACAGATAATCATCATACAATGTCCTCAGTACAGCATCTCTCGACTATAAAAGGAGATAAACTAAAACTATAGTACATCAGTCTCTCCAAATACAAAAGATCTCTCTCCTCCAGATAAACAGTAAAAGCCCGCCAACAGCTACGAGGAATCTCCAACCAGGGGATACAGCTACACTCCTCGGGTGGTAACGATCTAGCTCGTGACTCCCTCGCCCCGAACAACGACCGAAGATCAGCAACTCCAATGAGGACTCTGCAAAACAGGGGGGAGAAAAGAAGAGGAAACAACAGTGGGGGTGAGAACCACTAGTAAACCAGTAGCCTCCCCCTGTGGGTAAAGCCTCAAGCTCTGGCATACCCACTAAGTCTACTAGAGGCAAGAAAAGGGCAAGGGGGGGTAAAGCTGTAACAGAACTACTGAATGAAAGGGGAGACCACCACAAGTATGCCTCTAACTGCAATACCGAAGGAAATGACGGTATGAATGCATCCGAAAACAGTATCTGACCGAATAGACCCAATCTAATCACCAGTAAAACTGGTACTGCCTGCTCTGTCATCAATCTCACGAACTCAGTGTCTCCACTGTCCAAATGACCGGAACCCAACACGGTCTGACCGGAACCCAACACGGTCTAAAGCCTACTCCGGAGTGGCACTCGAGGGGAGCGACCCACACGAGTAAAGTATCACTGTATCAAGCATCTCTGTAACCAATATCTCACAATAGCAGGACTGGATCATGACAATGATCAAAGTGGGAAACTCCGTCCACTAATGAAACCCCGATCCGATACAATAATACTCAAAAGTGGGAAATACCATCCACTAGAGAAATCTAATACCCAATCTGATGCAATAGTAAACATCCGGTCAACCGCCCAAAGTCCGCGGTCACCGCAACAACCCCCAACCCACAATTGGGTGAAATAATCAAGATCTGGTCAACCGCCTACTGTCCGCGGTTGCCGCAATAGCCCACAATCCAACATCAGGTACACCCTATCGCTGACCCTCAGGTCCCAGCTACACTATCCCAAACCTCTGCTCGAACCCGAGCAACATGACTCAAAAGTCTAAACAAAAGGAGAAAAAGAGCAATCATGGTTTCTCCTAAGTCAAATCCCAATATGATAGTGTAGCAATAAAATAGTGGCCTATCTAGATGTCCAAATAAGCATGCAAAAGTCCTCATGCAATGTGAAAGGGAGAATATGTCAAATAACAGTTTACATGTGTAATAATTAATAATATCCACATAAATATCACCATCAGGCTAAAATCATCAGTCGACTACACATGTATAAGATCCCTGTTCCATAATAATTCCCAGAGTGAAACCCGCACATTGATATATCATTATGTCCCAACAGTTAATCCATTTAATCCGTTTTTCATAAAATCTGGGTGCTAATGTAGCATGTTAATTATCACAATTAAGTATGTCCCCGCAATCATGTCCCCTCAGTGATATTATCCCAAAACATGCTATATCCACATAATTAATCCCCCAAAGATAGGCTCACATGTATATCAGTCAATTAGGCATGATAATCAAACAATATGCTCAATAGTGGGGTTTTCTAATAAACTTAGTGAGTGAGTCAGATATAGAGGCAAGCAACAACCACCCACCTGAAGCGCTAACTGTCCGGGTCCGTACAGCTGAAAATGCCAAAAACTCCAATCCTGCGCTCCAACAAATACAGTACACCCGAAACACTCCTGGCACAACACAAAGTCCACTAAACTCACTCAAATTCCCAAATAATGCTCTTATAGATACATACAACAACAGTCCCAAAACTGTTAAATTATCACCTGCAGAAACTGCCCAGAAAAATCCCAGAAAAATATCACAGCGATCCTCGCATCGATAGCTTCGAAACGGTACCTTGCACGCCCAAATCCGAGTTCGGTAAGTCAAGTTATAAATTCGGCAAGGTGGTAATCCAAACATCAAACTGTAAAGAAAAACTGCACACTGTACACTGAGAAAACAGTAATTCTCACCTCGAAATAAATCTCATAAAATTCCAAGAAAAATACGAGCACGTTCCTTGCGAAAAGTAGCCCAAAATCGACTCTTGAATCGCCTCGATCCGATATTCCTACGCCGAGAAACAATTCGTCGAAGGTACCGCTGTCCAAACTCCCAAACAGCAAAAGAGGGGGTCAAAGATGCCTCGGGAAACGTGCCAAAAGTGCGAAACGGAGCGAAGCGATCAACACGAAAATCGAAGCCTTACCTCTTAGGAACACGCTGTCGAAGAAATCATCCAAAAACTCCTCCTGGTTTGCTCACAGCGAATTTCTGACTGAACTGCGACGGTAATGGGCCGAAATGGGGCGAAAACCGAGGCGAACTGTAAAAATGATATCGCCGTTGCCGAGCTTCCAGAGATTCTGGGAATCCACCACAAGATCCAGGACATCAAGAGGAAAAACTTTCATAAAGAACTCACCCTCCCATTCTCTCTCTACAGCTCGGGAAAAGGAAGAAAAGGGAGGGGATGGGCTGCTTTTATAGGCAGATCCAACAATTGGATTAATACCAATTGGGTCCCCGGTTTCGGGCGCCCGAATCTTTCGGGCCCCGAAACCGGGCCCAAACAGTGGCCCGGCCCACTCGGCCCACCTGCCAGCCCGCTCGCACAGCGGATCCGGCCGCACCCAGAAACCGTCCGACCCGCTCCACTACTCGACACGTGTCCCCCAAACACCGCACAGCTGATCCGGCCGCTCCCTTCACGCCGCGTGGCGCTCCACCGGTCAACGGAGCCGCTGGCACTGGCCAATAGGCGGCCGCCACGTGGCGCACGCGTGCGCCACGTCGTGCCGTGGCCGCCACGCCAGCTGCCGCCGCCTGCCACGCCTGCACGCCGGCCGCCCACGCCACCTGCACGCGCACAGTGACGCGCCCAATCCACGCGCGCCACGTGTCCAAGCCACGTGCTCTCTGCACCCGGTGCACACAACCACAAACACCGAACCAATCCGGGGCCGCCACGTGGCGCGCCCCGGTCCACCGTGCACCGCGCACCACCCGTGCCTGCCGCGCACAGTGGCGCGCCCAATCCCCGCGCGCCACGTGTCACGCCTCTCGCTCGCTGCACCCGGTGCACCCGACTTCACGCACCGAACCAATAGGGAGATGCCACGTGTTTTCCCGCCCAGTCCACCGTGCACCCCACAGTTCCGTAGACCGGGACCAGTGAGCCCTCCAATGGGAAGCCGCCACGTGGCCGCCACGTGGCACCCCGCTCTGGTGCACGCCTGCGCGTGGACCGCGCGCCTGCCCGCGCCCCTGCCCGCGCGCTGCGCGCTGCCCGCGCCTGCCCGCCGCCGCGCTGCCGCCTGCCCGAGGCCGCGCCGCCGCTGCCGCCGCCGCCGCGCCGCGCCGGAAGTACTGTTCCGGGCGTGAACAGTAACCCGAGCTCCAAATTGACAAGTGGGTAGTCCATTTTGACCGTTTTCGCGCGCTGAATCCGAATTTGACGTCCGTTTCGCCAAATTCCAACTCTAAAAATTGCCGAAGGCTCCCGGAAGTGTATTCTTAGTCCAAACTTCGTG
Organism: Tillandsia fasciculata; assembly: GCA_029168755.2. Classification (NCBI taxonomy): domain Eukaryota; kingdom Viridiplantae; phylum Streptophyta; class Magnoliopsida; order Poales; family Bromeliaceae; genus Tillandsia; species Tillandsia fasciculata. The sequence goes on along the minus strand of JAQOTM010000321.1, from coordinate 153,621 downwards.
CGGAGCCCAATTTAAATATCCGATTCGCGCGAAACCACTTCTAAACCCTCCACGGGGTCCTCCGATCACTCACATGATCCATTTGGGCCCGAAGTCCAACACTTGAGCCAATTATGCCCCAAACACCTCCAACACACCATGTAGGCCTCCAACAGCCACCCCAAAGCACTGTAGCAGCTCTGCGGAGATCCGGGTCATCACATACATTCTAGAGTTCTCTGACTCTACGTTGATCACTCTATCCAGTGTCCTTAGGTTGTCACCTAAGACCATGCCACTCGTCCTCCCTAGGATAACTCCTAAGTTGATGTCACTCGTCATCCCCTATACTAGGTTTTCTCCTAGTCTTACTACCAACAACTGTTGTTCCCTTATGTCATGTGACTCCTAGGGTTATACCCTAACATGCTCACCATCATAATAGCTAATCCTTGTTCATGCATGCAGTTATTTTCATTTCATTCATCAAATAGTAATTACTTCTACGCATGCATATTCATCATATATCTTTGGCAACCAACAGTTGCACTTTTCCTCTGTGTTTATTTACACATGCACATCTATTCCTCTAGCTCTGGCAACCAGCAGTTGCACTTTTTCCATTTGAATCCATCATCACAGGCAATCATAATCATAATTACCTAACGCCTCTAACAGGCTACTATCATGCTTCGAATCGAAAAGCAAAGGAGCAAGGGGAGAGGTCACCCAATTTCGGCAGAATTCCCCACCTTGTAGTGTACCCAATTGCTTGTAGACACTTGCGATTGGTCTCCGCGCGATTCTTCTTGTTTCCTCAAGCTTGCACGCATAACGGTGCGTATCCCTCGAGTCCGCATGCAAAACGGTGCACGTCCTCCAAACCTGCATGCAAAACGGTGCGCGTCAGTAAAACCCACACGCAAAACGATGCGCACTGCTTCAGCCGGCACGTAAAACGATGTGCGTCAACTCAACCTGCACGCAAAACGGTGCACGTACCTCGAATCTGCACGCAAAATGGTGCAAGTTCGACTATAGGATTGCATGCAAAACGATGCACGTTTTTCTAGCCCTGCACGAAAAATGATGCACAATATTAGGGTCAGCACGCAAAACGGTGCGCGACAACACGATCGGCACGCAAAACGGTGCACGTACCTCAAATCTGCACGCAAAACGATGCACGCCTCACTGTAGGGTTGCACGAAAAACGGTGCACATTTTTCTATCCCTGCACGAAAAACGATGTATAATATTATAAACTGCACGCAAAACGATGCGCGATAAAATGATCTGCACGCAAAACGGTGCACGCTTAACTATAAGATTACACACAAAACGATGCATATTTTTCTATCCCTGCACGAAAAACGATGTATAATATTATAAACTGCACGCAAAACGGTGCGCTACAAAATGATCTGCACGCAAAATGGTGCACGCTTAACTGTAAGGTTGCACACAAAACGGTGCACAATTTTTTCTATCCCTGCACGAAAAACGATGTATGATATTATAGACTGCACGCAGAACGATGCGCGATAACGCAGTCGGCACGCAAAACGATGCACGTACCTTAAATCTGAATGCAAAACGATGCACACTCTACTGTAAAATTGCACGCAAAACGGTGCACGTTTTTCTAACCCTGCACGAAAAATGATGTATATTATTAGGCTTCGCACGTAGAACGGTGCGCGATAACACAAGTTGCACCCGAAACGGAGCACATACCTCGGTTTGGCACGCAAAATGGTGCATTTTTCTTTTTCAACGTTGCACGCAAAACGGTGTATATTTTTCGAGTTTGCGTCCAAAACTGCGCATTTTTTTTTTGAATTCGCACGCAAAACGGTGTGTTTTCTACAACTTGCACGCAAAACGAGACGCGCCAAAAATGCCTGCGACAGTCCGGGCAGTAACGGCACAGTAGAACTCGGTCCCTAATACGCAAAACGGTACGGGGGGGTCAAATCTAATGTCCAAAAGGAAGCTCAAAAAAACTGTGCCAAAGATACCACAAAAATGACGAACGGCCTACCTCGACAGCGTCGCATAGTCCATCTGACTTTTTGGAGCACTTTGCGCGCTCCACGAGGTCGTCGAAGTGCCGTTCCCTCCCCACGAATCCCCTCTTTCGCTCTCTCTCGTGCTCGGGTGGAGAAGGAAAGGGAGAAGAGGAAGAAGAATGGCGGTGCGGGGGAGGAAGAAGAAGAAGAAGGAAAGAAAAAAAGAAAAGAAGGGAGAGGGGTGGTGTAGACCCGGTCCACGGGGCCTCCCTATGGGGAGCCGCCGTGTGGCGGTCCACCACGCAGGGGGGGCACGCACTAGGTCCAGGCGGCGCCCCCAGCGCGCTACACGCGCGCGGGACACGGTGCGCGCCACACGGGCGCGCACCCCCGCGCGCACGTCCAGCGCCTGTGCGGCCCAATGGGGGCCTGCCATGTGGCGGGCCCCCGCTGACCCGCGCAGGAGCACGCAGCTTGTGCAGCATGCAAGCGCGCCTCGAGCCGCGCGCCAACGCCGCCTCGAGATTCGTTTTTGTCCCGTTTTCTGTCCATTTTTCGTCCGTTTCCGTCCAAATTTGCCCGGCGGATTCGTTTCAGCTTAATTTACCACAGAAAATTTTAAATTTTCAGTTTGGACCATTTCTGGCCACCAAAAGTCTCGCTGTATCCAGAATCGCTGGCGGACCCCATTCTTACAATCCGGATATCCGATCCGCGCGAAATTTTACTGGAACCTTAAAACATAATTACGAAGCTCCCGTAATTTTCTCAGAATTTTTCGACACTGTTGGCGTAGCCCGTTCTCACTATCCGGCATCCGATCAACGGGAAACTTTTTCTGTGGCCTTAAAACATATTTACGGGGCTCCCGTAATTTTTTCGGAATTTTCCGACACTGTGAATTTTTCACTAAAAATCTGGGCCCTCTTTCTCAAATAAATTTTTAGATCTCTCCATTTTAACCCGATTTGGGCCCAACTCGCGTCCAAATGTTCCTTACTCCCCTAACCTTCATAACAATAGTATTTCATACCACCTTTATTTACATTTATTTATGTGCCGAAAATCCGGTACTTTATAGTGTATGTGCTGCTTGTTGGTTGTGGGTGAGTAGAGAGAGAGCTATGGATTTGGGCTGTTGTGTGATGGTTATGTTTGAGGGTGTTGTGGACTTATGGTTGGACTTATGTAATTTGCTTATGAGAGCAAGTGATTTTAGTTGACTTGTGGAGTGTTTGTGTGAAGTGGATTGTGTATGTGAGCAATTTGTTGGAGAGCAGTTATTGTGCTGTGCTTGTGGTATGTTGTGAGCACCTCGTTGGTGGTGTACTTGAGCCCCTGTTGCACTGTGTTTTGGCCGTGGAGTGAGCCGGCTGCGCACGGATTTTGTGAAGACTTGAGGGAATTTTATTTGAGCTTCCGGGGGATTCTTTCTTCCGTGATTCGCGGCAGTGCGCGCGCACATGGCACGATTTTCGAGGTTTCGGCAGTTTGAGGATCCGGCACTTCACCGACTTCAGCGTTTGCCTACAGAAAGCATTCCAGGTGGGTTGGAATTTCTCCAAAATGTGTGGAATGCCCTTTAATGCTCCTGAATGCAATTTGATCATGTTTTATGCCCTTTTTTCACTGTTTTTACATCTGATAGTTGCCTGAAATTTTTTTAGACAATTATGTAGAATCCCAGATTATTTTTAGTATACTCCAGTTACTTTATGACACTAGACTGCATGTTTTGTTGGCACCATAATTGCACCTGAATCATTTTAAAAATCAAGAAAGCTGTTTTAACGAAAATCAGCGTTTTTAAAGGTGGTTTTTAAAAATTGAATTCGCCAGAGGTATGGCATAGATTTCGGGTGCATTAGACCTCGTGCCTAGGGGCCGAGTGATCTCTTTTTGAGTTTTGGGATGAGTTTCTAGTGTCATGTGGATTTGAGCTCCCTTGTGGACCGATGAGGTTACTCTAGATCATGGGTCGTGTTCTGATTTAGTGGTGGAGATGGCTCTCCCACTTAGCCTTGAGAGTTTTGGGGGTTCTGGCAGATCGAGTCGTGGAGGTTTCCCGACTCAGCCATGGTCGTGCATTATCAGATTGAGTCGTTGAGGGTTCTCCGATATAGCTGTGAGAGTGTTTGGGCTATTTCCTGTTGAGTCGAGGTTCTTTTTCTGACTGACTTGTGCTTTGAGCTTTGAGATACCGATCTGTTTGATCGTGGACTATAGCCTGCATGTGCCGCTTGTTGAGACAGATGTGATACTTGAGTTCGCGGGGTCGCTCCCCACGAGCTACGCTCCGAATGCGATGATGATACCGAGCCTGACGAGGCTGCGATGAGGTTATTGAGTTAGTCCGTGTGGGACGCCCTACGTAAGTCCCGTCCCAGTGTGGATGAGGTGGCAGTAGGTGTTGGTTTTTAGGATCCACAAGGATCTAAATAGGTACTATCAAACACCTAGAGGGGGGGTGAATAGGTGTAATATTTAAAAAACAAATCTCAGTGCAAAATAAAAACCAATGCGGAAAATAAAAATCAACACACCGAGATTTACGTGGAAACTCCAATCCAGGAGAAAAACCACGGGACCAACACGCAATAACAATCCACTAAGAAAAGAAGAATAACAAGGTGATTACCGACTCCACGGACTCAAACCCCTCCTTCAACTTCTTCGGACCTTGCGCTCCACCGATTGCACGTCCACTGCACACGTTCGAATCCACGAACGCCACTCGAATCCACGAGCACACGTTTCGAATCCACGAAACGCCTTCAACACACCGAATCCACGATGCCACGTCGAATCCACGACGCAAACTCAGCCGGTAAGAATATTGGCTTCGATGGTGATCCTTTGCTTAGATTATCAATGAAGAACCATGGATGGAATCTCTAAGCAAAGATTAGATCAATTCGACAAAAGATATGTTCTTGAAAGAACCATCGAATTGACCTAAAAGAGGCTATAAAGAAGAACGGTAAAAACCTAGCCTCTAGGGTTGCTCTCAAGTGTTTTATAAAAATAATCGGTCGTTTTTGAGAAACCCTAAATGTCTATTTATAGTTTAGAAACCTTTGGAAAGAGATAAGAATCAAAAACTTACCTTATCTGGAAATTTTCAGGACGGCGATCCGGATCGGATTTACTGCGATCCGGATCGTCGTAGCGTGATAGACAATTCCAGAAAAACAGGGTTCGGGATCCGGATTGCAAAGCCCGATCCGGATCGTTCATACAATTCAGCAAAATCCCATGTTCGGGATCCGGATCGGAATTGGCCTTTGATCCGGATTGAATTTGCCAATGAACAACCACCCTTCGGGATCCGGATTGGATTGTCTGATCCGGATCCTGAACATGTCCCATGTCCAGTTTTTGATTTTTATGCAATTAAAAATTCATCCAAGTGTTTCTACACTATAAGAAAGTATTCGGATCACCAAAATTATTTAGTTAAACATACCTGATCCTTTTGAGTACTTTCTTCTTGAGATTGATGTAACTGATCCACAATTCTTCAGCTTCAATCTTCAAGACTCAAAACACTGAGTGTCAACTTGAGCTCTTGTTGAATCTTCTCTAAGTCTTTGATTGCTGATTGACAATTTGATCCCTTTAAGACTCCGACTCAACTCACTGACTTGACTCACGAAATATGCCAACACCAAAAAGCCGTAACAATCTCCCCCTTTGGCAATTTCGTGACAAAACCCAAAAATACATAAAAACGCTCAAGTCAGTCATCTTAAACCAAAAAATTCGAAATTCAATGTCATCACCAAAACATTGATTTTCTTTGCGTGAAAGATCCAATAAATACAAAATTTCCTACATTTGATTCGTCCTTTTGGTTCTTTTGTTTTTCGGCTCTTTCAATCTTTTCTTTATCTCCCCCTATCTTGAGCATCTCTAACATGTTCTCCATGTTCTCCATGTTCTTGAGCATCTATGTTCTTCTCCTTTGTGATACGATCATTATTTTCTGTTCTCCCCCTTTTTTGTTTGTCCTATCTCGATGATCTCATCTCCGTCATTTCTCTTCTCCCCCTTTTTGTCACAAATTGTCAAACAGTGAACATACTAGACAAAAGGAAATCACTAACAACATTAGTTCATAGAGAAAGAGAGATAAAAGCTCAGTTCCGGTATATAACAAAGATGTAGATTGCGTACCGGTACCAGAAAGCAAAAATCAAATAATTTCTTGAAACAAATTCAGATTTTGGAATCTTTTCAAATACCGATTTGTATTCCATCAGGAAATCAATTTAAGTGCTTTAACCAATGAATTCACACAGATGTCATTCAATTCAATTAATTTCACAAAATTAAAAAGATTTACTCCTAAATCATGAAAAACAAAGATAAAACATTATAAACAGTTTTTCATGTTATATTCATCAAACACAAGTCATCAAAAATAATCTTGAGATCCAAACTCTATCAAGATGTAACGGATTTACAAAGATGACTTACAGAGATTTCCAAATGACATCAATCTTGAATTCTACCCTTTCTTGAGATTGAGATATATGATCCAAATTTCTTTCATTAGAATAATTTAGAAAAATTCCATAAAAACCAGAAAAAGTATGTAAGCACTTTAGCGCATCAACTTTAAACAAAAGTCATCGTTTCATGCAACAAGAAATAGATTATACCAAATCTATCAAAAATACTCAACAATGAAACGAAAATTTATGAAAATTAAAACCCTTAAAGTTGAACAACTTCAATCACATCTAACATGATCTTATGCGTAATGCCTTTATCAAATTATCAATTTGGTAAAGAAAATAAAATACCAAGATCAATAGATGTTTGAAATCCCAGATAAGTTAGATAATATATCTAGACAATCTGTTGAAGAGAGTGGCTCTTTGAGCATCTTTATTAAAAATCCCACCTTATACCAACCATGAAATTTGACAGAGTCAAGTATTTCAATATGCATTTCATCATCATTTTTTTTTTTTTAAAAAAAATTGCTTGGCATACATGGGGTATCTTTTTTCTCCATGTGGTGGTAGTTTTCACACTCCTCATTGGGATGTAACTCTTTCCACATCTTTTGAGCATTTTACTTTTCTTTGACTCCCCCTCAATTGGCTATCAATTATTTAATATATAAGGTATTCAACCAAAAATTGATCTCGCATTCATACTCGACTAAATAGTCAAATAAGATAATGACTATACCAAGAGATCATTGAGAGAGAAATTGACTTTGATCACTTAAAAGATGAATTAATTAACATAAATGATCATTGCAACATCGAAATATTATGATGTCAAAAGCATAATAGATTTCTAAATGCGTGAAAAGATGCAATTAAAGTCAATATAACCAATGCTCAACTTGTGTTGTCACAAAGAATTCACACAACCGAGATAGATTAAGCATCTAAAGATCACACATGATTTCTAAAATTTGATGCTTATAACTTTCAAAAACTCCTATAATGAAATATCTTCAAGATTATGATTATGGAGTAAAGTTGATAAATTAATTTGGAGTGAATGAACGTGAAGCCCTTTTTATTCAATGCACTTGTTCAATAAAAACCCTTTTGTTCAAAAACAAAGTATAAAAACAAAGAGCATTGAAAAACATGTAATGCAAAGATTAAGAAAAATATGAAGGAAAAACCAATCAAAGCATTACATACAGTGTGGTGACCCGGATCTTTGCAGGGCTTCTACAGTGTGTCCGGCAGCTTCTGGAAGCCTACGTGGCATGTCGGCGGTGTTCGTGGGCCAATTTGGACTCAAGTGATGGATTCGGGGCTTAAATGGATCACGTAGATAACCGGAAGACCCCGTCGGATGTTTAGAAGTGTTTCCGCGCAAAATGGATATCAAATTTGGACTCGGCGCGAAATTCGGATCAAAAATACCTTTCCGGGAGCCTCCGGCAATTTTTAGGATTGGAATTTGGCGAAACGGACGGCGAATTTGGATTCATCGCGCGAAAACGGTCAAAACGGACTACCCACTTGTGAATTTTGTGCTGGGTTACTGTTCACGGCCGGAACAGTACTCCGGCGATCGCCGGCGCCGGCGGCGGCGGCGGGCAGCGGCGGGGCGGCGGAGGGCGCTCGGGCAGGCGGCGCGCGGCCGCGGGCAGGCGCTGAGGGCGCGGGCAGGCGCGCGGGGCGCGGGCAGGCGCGCGGTCCACGGCGGCGGCCGTGCACCAGGGCGGTGCCACGTGGCAGTTGATGGTTGGCGGCTCACGGCGCCCGGTCCACGGAGTTGAGTGGGTGCACGGTGGACCGGTGTGACACGTGGCATCTTGGTTGGGCGGCTCACGGCGCGGTCCACGGAGTTTTTGGTGCACGGTGGACCGACAGGTAGGACACGTGGCAGAATTTGATTGGCTCGGTGTTGTGCTCCCGGTCCACGCAAGCCGTGGAGCAGGTGCCGTACGCGGGCAGGTGACCGACCGTGCGCGGTGCACGGGCGGTGCACGGTGGTTGGGGCCACGTGGCGCGCCACCATTGGCGGGCTCACGTGCACCGGGCGCAGCGAAAAAAAGGGGACTTGTTGGGTATTTTCTGAAATGATTTTCTGGTTTTCCCTTAAGTGCAACCCGAGGGCTCTTCAAGGGGGATTTTCGACCCCTTCGAGACCTCAGCTCGAAGGGGAGGTGAGAAGGAGATTTCTTCTCCTTCAAGTGAGGATTACACCGCCAAGTTTCAGGATTTTAGGAGGCACGGATCCCGAGGTTTTGGATTTTACGGCGCGGCGCGACGTTGCATTTCCTGTGTTCTTCTTCGGCGCAGCAGCAGTGTTTTAGCTCCCTGGTCTACCCCGAGCTCCTTCTTCTGTGATTTTTGCGCCGTTGGCTTCACGACAGGTAGGGCTTCATCTTTCATTTTGATCGCGCATTCTGATTTTAACTCCTTGGCACGGATCCCGAGGCATTAATGTGACCCCTTTTTCTGTGAGGATTGTGAGGACAGCATCGGAGTATTTTGGCCATATCTTCGCGCACGAGCGTCTGACGGAGACGAGCTTATACAACTTTTTCATCTACAGATCGCAAGGAACGCGCTCGTATTTTTCTTGGAATTTTATGAGATTTATTTCGAGGTGAAAATCACTGTTTTCTCAGTGTACTGTGTGCAGTCTTTTTCCACAGTTTGTTGTTTGGATTACCACCTTGCCGAATTTATATCTTGTCTTACCGAACTCAGATTTGGACGTGCAAGCTACCGTTGCGAAGCTATCGACGCGAGGATCGCTGTGATATTTTTCTGGGAATTTTCTGGGCACTTTCTGCAGGTGAAAATTTAGCAGTTTTGGGACAGATATTGTATGTGATTATAAGAGCATTATTTGGGAGCCTAAGTGTATTTAGTGGATTTTGTATTGTACCAGGAGTGTTGCGGGTGTGCTGAACTTGTTGGAGCAAGGATTTGGAGTTTCTGGTATTTTCAGCTGTACGGGACCGGACAGTTCGCACTTCAGGTGGGTGGTTGCTTTACTCCTCTTTTCTGATATACCCACTAGGAATATTAGAGAGATCTTCTCTATTGGACATTTGAATGCTCACTTAATAGACATGCATGCTTAACTAAAATAATTGTGAGCCTATCATATGGAAAATACTATAGTGGAAACTTGATAGTGGTTGGAACTTATACATGCTTATGGACATTATATTGGCATTTAACTTGCATAGGGGATGTACTTTCATGTTGAGATATTATGAAATGTCTTGTGGGAGGGTACCACTTGAGGATTTTTGGACAGGCATAGGGGATGATTTATATGAGGGTGATTAGCAGATTATAGACAGTGTGTGGTTGGATTATGATTTTAGCATGATGATTATACCCAGGTGGAGCTATTAATTGATACACATGTCGAACCACTATTTGTCACTTTTCCTTCTTCTTCCATGAGGACATAGGCTGGCTTATATGGACATTAGTTAGGCCATTTCTTATCGCTACACTTTATGTTGGGACTTGATTTAGAAGAAACCCTATTTGCTTCTTCTCCCCCTATTCTTTAGTCAGGTGACTATTTGTTGCTCGGGTTTGAGCAGGGGATTGGCATAGTGTAGCCGGGGCCTGGATTTTAGCTTCTGGGGTATTATGGCTACCGCGGATAGTAGGCGGTGGACCAGATGTCATTGTGGGACATGTTTGTGATCATGGGTGTTGTTGTGAACCCCTACTTTTGATTACCCTCTAGGCATTGGAGTAGCTTCTATGATTAGAAGGCTGATTAATAAATTGTGGGCTTTGGGCATGCATTTTAGACAGGCACAGGCTATCTTTTATTTACTACTCTCATACTTTTATCAGCATGCTTTAGCAAGGTAAAAACATATCGATATCTGCTTTATTTTATGTTTATCATCTTGGGACATTTGCATGCTTGTATGGTCACCTAGATAGGCCACCTTTTTCTGCTACACTATCATGCTGGAATTGACATAGGAGAAACCCTTTTTGTTATTCTTTTCTCCTTTCATTTGAGGCTCAGGGTATTTGCAGCTCGTGCGCGAGCAGGTGGATAGGATAGTGTAGTCAGGTTCTCGGTTTTGGGACAGGCAGGGTATTGCGGCAACCGCGGACATTGGGCGGTTGACCGGAGGTTCTTATGCATCAGATTGGGTATCAGGTCTCTAGTGGATGGAGTTTCCCACTATTTGTTTATCTTGCATCAGGTTGAGATCGGGTCTTTCTTTAGTGGATGGGTTTTCCCACTTTGATCAGAGTCATGATCCAGTCCTGCTGATTTATGATACTTGGGTTACTGAGATACTTTTCCTCGTGTGGGTCGCTCCCCACGAGTGCCACTCCGGAGTAGGCTTTCCACGGTGCAGAGCGCCGGGCACCATGCTGGGTTTTGAGTCCTTGGGACTCCTTTGCTTCGGTGTTATGCGTAGGCTGGCATACCCGTCGCGGCAGAGCAGGCAGTACCAGTGTTTACTGGTGGTCAGATTGGGTTATTCTGGCAGACATTTATTTTCTGATGCATACATTTAGCTATTCTATTAGCTTGGCATTTTAGAGGCATTCTAGTGGTAGCTTTTCATCAGGAGTCTTATTCTTTTTAGCATACCGCCTTTGTTTCCCTTTGCCTCTGGTAGACCTAGTGGGCGTGTCAGAGTTTGAGGTTTTACCCACTAGGGGAGGCTACTGGTTTACTAGTAGTTCTCACCCCCATTCTTCTTTCCTCTTTTTCTTCTCCCTTGTTTTGCAGTGTCTTCTGCGGGTGCTACTGGGCTTTCAGTGGCGGGTCGAGGAGAGAGGACGGCTGAGTAGATAGATCTCGAGGCAGGATGAGCGTGTTAGCTGGACTGTTGGTGTACCCAGGTTTTCCTCAGACGGTTGTACTTTCACTTTTGGGACTGGCTTTTGCCAGCAGGTTGTATTTATTATTGTGAGCTGGGAGAGACTGATGTATCATTTATACAGATGTATTGTATTTTATTTTCGGCTTCAGTCTGAGATGTATTAGTTTTAGTTCAGCTCTGTTTTTATTTCTCTTTTATTATATCTTTCATATCTGAGCAGGTTGTTGGCGCTTCGTGTACACGGGAAATACCGTGTGCACGGCGGATCTGTAGACGGGCCCGGGTTCTGGTTTACACCCGGGGCGTGACACAGTAAGTGGTATCAGAGCTTACATAGGTCACTTGGACTTAGGAAACCCTGGCTTTGGCGGGCCCTAGGAGAGGGTATGAAACTCAATCGACTCGGTATTTGTCACGACTCTTCACGTAGTCAAGAGGGATGACAACCCTATTTTTGGGTTTGTAAGTGCAGACAACGACCTACAACCTAGGCTCTGATTTCGCTAATCTGTCACGCCCCGGCGTCGATCGACCCGGGCTCGCCAACAGATCCGCCGCCCATACGGAAACCCCGTATAGACGAAGCGACTAACCTGCAAAAAAGAATCAACTACAGTATACAGATATCAGAGCTGAAAGTAAACTACTGAAAAACTGAGGTCCAATCACTGTACAACTGAAAATAATACAATATCATCTCCCAAATACGATCGTATAAAAAGTCCTCTGATACAAAACTCAAAAGGGAGATATCTCCAATAAAAACATCAGTGTACAAGCTCTCAATACAAAAATATCCTCACTACATCAGTCTCTCAAACTGAAAAATAAAATACAACTCTATACCTCACAACAAGGGTCTCTCAACAGAGGAAAGGAGGTAAATAATCTACTGAAGCTCTCCTCAGAAGGGTACCGCTACACTCCAACGACGGGTAGGGAACTAACTCGCGACTCCCTCGCCTCGGTCAGAAGGAACAGCAACAGGAGCAACAGGAACAGGGGAAGAAGTCCCTGGGGAAAAACACCACGACGGGTGTGAGAACTACTTCCCATAGTAGTTCTTAGTGGGTGCCGTCAACAAGCCCAACGGTCTGCCCACTAAGTCTACTAGAGGTATAAAGTAACAATAATAATACTGAAATGAAAGGGCTGGAAAAGTAACTCTACAGCTACTATGCCTCTATCTAGATGCTCAAGAAAATGAAACAGATGGAAATATGATGCATCTACTAACTCACGCAGTACAGTCACCCAATCTATACTGACTGCCACATAGGGTCCAGTCAAACCTGCGCCTACCTACTACTGTAGGTATGTCCGTAGCTGCCACTAACTGGCCCAGCCAGAGGGACTGCGTCCGTAACTGCCACTAACTGGCCCAGTCAGAGGGACGGCGTCGACAAGTAGCGATACCAAAGTGCAGACCCACCCCGGACGTGGCACTCGAGGGGAGCGACCCCAACGAGGACAAGGGTATCCGCGTGTTACGGAATTTGAGTTGGCGTATTTCGTGGAAAGTGTTAAGTCTTGAAGATTGAAGATGAAAGAACTTTGGATCATATACCTCAATCTCAAGAAAGAAGAATTCAAAAGGATCAGGTATGTTTAACTAAAGATTTTGGTGATCCGAATACTTCTTATAGTGTAGAAACACCTGGAAGAATGTTTAATTGCATATTCATCAAAAACTGGACATGGGACATGTTCAGGATCCGGATCAGACCTTGCAATCCGGATCCCGAAGGGTGTTCGTTCATACACTGGTTCAATCCGGATCGCAGCATCCATGATCCGGATCCCGAACACTTGTTTTACCTTGGTACTTGCACGATCCGGATCAGGATTGCAATCCGGATCCCGAATGTTGATTTTTGGTAAAACTGTATGAACGATCCGGATCGGGGACTACGATCCGGATCCCGAACCCTTGGTTTTCTGGAATCGTCTTTCTTGCTACGACGATCCGGATCGCAGTAATTCCGATCCGGATCGCCGTCCGTAAAATTTCCAGAAAAGGCAGTTTTTGATCCTTATCTTCTTCCAATGGTTTCTAACCTATAAATAGACCCTATGATTCATTTTAGGGTAAGGATAATCGGTAAAACATAGAAAAATATTACCGAAAGAGAAAGATCCACATATAGAGAAGAAAGGAAATCAATAGATTAATTCTATGTTTCTTCATCTATATTGATTGATTTGATTCTAGGTTTTCCATACTCAGATTTTGAGTAGAATCAAATCAATGAATACTTAGATGGTATTTCCGATCTATCTTCTGATCTAAGTATTCGGCGGATCATCACCACCCAAAAACAACGATTTACCCCAAATCGGCGCGTGGACTCGCGTGGCCTTGTGGATTCAAGGTGCAACCGCTCTCGTGGATTCGGAGCGAGGTACGTTCGTGGATTCGAAGCGTGCTACTGGGTGAAGACCGTGGATTCGGTCGGACGTCGTGGACTCGACGTTGGACGCTGTGGATTCAGCGTTGGGCGCAGATCGTGGATTCGAGAAGCGTCGTGGAGCGAGCGGAGAAGATCTACTAGGAGCGTATGGTAAAAGGTTGAGTCGTCTGTGAGTACGTTATATCACCTTGTACGTGTGTTAATTCTAGTGGATTTCGCCGTGTTATCGGTCCCGTGGTTTTTTACTCCGGTTTGGAGTTTTTCCACGTAAAAATCTTGCGTGTTCATTTATTTTCCGCATTGGGTTTTATTGCGCAATGATTTTTTGAGTGTTTATTGTTTACACCTATTCACCCCCCTCTAGGTATTTTTTCCCCTATTTAGATCCATATTAGTATAACCCAACAAGTGGTATCAGAGAGGGAATAGGGTTGTAAACAATGGTTGAAGGTGGAAACATCAATCGACCCCCTTTCTTTGATGGAACAAATTATGCGTACTGGAAAGTGCGGATGAAAGCCTTTTTAATTTCCATCGACGAAAGGGTGTGGCAATCAATTGAATTAGGATGGTCTAATCCAACTGAAATTATCTCTGATGTTCGCACCTTAAAACCTAGGTCGAAATGGACCAAGGAAGAAGTTGATTCATCTTCTTACAATGGCAAAGGGATTAATGCTTTATTTAATGCTTTGTCACAAACCGAGTTCTCTCGCGTCTCGGCATGTGAGACTGCGAAAGAAATCTGGGATGTTCTTCAAGTTACGCATGAGGGAACTAACCTTGTGAAGATTCAGAAACTGCAAATGCTTACGAGCAAGTTTGACTCTATTTTCATGGCAGAAAATGAATCTTTCACTGATTATTACACACGATTGCAAGATATCGTAAACTCATGTGCTAACTTGGGAGAGAAGATTCTGTTGGGTTTAGGTTAATAAGGATCAAATAGGGGAAAAAACACCTAGAGGGGGGTGAATAGGTGTAAACAATAAACACTCAAAAAATCCTTGTGCGATAAAACCCAATGCGGAAAAATAAAAGAACACACAAGATTTTTACGTGGAAAACTCCAAACCGGAGTAAAAAACCACGGGACCGATAACACGGCGAAATCCACTAGAGTTAACACACGTACAAGGTGATATAACGTACTCACAGACGACTCAACCTTTTACCATACGCCCCTAGTCGATCTTCTCCGCTCGCTCCGCAACGCTTCTCGAATCCACGATTTGCGCCGCCAACGCTGAATCCACAGCGTCCAACGTCGAGTCCACGACGTCCGACCGAATCCACGGTCTTCACCCAATGGTACGCTTCGAATCCACGAACGCACCTCGCTCCGAATCCACGAAAGCGATAACACCTTGAATCCACAAGGCCACGCGAGTCCACGCGCCGATTTTGGGGTAAATCGTTGTTTGTTTGGGTGGTGATGATCCGCCGAATACTTAGATCAAGAGTAGATCGGAAATACCATCTAAGTATTCATTAGTTTGATTCAACTCAAGATATGAGTATGAAAACCTAGAATCAAACTAATCAATATAGATGAAGAACCATTAAATAGATCTAATGATTTCCGTTCTTCTCTATATGTGGATCTAAGGCCGTATAAAATGATATTTGAAAATGACGGCTCTTTTTCCGATGCCCTAGAAATGAAATAGGAGGGCTATATATAGGTTAGAAACCCTAGGAAGAATATTCGGATCAAAAACAAACTTTTCTGGAAAGTTTTACCGACGGCGATCCGGATTGCATAAGCCACGATCCGGATCGCAGACGCACAGAATGCAGTTTCCAGAAAATCGCCTGTTCGGGATCCGGATCATAATCCACGATCCGGATCGTTCATACATTTTCACAAAACACCCCATTCGGGATCCGGACTGCCCAAGCTGTGATCCGGATTGCAGCAATGTATGAACGAACACCTTTCGGGATCCGGATTGAAAGTCCACGATCCGGATCCTGAACATGTCCCATGTTCAGTTTTTGATGAATATGCAATTAAAACCTCTTCCAAGTGTTTCTACACTATAAGAAGTATTCGGATCATCAAAATTATTTAGTTAAACGTACCTGATCCTTTTGAATTCTTCTTTCTTGAGATTGAGGTATATGATCCACAGTTTCTTCATCTTCAATCCTCAAGACTTAAACAATCACGAAATACGCCAACTCAAATTCCGTAACAATCTCCCCCTTTGGCGGTTTCGTGACAAAACACAGATCCACAAAGAAAATTCAAAAAGATATTTTTGTTGCTATCACCATACAACAAAAATTTACAAAAGAGTTCCAGAAATTAAAAACATGAGATAAACTCCTAAGACAGACTCTAGACTTAGACATCTGTAACCTCTGCACACAGAAAACATTCTTGACAAACAAATTCGTTAGATACCTCAAGAATTGGAACATAGAAAAAACCAAGTGCAGAGATAGAGTTTGATCTCACCATGACATTTAAAAGAATCAGATATGTGAAAGAAACATAGTTAAAACCAACATATCTTCTAAGCAGTTGAAAACCAAATGTCAAAGTATGTTAGTCCAACACCAACTTGTTAGTCATATTACATGCCCAAATAGTTAGTCAAATAGTTAGTATAGAAGCATGTCACAATCCACAAAAGAAAACCAAAGTTGAGTTGAGATTCATACTTACCTTGATATGATATTCACAATCATTGTTCAAATCATTGTTCATTCATTGTTCATTGTTTTCGCTAACTCTCTCCCCCTTTTTGTCACAAAAACAAGCCAAATAATTACAACAAAAGGAGAGTTAACAACATAAACACACATCATAAACCTGCAAAACAGAACAAAAAGCAAAGTCAGAGGAAAATGATTATAACAAAGATTTACTCCTGAGAGTCGGAGTCATCCGAGGTCGTGCAACCCATTTTCGCAAACAGCTTCTTCACAAGTTTCTTTACTGAAGAAACTGACTTGGTCAAAGTGACTTGAGAAGCTGTGATAATTTCCATCTCGTTTTTCATAACATGAAGATCGCCTTTCATTTCAGAAAATTCAGCGGACATACGTTCTTGTTCATTTGAAAGCCGCTGTTGTTCTTTGTAGATGGATGTTACCGAGGCATCATCGTCCGAAGTAGATGCAGGTGCCTTCTGTTTCGGAGGAACGGGGGCAGTGGAAGAAGTTGCATGAGTTCGAACTCGTTGGCCAATTGGAGGAGAAGGGGGATCATCCTGCTTTGTTGTCAAAGACTTGACAATGGTTGTCTCATTTATTGTCCCCAAACTATACAAATACGAACTCGCGCTCGTATCCACCTTAAATCTCCTAAGGATGCGCATTATAATCATTGGATATGGTAGTCGCTCAGAGGGATGTGAGTGTTCGACATACCGCGTCATCCTATTCCAAATGAGGTAGGGGATGTTCAGGTTTGCTCCCATTGTCGCAGATGGATTTCCAAGAAGATAAAGAAATAGCAACCTATCCCATCGGACGATTTTCGTGTTCATGTTGGGAAGAATGTTGTAGCAAATAATGAAGTTTAAGTACTTGTACTCCTTCTTGAGTTCCCTGGAGTAAACTGAATTTCCGGCAGACGTAGTATCCGGAGAGCAGGTTCCATTTACTACTATTCTCCAAGATTTGGCTGTGAAGACCTGAGTCTTCAAATAATGAACTCCGTCTGAGATGGCTGTCATACCGAGCACCTCTCCAATCAGTTGGGGAGTGACTTTGATCTTGATACCTTTTACAAAGGTATGAAATTCTCGGCGTCCATCAGCTTCATCAATAAGACCTGCTGCATTCTGATAGAAGATCCGAACTGAGTGTGGACAGTACCCAGTTTTCTCAGAAAAGTTGCAGATCGGACCAAGACCAACTTGATCAAACAGAGCTCCAAACTCTGCAGATCTATCCCTCATCTGTTGTACATTGACATGTCGTTCTCCTATGCATTCCCTCTTTTCAAAATCTTTGATTCGTGTGGAGCTGACGAATCCCTGAAATGGTGGCAGGTTGTCCATAGGTTCATTGATTGAAATGCCTTGGGCACCACTTCTTTTCCTTGCCGAGGTTTTCACTCTTTTTCCGGTAGGCTCCATTGGCGCCTTTCCTTTCTCAGCTGCAGTAGGAGGAGGTTTAGATTTGGGAGCTTCAGCAGGAGCCTTCCCCTTTGCAGCAGTTGGGACAGCCCCTTCAACTTCAATTGTGTCCCAGTCAATCGATTCAGTTTCCGATTCAGTATCGGAGTCAGCTTTTGCTCTTTTTGTCCTCTTGCTTCTCTTCGGCTTTGCAGAGTCCTTCACATGAACCATGGCAGTGAGCAGGAAAATGATCCAGGTGATCACCATTTTGTCAGTGCTTTGAGTTTTTAGAAAATGTCCTGTGAAGACCAACTCAAGAATATATGAAAAATCGTCAATTTTGAAAAATTTGAAAAATTGTACCTAGACAATCATAATCATATAGAGAAGCCAAGAATCAAATTAGTTTTCCAAAAAGAATTTTAAAAATAGATCAAATCCATGATTTACAAAAATTCCTCTTTTATGCCCTAAAACCGAATTTTTAGAAATCGAAGCCTAAAAACACGTTAAACAAGTGAAATCCCAGCATAAAAGTAAAACTAATTGATCCAGAGTTCTTATTTCAAAAGAAATTTGATCAAAAACCATTCACAAACGAAAAAAATCCAACTTTTCAACTCACGTTTGATGAAAAAACAGAAAAACTGTGAAAAACCGAGTTTTGATCATGAAAACTTACTTGAATCCGAAGAACTTTGAGTTTTGAAGCACCAGGAAGCAAGAAATCTAGAGAGAGAAACTCTAGAAGCTTGAAAACCAGAAATTAGGGTAAAGAAATCTCGAATCTGAAAGTTTCTATATAGAACCCTAGCCGCGATCCGGATCGGCCGAGAATGTGATCCGGACCGGCCACACGCGGGAAAAATCCTGCGTTCGGGATCCGGATCACTTGCCACGATCCGGATCGGCTACACCTTTTTCTTCAGAAAAATTAAGAAAAATACATAAAATCCAGAAAAAGTATGTAAGCACATTATCATGTCAACTTTAAACAAATGACATCGTTTCACACAACAAGAAATAGATTATGAAAAATCTATCAATAATATCCAAAAATGAAACGAAGATTTACGAAAGTTAAAACACTTAAAGTTGAACAACTTCAATTACATCTATCTTGATCCTATGTGTAATGTCTTTATCAAATCATCAATTTCAGTAAAGAAAATGAAGTACCAAGATCAATAGATGTTTGAAATCCCAGATAAGTTAAATAATATATCTAGACAATCTGTTGAAGGAGTGGCTCTTTGAGCATCTTAAATCAAAAATCCCACCTTATACCAACCATGAAATACGACTGAGTCAAGTATTTCAATATGAGTTTTATCAACAATTTTTCAAACAAAAGTTTGCTTTTCATTCATGGAGTATCTTTTTCTTTCATTTTCTCCATGTGGTGGTAGTTTTCACACTCCTCACTGGGATGTAACTCTTTCCACATCTTTTGAGCATTTCACATTTCATTGACTCCCCCTCAATTGGCTATCAATTATTTAATATATAAAGTATTCAACCAAACCATTGATCTCGAATTCATACTCGACTAAGCAATCAAATATGATAATGACTATACCAAGAGATCATTGAGAGAGAAATTGACTTTGATCACAGAAAGATGGTTTAATTAACGTAAATGATCATTGCAACATTGAAACATTATGACATCAAAAACATAATAAATTTCTAAATGCATAAAAGGATGCAATTAAAGTCAATTATGATTTATGCTCAATTAGTGTGCTATGTACAGAACATAGATAAAGAACAAAACAAAAACAAGAACAAAAACAAAACCTAATCTAAGCAAAGGTTTCAAAAGAGTTTATTTCAAGGAAAGCATGCCAATTGCTTTTCGCAAGTGAATGAAACGTTTTTGATCCAAAGGTTTTGTTAAGATATCGGCTAATTGATCCTCAGTTGAAATATATGACAGTTGAAGAATGTTTGATTCAACTAGCTCTCTAAGAAAATGATATCTAAGTTCAATATGTTTTGTTCTAGAGTGCAACACAGGGTTTTTAGAAATGTTAATGGCACTAGTGTTGTCACATAAAATGGTTACCGAAGATGTTGAAATTCGGAAATCGCTCAACACGCTCTTCATCCAAATCAATTGGGTTGAGCAACTTCCTGCAGAAATGTACTCCGCTTCGGCAGTCGAGAGTGCTATGCAGTTCTGTTTTTACTGTGCCATGCAACAAGGCAGTGGCCGAGATAGAAGCATGCACCACTCGTGCTTTTCCGGTCATCCACCGATCCAGCCCAATCGGCATCTGAGTATCCAACAATATCCAAAGTCGTTCCCATAGGATACCAAATTCCGAAATTGATTGTACCTTTGATATACCGGATGATCCGTTTCACCGCTTTCAGGTGAACCTCCTTCGGTGCTGATTGATATCTCGCACAAATCCCAACACTGAAGGATATATCCGGGCGACTAGCCGTGAGATATAGTAGACTTCCAATCATACTGCGGTACAGTTTCTCGTCTACATTCTCACTTTGTGATTCACTTCCAAGTCCCTTATGGCTAGTTCCCATTGGAGTCGGAAAATCCTTAGAATTTTCAAGATCAAACTTTTTGACCAACTCCAGTGCATACTTGGATTGACACAAGTGAATTCCTTCATCGTTTTGTTTAACTTGTAATCCAAGAAAATAATTCAACTCGCCCATCATGGACATCTCAAATTCGCTTTCCATGGTCTCCGCGAATTTAGAAGCATCATTATCTCTTGTTGCTCCAAAGACAATGTCATCAACATAGATTTGAGCAACTATGAAATTGTTTTGATAATGCTTCACAAAGAGAGTCCTATCAGCTCCCCCTCGAGTGTAGCCCTTTTCCAAAAGGTGCTTTGTCAACCTTTCGTACCATGCTCGCGGTGCTTGTTTCAGACCGTAAAGAGCCTTTTTCAGACGAAAAACATGGTTAGGTAGTTTATGATCCACAAAACCTTTCGGTTGAGCCACATAAACTTCCTCATTTAAAAATCCATTTAAAAAGGCGCTCTTAACGTCCATTTGGAATAACTTGATTTTAAAATGACAAGCAATCGCAAACAATATACGAATGGACTCGAGTCTAGCTACAGGGGCGAAAGTTTCATCAAAGTCTATACCTTCTACTTGAGAATAGCCTTGAGCAACTAACCTTGCTTTGTTCCTGATGATAGTACCTTCTTCGTTTTTCTTGTTCTTGAAGATCCATTTGGTACCTATCACATTGTGTTGCTTCGGAGGCTTCGTCAGTTCCCAGACTTTGTTTCGCTCGAATTGATGGAGCTCTTCCTGCATTGCTTTAATCCAGTAATCATCTTGGAGAGCTTCATCAACATTCCTTGGTTCGATTTGAGATACATAGCATGCAAATCCGCAAACCAATTGTCTCCGTGTTCTAACTCCTTCTTGTGGATCTCCAATTATGTTCGATTCAGGGTGATCCTTGGAGATGCGTAACGTTTGAGGTAGAGGAGTAGGCGGAGGTACACGAGATGATTCCTGCACATCAGATAAGCTTGAAGAACCGTTAGATGCATCAACATTATTATCGAAAGAATTGTTAGAAGAAGATGCATTAGCAGGTGTATCATCATCAAGAGAGATATCGAGGGTAGATTTTTCAGATTCAAAATGAAAAGCTTCATCTACCTTAACATTTATCGATTCTACGATCGTCTTAGATTCTAAGTTAAAAACTCGATATGCTCTGCTGTTTGTAGAATAACCTAAGAAAATCCCTTCGTCACTTCGAGAGTCAAATTTTCCAAGATTTTCGCGATCACGTAAAATAAAACACCGACTCCCAAAGATACGAAAATATTTGATGTTAGGTTTTCTACAAAACCAAAGTTCATATGGTGTATTCAAAGTCCCCGGGCGCAAATACACGCGATTGATAACATAGACAGCAGTGTTCACCGCTTCAGCCCAAAAATATAAAGGTAAGTTCCGGCTGTGAAGCATAACACGTGCCATCTCCTGTACGACCCTGTTTTTGCGCTCGACTACACCATTTTGTTGAGGTGTGTAAGGTGCGGAGAATTCATGTTTAATGCCATTAGAAGTGCAAAAATCAATGAATTTGGAATTTATGAATTCCCCACCTCTATCACTCCTAACTCGAGTAATCCTTTCATTCTTTTCAATCATAATACGATTGCAGATTTCGAGAAAAGAATCAAAAGTATCAGCTTTTTCTTTTAAAAATGCTACCCAAGTATATCTAGAAAAATCATCAACCAACAAGAAAATATACCATTTACCTCCCAGAGATGGTTGACGAGTTGGCCCCATTAAGTCCATATGCAAAAGTTCCAAAGGCCGTTTTGTACCTATGTGGTTCAAATTCTTGTGTGCAGTCCTAGACTGTTTTCCCTTTTGGCAACCGCCACACACAAGGTTTTGTTCAAAAGAAAGTTTCGGAACCCCCTTGACCACATCTTTATTTGAAATTCTAGCAAGTTCCTTAAAGTTTATGTGACCTAGCCTTTCATGCCAAAGTGTTTCATTTTTCAAAGATGCTAGGTTACATTTTTCAGAAATCTTAGAAGGAACTACATAACAATTGTTTTCTGATCTAACCCCCTTTAAAAAGAAAGCATGGTTCATGTCAGTTACAGTGCATTTATCAGATGAAAAATTAACTGAATAACCACTATCACACAGTTGACTTATGCTTATGAGGTTAGTCTTAAGGCCATGAACAAATAACACATTATCTAGAACCGGGCCATCTGGAATAGCTACCGTTCCCTTTCCAACAATTTTGGAAGACCGACCATCTCCGAAAACAACAAGTCCTCCGGAGTTTTTCTCAAATGTTTGAAAACAGTTTTTATCGCCGGTCATATGACGGGAACACCCGCTATCCAGTACCAAGACGAACTATCATATGCATGCAAGGAAACATTGGTAGCAAGACAGGGAAAGATTTCACCTTTGCGCACCCAAACCTTTTTGGAGTGCGTCGGTAATGGTCGTGAAGTTGATTTCCTAGGTGAGAGCGTCTTGCTTGAAGAATTGCTGCTCCTTGATGATGTCGTCTTGAGCGGTGTACTACCAAGGCTCTTTTCCTTCAATTGATTGCAGTTGTTTTCCGAGGAATAGCCCTTTTGGTAGTCATTGCAAGATGTGCTTGAGGTGTGCGTTTGGCTCCAGTCTTGCAATTTCTTCTTATGTGCCCTGAAATGCCACAACGAAAACATACCTTGGTTCTTGTCGATTCCGAAGAGGATGTAGTAGGTTGTTGTCGTTGCTTGTCGTGAACACCGGTGTCGGAGGAGGAGATACCGACTGAGGCACAAATACTGTACCACTCGAACTTGGAATGTCTCCAGTTTGAGTGTATCCGAGGCCGAACTTGTTTCTTTGACCGAGACCAAGAAGTCTGTCCAACTTACTCCTTCCAGAAGAAAATCTCTGTAAGTCATCCTTTAGTTGGCGTATGGTCTCCGTCATTTCCAATTTTTCCTGTCGAGCCTCGCCGTTGAGCTTCAAGAAGTAATTCGCTTTGTTCACCATATCCATATAATTCTTCTCGAAATGCTCATTGGACTCTTGAAGGGAAACATTTGTCTTAATCAGATTGTCCCTTTCCACTTCAAGATCGGTTGAGATAGAGGTTACTCTTTTTACTTCATCTTCAAGATCCTGCAATCTCTCTTTCAACCCCTTGTTTTGTTTAGCCAGTTTCTTTGAATCCCTCAAAAGCTTATGGTAGGCTAAAGCAAAATCTTCACCTTCCGAATCATCTGATTCATCGTCCGTTGCAATCTTTTCCACAGTGGAGTTGGACAGTGAGTCGGATGTACTTGCCATTAAGCACATGAAGGGTGAAGATGTAGTGGACGCGTGGAAAGCTGTCGCGTTGTCTTCTTCATCACTTGACGATGACTCATTTGACGTGGAGTTGTCATCCCAAGTAACGACTTGCATCGCCTTCTTCTTTGCCGGATTCTTGTTGGGACATTCCGTTGCAATGTGGCCGTAGCCTCGACATTTGAAACACTGAACTTGTCCCTCAGAACTTTTCTTATCCTTTGAGAAGTTCTCTTGCTTCTTGACTTGTAACTTGAAGAACCCTTGCCTTTCTTCGACTTTCCGAAGGATGGAGTTTTGCTTGAATTTCCCCTTCGAAAGTTGCGGCGAAACTTCCTTGTCAAGAGAGCGAGCTGCTTCTCAAAGTCCTCCATAGAAATGTTCTCGTCGTCGTCCGAGGAGGATGAATCCGCGTCTTCTTCTTTAGTTGATTTCAATGCGTAACCTGAAGACTTAGAAGAGGATGCCTTTCCAGAAGAATAGTTAGTAGGAAAAGTCATTTCATAAGTTTGTAAAGCACCTACTAATTCTTCTACACGCATTTCGTCCGGGTGTTTAATTGTTTCAATGGCTGCGACCTTCGGGCGAAATCGTTCAGGAAGAGTTCTTAGAATTTTTCTTACAACTTTAAATTCTGGAATCTTCTCTCCCAAGTTAGCACATGAGTTCACGATGTCTTGCAATCGTGTGTAATAGTCAGTGAAGGATTCATTCTCTGCCATAGAGATAGAGTCAAACTTGCTCGTAAGCATTTGCAGTTTCTGAATCTTCACTAAGTTAGTTCCCTCATGCGTAACTTGAAGAACATCCCAGATTTCTTTCGCAGTCTCACATGCCGAGACGCGAGAGAACTCAGTTTGTGACAAAGCATTAAATAGAGCATTAATCCCTTTGCCATTGTAAGAAGATAAGTCTATCTCTTCCTTGGTCCATTTCGACCTAGGTTTTAAGGTGCGAACATCATCTAAAATTTCAGTTGGATTAGACCATCCTAATTCAATTGATTGCCACACCCTTTCGTCGATGGAAATTAAAAAGCTTTCATCCGTACTTTCCAGTACGCATAATTTGTTCCATCAAAGAAAGGGGGTCGATTGATGTTTCCACCTTCAACCATTGTTTACAACCCTATTCCCGCTCTGATACCACTTGTTGGGTTTAGGTTAATAAGGATCTAAATAGGGGAAAAAACACCTAGAGGGGGGTGAATAGGTGTAAACAATAAACACTCAAAAAATCATTGCGCGATAAAACCCAATGCGGAAAAATAAAAGAACACACAAGATTTTTACGTGGAAAAACTCCAAACCGGAGTAAAAAACCACGGGACCGATAACACGGCGAAATCCACTAGAATTAACACACGTACAAGGTGATATAACGTACTCACAGACGACTCAACCTTTTACCATACGCTCCTAGTAGATCTTCTCCGCTCGCTCCACGACGCTTCTCGAATCCACGATCCGCGCCCAACGCTGAATCCACAGCGTCCAACGTCGAGTCCACGACGTCCGACCGAATCCACGGTCTTCACCCAATGGTACGCTTCGAATCCACGAACGCACCTCGCTCCGAATCCACGAGAGCGATTGCACCTTGAATCCACAAGGCCACGCGAGTCCACGCGCCGATTTTGGGGTAAATCGTTGTTTGTTTGGGTGGTGATGATCCGCCGAATACTTAGATCAAGAGTAGATCGGAAATACCATCTAAGTATTCATTAGTTTGATTCAACTCAAGATGTGAGTATGAAAACCTAGAATCAAACTAATCAATATAGATGAAGAAACATAGAATAGATCTATTGATTTCCTTTCTTCTCTATATGTGGATCTAAGGCCGTATAAAATGATATTTGAAAATGACGGCTCTATTTGGATTGCCCTAGAAAATGAAATATAGGGTCTATTTATAGGTTAGAAACCCTAGGAAGAATATTCGGATCAAAAACAAACTTTTCTGGAAAGTTTTACCGACGGCGATCCGGATTGGATAAGCCACGATCCGGATCGCAGACGCACAGAATGCAGTTTCCAGAAAATCACCTGTTCGGGATCCGGATCATAATCCACGATCCGGATCGTTCATACATTTTCACAAAACATCCCATTCGGGATCCGGATTGTACAAGCTGTGATCCGGATTGCAGCAATGTATGAACGAACACCTTTCGGGATCCGGATTGAAAGTCCACGATCCGGATCCTGAACATGTCCCATGTCCAGTTTTTGATGAATAAGCAGTTAAAACCTCCTCCAGGTGTTTCTACACTATAAGAAGTATTCGGATCATCAAAATTATTTAGTTAAACGTACCTGATCCTTTTGAATTCTTCTTTCTTGAGATTGAGGTATATGATCCAAAGTTTCTTCATCTTCAATCTTCAAGACTTAATACATTCACGAAATACGCCAACTCAAATTCCGTAACAGATTCCAGAAGCCTTGCATCATCTGCGGAAGACAAGGTGATTGATTGTTCCTGGAGGCACGACCATTGCTTCGGATGTGGCAAGCCAGGACATTTCCGCTCTTTCTGCCCACTGAAACCGGCGACTACTCCCTCAGCATTTCGGCGCAAGAAGAAAGGTACTACCACAGCCCCACAGGAGGTTCTCTACGATGGCCAACCCAAAGCCGATCATGGCGACTCCGGATCCCAGTCTCCCCGCGTCTTGCGCCGTTGGCCCAAGGGTTGCGGTCGGAAACCCTTCGACGACCCGGTAGAGGACGCACTGCCCCGGAAAGAGTAGCATCAGGTAATATTTCATGGTAGCTTCTCTTCGACTTCAGATCTCGTTGATACCGGAGCATCCCACACCATCCCTTTTTTTTCTTTTTCGCGCTTACCCATAGTTACTAGAAGAAACCCTCCAACATAGAAATAGGTACGGGGATTCAATCCCTCGGGCAGGTATATGTTCGAGAACGGCTATCTTGGGCAGGATGCTCTTGAGAATCCCGCTTAGGGATCTCGGTCTCTCGAGTCAAGTAAGCGGTGTTTGACTGCCTGATGTTCCAAGTGCGCCTCCGGGAACCGGGCTTATTGGAACTTGTGAACATAACTTGTAGGAACGTTTTCTACTCGCCTCTCTTAGATTGGTGGAGGGTAGTGGAGTAGCATCCATAATTTCGGTAGAACTGACCTCTCGACCTAGGGCCTTACTTTACGACGTTCTTGTCGCCGGTGATTGGTAGGTATGTCGACGACACTATCGGTCGTGGGTATTTGGGGAGGGGATACCCTAACTTGATCAGTTGGGGGATACCCTTTAGCATCGACTCGTCGCCCTCCGATCCCACGACGGGAGAAGAGGGCACCGCTGCTAACCGGTAAGGTTGGAGTTTCAAGCGTTTAGTTTCGTACCTTCCTGCCCGATAAAGTTGGGAAGGCTACGTTATCCTCGAATTTAGTGGTAATCCCGCCTAAGGAGTTCGATGTGATCCTCGGTATGGATTGGCTCACTAAGTACCAGGCGGTGATTGATTGTGAGAAGCGCCAGGTGCGGCTGCAGGAACCTGGCTTTTAGGATTACGTGTACTCGGCATGTAAGAGCACCTCCTTTTCTCCTATTATCTTTTGCATCGCGGGCTAGGAAACTGATGGAGGGTGGATGTGTAGCGTACTTGGCCTCAGTGGACTTAGCGACTCGACCCTCGGCACAGCTCTCGGATATCCCTATCGTAAGGGATTTTTCGGACGTTTTTCCGACCGAATTGTCCGGGATGCCCCCCGAGCGAGAAACCGAATTCACCATCGAGCTTCTCCCGGGTACGCAACCTATCACCAAGGCACCGTATCGAATGGCGTTCTTCTCTTGAAGTGGAGCTTCAAGAAGTGATTAGTTTTAAGAAGTTAAAAGGATAGAGCCTCGGAGTGGAGCTTCAAGAAGTGATTAGCTTTATCCACCAATTTGATATGTTCCTTCTCGAAATGCTCGTTCTTCTCTTGATGTGAAACATTTATTTTGATCAAATTATCCCTTTCCTCTTCAAGAGCGTTTGAGAGAGAGGTTGTCTTTTTAGATTGTTCTTCAAGATCCCACAACCTTCTTCTCAAACTTTTATTTTGCTTCGCCAATTTCTTAGAATCCTTTAATAATTTATGGTAAGCAAAAGTAAAGTCTTCACCTTCAGAATCGCTAGGTTCATTATCCGATACAGTTTTTTCATTCGAGGAGATGGATAACGAACCTGAGGTAATCGATGAAAAGCACATGAAAGGTGAAGTTGTGGACGCAATAAATGTTGTGGCGTTGTTATCCTCATCACAAGAAGATGTCTCATCAGAAGAGGAAGAGTCATCCCACGTGACGGCTTACATAGCTTTTTTCTTTGACGGATTTTTGTTGGGACACTCCGTTGAGATATGACCAAAACCTCGGCATTTGAAGCACTGGATTTGTCCCTCGGTGTTCTTCTTGTCCTTTGAAGGACCCTCTTGCTTTATTGATTTAAAGCTTGAAAATCCTTTGCCTTTCTTGGACTTAACGAAGGATGATGATTTGCTTGAATTTCCCTTTCGAAAGCTTCGGCGAAATTTTCTTGTCAAGAATGCAAGTTGTTTCTCGAAGTCCTCCATTGATAGATTATCATCAGCATCTGAGGAGGCCTAGGATGAATCCGCATCTTCTTCTTTTGTTGATTTCAATGCAAAACCTGAAGACTTAGAGGAAGAGGAAGGCTTTCCAAAAGAATAGTTAGTAGGAAAAGTCATTTCATAAGTTTGAAGTGCACCAACTAATTCTTCTACTTTGATTTCGTCCGGGTGTTTTACTGTTTCAATGGCTGCAACCTTAGAGTGAAATCTTTCGGGAAGAGTTCTCAAAATCTTTCTTACAACTTTCGATTCTGAAATTTTCTCTCCCAAGTTAGCACATGTATTCACGATATCTTACAATCATGTATAATAATCTGTGAAAGATTCATTTTCTGCCATATGAATTGAATCAAATTTGCTTGTAAGCATATGCAGTTTTTGAATCTTCACTAAACTTGTACCCTCATGTGTAACTTGTAGAGTATCCCAGATTTCTTTTGCAGTCTCACATGCCAAGACGCAAGAGAACTCAGTTTGTGATAAAGCATTAATTCCCTTGCCGTTGTAAGAAAAAGCATCAATCTCTTTCTTGGTCCATTTCGACCTAGGTTTGATGGTGACAACATCATCGACAATAATCTCAGTAGGATATGACCATCCAAACTCAATTGATTGCCAAACTCGTTCATCAATGGAAATTAAAAACGCTCTCATGCGTACTTTCCAATAAGCATAATTTGTTCCATCGAAGAACGATGGTCTATTGGTGTTTCCACCTTCAACCATTGTTTACAACCCTATTCCCTCTCTGATACAACTTGTGGGTTATGGGATCCAAGGATCTAAATAGGGGAAAAACCACCTAGAGGGGGGTGAATAGGTGTAAACAATAAAACTTAACAATCTTTGCATAAAAATAATCCAATGCGGAAAAATAAATAAGGTTACACAAGATTTTACGTGGAAAACTCCGTCACAGGAGTAAAAAACCACGGGACCGATAACACGGTGAAATCCACTAAGATTAAACACGTACAGGTGATATACCGTAACTCTACGACTCAACCTTTTCCATACGCTCCGAGTAGATCTTCTCCGCTCGCTCCACAACGAGCCTCGAATCCACGATTTGCGTCCAACGTCGAATCCACGATGTCCAACTGAATCCACGGTCTTCACCAATATAGCACGTATCAATCACACGAACGCGCCTCGCTCCGAATCCACGAAAGCGGTAGCACCTTAATTAAATCCACAAGGCCACGCGAATCGACGCGCCGATTGTCCTTTCGGAAATCATTGTTTTGTTTATTGGTGGTGATAATCAAATACTTAGATCATATAGATAAACAAGAAAATACCATCTAAGTATTCATCAATTTGATTCTACAGGAAATAGAGAGTTTGGAAACCCTAGAATCAAATTGATCAATATAGATGAAGAAACATGAAATTAATAGTGTTTTCCTTTCTTCTCTATATGTGGATTTTTCCTTTCGATTCCTTTTTTAAAATAATAGGAATTTTGGAAACCTTTGGAATCTCAAGAATTATCGGTTTTGCCCTAAAAGATGAAAGTTAGGGTTTATTTATAGGTTATAAACCGTTTGGAAGAAGATAAGCATCAAAAACTGACTTAACAGACTTTTTCCCGTACGGCGGTCCGGACTGGATTTGGCTGATCCGGACTGTCGACTTTTTTCAGAGAATTTTCTGAAAAAAACAGTTCGGGGTCTGGACTGGAATGCCCTGATCTAGACTGGTTCATGCAATTCAGTAAACACAAGGTTCGGGTTCCAGACTGAAATGGGGATGATCCGGATTGTAATTTCGCATGAACCAAACCTTGTTCGAGGTCCGGACTGGATATGGCTGGTCCGGATCCCGAACATGTAAAATGTCTAGTTCTTGATTTTTATGCAACGAAAATTATTCCAAGTGTTTCTAAACTATAAGAATGTATTCGGATCATCACCAATATTTAGTTAAACATACCTGATCCTTTTGAATCCATTCTTCTTGAGATTGATGTATATGATCGACAATTCTTCAACTTCAAACTTCAAGACTCAAAACACTTCACGAAATACGCCAATACAAAAATCTTTAACAAAACCCTTGTCCAGCAGGTCCTACAATTGAGCCTTAAGCTCCTTCAACTCCGCCGGGGCCATCCTTTAAGGAGCCTTTGAAACTGGAGCCGTCCGGGAACCAAGTCTATGATGAACTCGATCTCCTGATCCCTCGGCATACCCGGCAACTCCGCGGGAAATACATCGGGGTATTCCCGCGCCACGGTAATATCCTCCACATTGGGTTCCTCCTTGTGCCCTTCCACAATAGTAGCCAGATCGGCCACACACCCTCTATCGATCAGCTTCTTTGCTCGCGAAGCGGAAACTACCGAGGCAAATAGAGAACCCATACACGCCTTGAATCAATAAAGCACCCCTCAATCGGACGGAGTCTCCTTTGTATATGTACGGCGTCCCATTTACAATACCAACCATCAACCACACAGTCATCATCAGTAATAGAGCAGGAAAAAATAATTATCTACGGTTTTGCAAATGGTGTCACCCCGACACCCAATTTTTGAAACATTTACACATTCAATCCATGAAAGCGGCAACATCATTTGGAAAGGATAAAACCAGAGGTTTTCAAAGCAGTGCCCACACGACACTCTTTTTTTGAAAAGCATTTTCGTAATCTTTTTGTTCGTTATCAAATCGTGCCGCGCACAATCCGTAAAAGTCTATCCAAACCACAAAAGTAAGTCCAAACCATAAGAGTACATCCCATCCACAGTGCTAGCTATTTAGCTAACTACATCTAACCTGATCCACAAATGCAAATTAAACTAAAAGTTAAACTAGAAAGGAATTGAGATAAGCAAAAGAGCAACAACTAGAAAGCCTCCTACGGCTACGGTCCTCTCGACGCAGTCTCACCGCCATCCCGGCTAACGCACCTAGTCAGACCTGTCACGGAGTGGGTAAAGTCAGTGACAAATAAAGTAGATGTCTTAACAATTAACATAGATTTAAAGGCAAACCGATTACACCGGAACCTTTCACTTTTCCCTCTCATGAGTTTACATCACCTGTTTTAATTTCCACGAGTACCTGTCGGGGAGACGAAGATCTCCCCTCGTGCACAATATTACCTACGTGATGCTTTTAACCTCTTCACGGATCTAGTGCGGCCCCTTTAGCTGTCGTGAAGAGGTCCCCACGGCTCCCTCCCCTTTGTGGGGCACACGGGTCAATCTGATCACTTCTCCGAAAAAGTACACCCATGGGGAGGCCAATCCGCCTGTGTACGTGCAGCATCCAAACACCGGGTTGCCGAAAACGGCGTGTATGAAGGACCGCGACCTCGGTCGCCACAATTGTTATGTAAAATAAAATACATTCATGCGAAAGGTTTAACAGTCCATCTACTTTATTAAACAGATTAACAGGCTTTTTACGATGATACGGTGCACTTAGTGCACTTGTTGCACTTATAGCAAGGGTACCCACCTGGTTGCGGGAAGATCGGAGCACCTGGATCTTTCGCACACTCCCACTGCGCACCCGGACCTAAGAAAAGTCCGCAAGGGTAAAGTATAGTCAAAACCACGCACTAACATCGCAAATGAAAGTCCGAATTTATCTACTCGACGAAAACCCAAGAAAACCGTCAAAACCACGTCACCCGACGGATCCCCGCGCGGCCGCCCGCCGGAGCCCCGCGCGGCCTGAAACTGCGCGGCGTGCCTCCGCGGGCGGCGCCCGCGCGGGTGTGGCCCGCGCGGTGCCCGCGCGGCGGCCGAGCAGTTGCGGCCCGCGTGGCGCCGGCGGGTGCGGGCCCGTGCGGTGCCCGCGCGGGTGCGGCCCGCGCGGCGCCCGCGGTTGCCGCCCGCGGGCGGCGTCCGCCCGCCTGCGGTGTCCGCCCGCGAGGTGCCCTAGCGGCACCGCGCGTCTCCGCCGCCCGCGCCGTGCCCTAACTCGCGCGGCGGCGGCGGCGGCGGCGGCGGCGGAGACGACGGAGACGGGGAAGGATGAGGCAACCGAAAACCCAAAAATTACAAAAAGAAAACCCCGAAACGCAACAACGAAAATTTACTCACCGGATAGTTCGACGGGAGAGTCAACCGATCGCGTTCTTGCCTCCGGTTCATTGTTCGGGGTGATCGGACTCCTTCGTTTCCTTCCTCTTCTTTCTTTCTTTCCTCCGGTTAGGGTTCCGCCTTTTCCTTTTCTTTTCCTCTCGCGTTCTCTCCGGCTAGGGACTCATCTTAAACCAAAAAATCGAAACTCAATGTCATCACCAAAATATTGACTTTCTTTGCGTGAAAGATCCAATAAACAAAAATTACATTTGAAGCAGTCTTAGAACAAACTCTATGACTTAGGACTTGGAGTCTTAAAGTGATGTAGATCCTGCAAAACAAAACTCCAAACAAATCAAAAGTCAGTTGTCAGAAATTAAATGTAAATCCTACATTTGATTCGTCCTTTTGGTTCTTTTTGTTTTTCGGCTCCTTTTTCATCATCTCCCCCTATCTCGAATCATCTCCTCCTATCTCGATCATCTCATCTCCGTCATTTCTCTTCTCCCCCTTTTTGTCATAAATTGTCAAATAGTGAACATACTAGACAAAAGGAAATCACTAACAACATTAGTTCATAGAGAATGAGAGATAAAAGCTCAGTTCCGGTATATAAAAAAAAAATGCAGATTGCGTACCGGTACTCGAAGGCGCATACCGGTAACCAATTGAAAATCTGAAAAATCTTGTTTCGGGTTCTGGATTGAAAACCTAATTCCGAGAATTTGGTTCCGGTACCAAACTGTTAGTACCGGTACTCCAGAGCAAAAATCACAAAAATTCTTGAAACAAATCCAAATTTTGAAATCTTTCAAATACCGATTTGCGCGCCATCAAGAAAATAATTTAAGTGCTTGAAAATTGTGAGATCACACAGATGTCATTCAATCCAATTAATTTTACAAAAATTAAAAAGATTTACTCCGAAATCATGAAAAACAAAAATAAAACATTATAAACCGTTTTTCATACTATATACGTCAAACACAAATCATCAAAAATAATCTAGAGATCCAAACTCTATCAAGATGTAAAGGATTATCAAAAATGACTTACAGAGATTTCCAAATGACATCAATTTGATTATTACCCTTTCAAATTTGAGATAAGCACTAAAAACCTAAGAGTGGCTCTTTGAGCATCTTTCAACTATCCCACCTTATACCAACCAGGAGATTGTTCAAAATATAAGAACTTTGAAAATGAATCTCCAAATGCTTCAACTAAAGATTTTCTCATAAAATACTATCAAGCATCCATAACATGTGGTAGCTTCACGCACAAACCGGACGACCGGGGTGGCAACTCTTTCCAACATCTGGTGGTAGTTTTCACACTCCTTTCGGATGTAACTCTTTCCACATCTTTTTCAACTCTTTTATTTACCCTTGAAAAAATGCAATCTCTTATGTGAAAGAATTAAATCCCAAATTTTAGTCTATTGGTTGTCTCATGTTTATCACAATGAATTCACACAACCGAGATAGGTTAAGCACCTTAAGATCACACATGATTACTAAAATTTGATGAATATAAATATCAAAAACTCCTATAATGGAATATCTTCAAAGATTATGATTATGGAGTAAAGTTGATAATTAATAGTGAAATTAATTAGGAGTGAATGAAAGTAAACCCTTTTCATATTCAATGCACTCGTTCGTTAAAACCCTTTTGTTTGAAAACAAAACATAAATAAAAACGAAAAGCATTGAAATCATGTAATGCAAAGATCAAGAAAGATATGAAGAGAAAACCAATCAAAGCATTACATACAGTCAAAAGCAATTTAGAACTTAAGACAAGGAAAGATATCACCTTTCGGAATCCAAAATCGTCGGATTTTGGGTTGTCTTGATTCATTGTGGCCGTGGGTTGTCCGCTTTGACTGTTGATCCACATTTGGTCTTTGCGTTGCAATGATCCACTTGAATGATTGATGTTGTGGCTCGGACCTTTGGTGGATTGAGGGAACTCCATTAAATTGATGTTGTTTTTGATTCCGTTGAGTTCGCTCCGTAGATGAAGTTGCCGAAGAATTCTTCTTTCTCTTTTTCGGGCACGTCTTCATCAAGTGTCCTTCAAGTCCACATTGGTGACAAGTTCTTCCTTTCAATTTAATTGTGGAACTTGAAGCCTTCACAGTTTGGTTCTTTTTGAATCCCAAACCAACTTTGCTTGTTTGATCTAATCCGGACATACCGTCAAGTTTCTTGGAACCGGTTGAAAACTTTTGTATGTCGGATTTGAGTTGATGAACTTGCTTGGTCAAAGCTTGGTTGGTGACATGAATTTCCTCAACCTGCTTTTCAAGAAAACCAATCTTGTTAATATGTGATTTAACGATTGTTTCCGATTGGTTTTGCTTTTCTTGGAGGATTTTATTATTATCCAATAAAAGTTCTCGTTCCTCCTCGAGATCATGAAGTTTGATCTTTAAAGCACGATTCTCGTCTTGAACCTCAAGTCGTTGCTTCCTCAACTTCTTGATATGCTTGGCCATCTTCTTTGATTCCGCAAGAAGTTGTTGGTATGCCTCAACGAGTTCTTCTTCGTCCGACTCCCCCTCACTTGATGACTCTCCATCGGATGTTGATGTTTCATGCAAAATCAAAGAATAGAGTCAGTGACTAAAGATGACAAACACAAATTAGAAGAGGGAATTTGAGAAGCATGAAAAGCAACAACTTTTTCTTTTTCCTCTTTACTTGAGGTCGATTCATCAGAAGTAGAATCGTCCCAAGTTTTTGCTTGCAAAGCCTTCTTTTTATATGATTTCTTAGAAGGACAATCCGTTGAAATATGGCCGTAGCCTTTGCATCTATAGCATTGGATTTCCCCTTCGAAATCATCTTTTTCTTTTTCTTTAGAAGGTTTTGCAAAGCCTTTGAGTTTAGAGGATTTAGAACCCGATGATCCTTTAGATGGTTTCGTGGATGAAGATCCATCGGTTCGATTCTTCCAAAACTTTCGACGAAATTTCTTTGTGATCCGCGCCAATTGTTCTTCAAAATCGGCAAAAGAGATTTCATCGTCGGAACTTGATTCGCCATCTTCTTCCTTTGTTGATTTGAATGCAATACCTGTAAGCTTAGAAGAAGACTTGGAAGAAACTTGATTAGTAGGAAAAGTCATCTCATAAGTTTGTAAAGCACCTACTAATTCCTCTACTCTCATATCATCCGGATGACTAACGGTTTCAATGGCGGCAACCTTTGCCCTAAACCGTTTCGGAAGAGTCTGAAGTATCTTTCTTACAACTTTCGACTCCAGGATCTTTTCTCCTAAATTAGCACATGTGTTGATTATATTTTGCCCTAAACCATTTCGGAAGAGTCCGAAGTATCTTTCTTACAACTTTCGACTCCGTAATCTTTTCTCCTAAATTAGCACATGTGTTGATTATATCTTGAAGTCTAGTGTAATAATCAGTAAACAACTCATACTCATCCATATGAATAGAGTCAAATTGACTTGTAAGCATCTGGAGCTTTTGAATTTTTACTAGATTAGTACCCTCATGTGTAATTTTGAGAATATCCCAAATCTCCTTTGCAGTTTCACACGTGGAAATTCGTGTGAACTCGGTCGAGGAAAGAGAATTAAATAAAGCGTTCATACCTTTCCCATTTTAAGAAGATCTTTCGATTTCCTCTTTGCACCATCTAGAGCGAGATTTTGGGGTAGTAGAATTTCCTACTTCCTCAATAGGATGCACCTAACCGTATTCCACGGTTTGCCATACCCGCTCATCAATTGCGATGAGAAAAGCTCTCATCCGCACTTTCCAATATGCATAATTGGTTCCATCAAAAAGAGGAGGTCTATAAATATTACCACTTTCACCCGACATGATAGATAAACCTAAAACCTGCTCTGATACCAATTGTTGGTTTTTATAGGATCCACAAGGATCTAAATAGGTAGTATCAAACAACTAGAGGGGGGGTGAATAGGTGTAATAACAAAAATCACAATCTCAGTGCAAAATAAAAACCAATGCGGAAAATAAAAACAGCACACCGAGATTTACGTGGAAACTCCAATTCAGGAGAAAAACCACGGGACCAACACGCAATAACAATCCACTAAGAAAAGAAGAATAACAAGGTGATTACCGACTCCACGGACTCCAACCCCTCCTTCAACTTCTTCGGATCTTGCGCTCACCAACTGCACGTCCACTGCACACGTTCGAATCCACGAACGCCACTCGAATCCACGAGCAACACGTTTCGAATCCACGAAACGCCTTCAACACATTGAATCCACGATGCTACGTCGAATCCACGACGCAAACTTGATAAAAGCTTCGATGGTGATCCTTTGCTTAGAATATCATTGAAGAACCATGGATGGAATTTCTAAGCAAAGACTAGATCAATTCGACAAAAAGTATGTCTTGGAAGAACTGTCGAATTGACCTAAAAGAGGCTAAAGAGAAGAATAATAAAAATCTAGCCTCTAGGGTTGCTCTCAAGTGTTTCTGGATTGGTCGGTACGTCCTGAGAAACCCTAAGTATCTATTTATAGGATAGAAACCTTTGGAAAGAGATAAGCATAAAAAACTGACCTTAACTGGAATTTTTCAGGCACGGCGATCCGGATCGGATTTGGCTGATCCGGATGTCGTCTTTTTTCAGCAATTCCAGAAAAAACAGTTCGGGATCCGGACTGGAATTTCCGATCCGGATCGTTCATGCGATTTCAGCAAACACATAGTTCGGGGTCCGGACTGAAACAGGAGAGGTTCGGACTGGAATTCCGCATGAACTAAACTATATTCGGGGTCCGGACTGGATTGGTCTGATCCGGATCCTGAACATCCAATTTGTCCAAATTTTTATTTTTAAGCAATTAAAAATTCATCCAAGTGTTTCTACACTATAAGAAAGTATTCGGATCACCAAAATTATTTAGTTAAACATACCTGATCCTTTTGAATTCTTTCTTCTTGAGATTGATGTAATTGATCCACAATTCTTCATCTTCAATCTTCAAGACTCAAAACGCTGAGTGTCAACTTGAGCTCTTGTTGAATCTTCTCTGAGTCTTCGATTGCTGATTGACAATTTGATCACTTCAAAACTCCGACTCAACTCACGAAATTTGCCAACACAAAAAGCCATAACATCAACCATACAGAGGTATCCATTCACATAAGCTACTGACCCAAATGAAATAACATAAAGCAGGTAAAAGGGTCCTTAGCCCTGAATAGGGCCACAGTCCTTAAGTTGCGACCTCACCGTCACCCCATCTCTCACCCCTAGCTGGACCTGTCACAACGTGGGAAGTCAGTGACACAGAGAGTAAAGTAAAACATGCTGTAAAGATTGTAAATAAAGCAAACCGAAAGAACCGGAGCATCCGCACTCCCCCTCATGTAGTCAATCGCAACCCCCTGTAAAAATCAGAACCGAGCACCTGCCTTAGAAATACGCACCGCTCTGAGCACCTACCTCAGAAATACGCACCGCTCTGAGCAACCACCGCTCTGAGTACCTACCTCAGAGCTACACACCGCTCTCACCTTGGTGCTTTTAAGCCCCTACCTACAGGGGCCCCCACTACGTCACCTTGTGGGGTACACAGGTCAACATACCACCCTTCCGAAAAAGTACACCCACGCGGTGGCCAAACCGCGGGTGTGCGTGTAAGCAACCTCGAGCATCATACCCGAACATGATGTAATATATAGCACCGCGTGTAGTGTCCCTGGATCCCCAGTGTTTATCCCCTGTTTCGGGGTGTGGAACACCTATTGTTGGTGTGTTGGGCCCCAACATGTCAAAGGGATGTGTTGATTTGGACTCAGTGAGGAATGGGGATCAAGCCTGACCTTCGGCTGCCTTTGCCGAATTTTAGGAGTGGATTCAGGCTGAACGGAGGCCGTATTTCGATTCAGCGCGGAAAAACGTTTGAAAACGGCTATTTATTTGTATTTTTCGGAGTCCGAATGCCCAAAATGGGACCCCCCGAAGTTTTCTGCGCAAAATAGTGCATGGGGGGTAGCCGTGGACCGCCTGTACATGTGGCGGCCTCTGATTGGGCCAGCGCACGCCTCCCGGTCCACGGAGCGGGCCGCCGGTGAACGGTAGACCGGCGGGCCACGTGGCAGGCGCCGGTTGGGCCGGTGCAGCGTGCGCGGCGCATGGACCGCGTGCGGGCAGAGCGGGTAGGCCGGGCAGGCGGGGGGCAGAGGCGCGGCGCACGGTGCACCGGGGCGCGCCATGTGGCGGCCCCGGATTGGACGGCGCAGGTGCACGCGGTGCACCCGCGGGCGCGCGCCTGCGGCCGTACGCGCACGCGGGCGCAGGCGCGCAGCGGCGCGCGCGGCTGGCGTGACGGGCGGGAAAAGCCCGCCACGTGGTGCCACGCCACTGGGTGGCGCCACCCACCCCGCCGCCCCCGCAGGGGGACGCGTGGCCGTGTCGGGTTCGTCGCGCACGCTGTCCCCTGTGCGGGGGACACGTGTCGCACCGTGGGCCGGGTCGGACGGCCGCGCGGTCCGACCAGGATCCCGTGCGGAGTGGGCCGAGGATGGGCCGGGCTACTGTGTGGGCCCGAATTCGGGGCCCGAATCATGGGACCCAAATGGAATTTTTCCATTTGTTTCCTCAGCCTATAAATAGGCCTCTCCTCCCCTCTTGTTCTGCTTTTTCCGAGTGATAGAGAGAGAAGCAGAGAGAGACCACTGTAGCAAGTTTGTTCCCCTCTTGATTTTCTACCTCGTGGTGCGTTCCCAGATTTTTCGGAAGCTCGACAACGGCGATCCGGATTTTACAGTGTGCCTCGGTTTTCCCCCATTTTCGGCCCGTTATCGTCGCATTTCAGTCCGAGGAGTCCCCTGCGCAGTACAGGAATCCTTTTTCGACGATTTCTTCGCCGGTGTGTTCCTGAGAGGTAAGGCTTCGTTTCCGTGTTGGTAGTTTCTCTGGATTCCGATTCCTTGGCACGATTCCTGAGGTGTTTTGACCCTCTCTTTTGCTGTTTGGGTTTTTGGACAGCGGCAACTTCGACGAATTATTTCTTGATGTAGGAATATCAGATCGAGGCGATTTAACAATCGATTTTGGGCTACTTTTCACGAGGAACGCAACCGTGATTTTTCTGGGATTTTTGGAGCTCAAGACAGAGGTGAAATTCAACGTTTTGCGTGCTGATTATAAAAACAGCAAAATCTATTTTGGGACTTGTAATTTTTACACCGTGTGCAATTGTGTGATGTTGTAGGACACTGTTCGGCTGACTGTGTGCTTAGAGGACAGCGGATAGCAGGGTATTTCTTGGGGTGTTGTGCACGCTTTTCGATGTGGGTGGTTGTGTTTCCCTCTTTGTTGACATGCTCACTAGGAGTATTAGAGTTTCCCCATTTATAAATGTGACAACTAGCTGTTAGCCTATGAACTTGGTGCAATGCCCCCTAATTTATTTGATGACCTCTATGTGATAAAGTTGGGACAATTATCTTGGACAATTGCTATATCTTAACCCTGCATGCAAACAAGTACCACATTAATATTTTTTTAAAAAAATAATTCTTTCTAATAAACCATAGCCACTTTTCTAATGCTTTTTAAAAGGATAATTGCATGCTTATTTGGACACCTAGTTAGGCCACTATTTACTGCTGCACTATATTATTGGACTTGACTTAGGAGAAAACATATTTTATCGCTCTTCTTCTCTATCGATGCATGATGCTCGAGTCTGATTGGGATTTTGGGATAGTGCAGTCAGGACCTTGAGTCTGGGACAGTTTAGACTAGTCTTGGGGATTGTGGGTTATTGCGGCAACCGCGGACAATAGGCGGTTGACCGGATTTTGATTATTTCACCCGATGGTGGGTTGTGGGTTATTGCGGTGACCGCGGACATTGGGCGGTTGATCGGATGAGTACTATTGCATCAGATTGGGTATCAGATTTCTCTAGTGGATGGTGTTTTCCACTTTTGAGTACTATTGCGTCAGATTGGGTATTAGATTTCTCTAGTGGATGGTGTTTCCCACTTTTGAGTACTATTGCGTCAGATTGGGTATTAGATTTCTCTAGTGGATGGTGTTCCCCACTTATTGAGTACTATTGCATCCGATCGGGATTTTATTAGTGGACGGAGTTTCCCACTTTGATCATAGTCTTGATCCAGTCCTGCTATTGTGAGACATTGGTTACAGAGATGCTTGATACAGAGATACTTTACTCGTGCGGGTCGCTCCCCTCGAGTGCCACTCCGGAGTAGGCTTTAGACCGTGCCGAGCGCCGGTCAGTTGGTGAGTTGTTAGTGCTGATTGGGATTTCGAGCCTTATGTGCTGGTCCCCTACTAAGTTCTTGAGTTCGACAGCAGAGCAGGCAATACCAGTTTTACTGGTGACTAGATTGGGTTTATTTGGTCAAATACTGTTTCCTGATGCATTCATACAGTTATCTTTTAGCACTGCATTTAGAGGCATTGTTGTAGCAGTTTCCTTTTCAGCAGCCTTTATAGCTTACTACTATTCCTTCCTTTTGCCTCTTTATTCCTAGTAGGTGCGTCAGCATTTGAGGTTTTTACCCACTAGGGGAGGCTACTGGTTTATCTAGTAGTTCTCACCCCCATTGTTGTTTCCTGTCCTCTTCCCCTTTGTTTTGCAGAGTCGTCTGTGGGAGCTGCTTGGCCTTCAGCGGCAGATCGAGGTAAGAGGATCGCCGACTAGCTAGACCATCTACCCCGAGCGAGAGATTAGCTAGGCTTTATTGTATCCCCTTTTGTATCTCAGACTACAGTAGTTTACTTTTGGGTCTGGCTTTGGCCAGCTGGTTGTATATTTGTGGTGAGCTGGGAGTTTATTGTACTTTTATTTCAGCTTTTACTTTATTTCAGTCTGAGATTACTTGTAGTTCTTTTAGTTCAGCTCTGTTTATGCTCTTTTATTGTATATTATCTATCTGAACAGGTTACCAGCGCTTCGTGTACATGAAAAATTCTGTGTGCACGGCGGATCTGTTGGCGGGCCCGGGTTCTGGTTTACACCCGGGGCGTGACACCGCGACACTCGATCGCCACAGATAATAGTGATAATACTCCATAAACATAAACAGGAAATAAAAGGATTTTAACATGCACATACTTTACCCTTACAACTTTTGCCTTCGTTCCAGACCCTGAAAGTGTCGGAAAAGGTACCCACCTCGAAGCCAGTCGAACGAAACGCCTGGAACGTCCCGCGCCCTCGAACGACACTCGGACCTTTGGAAGATGGCCGGCCTGCTAGAAAACCCGCCGGAGCAAGGAGACCCCGACCCGTTCTTGATGGAGCACACGATAGCCGAACACCCTCACTCCTGTCGGTCATTCTTCAAACTAAGGTGAGCATGGCCCTTCTTGGACTTCCAAAAGTGGAACACGCCTGAGCCGGCCAAGCTTGGAGTCCCCTTGTGCTCCACCGGCATATATTGGCCGGCGCCAGAGGAGCGACGGGCAGCGACGAGCGGCGTTGCTCAGCCAACACCAAGAACTCCACAGCTAGGGTTTGCTCCCCCCTGCGTTTCACACTGCACCACAGCCCAACAAACTTCGTGGGCCTCTTTCTGAGGTCGAGCAGGTTGTGCTGAGCAAGTTGGTTCAGTCGCCGGAGCTTCGGAGGCGGCGCGCACCAATTACGGCCAAGAATTACGGTTCCGGCAACCCTACCTTCGCCCGACGGCAACCGGAGGTTCCCAGACCTCGGGACTCGACCCGGATGATCCTTGGGATGTCAGAAGCCGACTTCCAAGGTCCTAGTTGCCGAAAAACCCAAGGAAAGAGAAGGCTTACCTCGTCGGACCCGAGGAAGAAGGAGAGGGTGGCCCCGGCGGCGCGCGGCGGAGCCAACCGTCGGGGCTCTTCGATCTGCCTCTCAGGTGGCCGAGAACGCTCCCAGATGTGGTTAGGAGAGAACCCGAGCACTTTGGTTGCTTCCCTCCCAACCAACTCGAAAGCAAGAACGGATCTTGCTTTTCTCGGCTTCTCCGGCGATGGCCGGCGGCGCTAGGTGGCGTGTCCGTCGAGGGAGGGTGCAGAAGGAGGTGAGGAGGCGCTCTAGCGCGGCTAGGGTGCAAAGGACTTGCGGCTAGGGCAATCTCGGATCTCCTCACCTATATAAAGGCATTTGCATAAAATGCCAAGAACCCCCTCCACAGCCAGTATTTAGAGTTGGGTCCTTCGCAGGGACTTTATTTCACATATAGGCTCCTCTCCAAAGAATCTCATTGGATTCCGCACATAAAATGCGGGGACTCTTATGCAAAAACACCGTTTTTCACCGCTTTTCACGCTTTTCAAGACCACCGGGTCGCTAAACTGAAAAACGGACACCACCACGACGTCCGGCTCGACGAAACCTATTGAGTAGCGATTTTGGTTCACTGAAGACAAACTTCGGTAATTCTAAAATCCATCATATATGATAAATTAAACAGTTCGGCGCGCTTTACGATGCTTCAGGCTCGTCAAACGGAAATTTGTTCAGCGCCACTGTGCTCGGAATGACGACGCCATTCAAATCGACTACCTGGATCGTCAGATTCGGACTCCAGACAGTCGATCGGCCGACGATGGCTAGCGAGGGAATTAAATCAGGGAGTTACTATTCATTTCACTATTAACTTAAGTCGCGGGTCCCACTAGTTTTCTTGCTGATTTCAGGACAATTCGACCGTCGGATCAACTATCGGTTTATACCATTTTCACTCGATTCGATGAGACGGTCGCACTGGAGATTTCAGATTTTCGAGATTAGACTCGAATCGGAAAGGCAAAAAATAGTGCCTCGGAAACTGTGCAATTCGCACACCGGTACACAAACCACTAAGGTTTAGATTTGTTTCCTCACACGCATTCACACTTGAATTTTACTCTTTATACAAACTCGAATTTCTCGAGTATTACATCACTCACACCTTATAAGAAGTTTCGTCCTCGAAACTTAAATACACTAGGAATCCAGTAAATAGGGAAAGTGCCCTAAACAATGTCCGACCTGCGCTCCCAATTGGCTTTGCGCCCCTCGTGATCCTCTCATTTCTCTCTGGCACTAGGAGAGGTTGCAGTATCCCCGCCGGGCGCTGATGTTCGGCCTTTATTCGATGACCAACCCAATAGAGAGCCACGAGTTGTGCTACATCCCTTGTCAATTTAAGCCACCAAAAGTCTGTTGTTGATCCGTCCTGCTGCGTAATCGCGGTTACCGATATGTCTCCCCCG
Source organism: Tillandsia fasciculata (assembly GCA_029168755.2). Classification (NCBI taxonomy): domain Eukaryota; kingdom Viridiplantae; phylum Streptophyta; class Magnoliopsida; order Poales; family Bromeliaceae; genus Tillandsia; species Tillandsia fasciculata. Next base: position 110,127 of record JAQOTM010000321.1, on the reverse strand, counting down.
CGTAATCGCGGTTACATTGGGCTGTCCAGATAAAATTTTCCCCTTTTTGGGTTAACCGATTTAGAGGGGCGACGATTTTTGAAAAACCTTCCACGAAGCACCTATACTAACCTGCCAGGCCCAAGAAACTTCGGACTTCAGTGACTGTAGTCGGTCGGGGCCAGTCAGCCACCGACTCTACCTTCTCGGGATCCACTGCAATTCCCGCTGCCGAGACTATGTGACCCAAAAAGTCCACTTCGCGAAGCCAGACCTCACACTTCTTAAGCTTAGTATACAATTTCTTATCCCTGAGGATCTGGAGGATTTCCTGCAAGTGCTTCTCGTGCTCCTCATCTGTACGCGAATAGATTAGGATGTCGTCAATAAAGACCACTACAAATTGATCCGACACCGCTGGGGCGTTCACATACCCACCCCCGAAGCATTGACACGTGAAACGCCCTAAAAATCCTATCAGAACTTAGTGGTAACCTAGAACGATAAGATACCGGGCTGAACCCGCCCTAGGGTGACCAATGCCAGAGCTCCAAGTAGTCAACAGATCCCGTTGACCTACACTTGCCCCAATTGATCCACGACCCAAAACGCACCCAAACTAAGCCTCAAGACTATGCCTTGGTCATGGGAAGCTGGCGACAAAAACCAAGAGATATGATCCTACTTCCGTCCTGGCACCGAAGGGGGTGCGATGCTCTGATTAACCACTAACGCTCGATCCCAATCCGTTGCCCCTCCAAGCACCGGGCATCGAACCGAGCTGCAGACCCCCAGACCAAACATTCACACTCCCAACTAGGAGAATTCTAAGCTCAAAGTCCACTAAAACAAAGGCCTCCAGATACAATAAACTACCCATCCAAAACCTATCGGATCGGAAAAAGGACATGCAACGAATATGTCACGCCCCGGGTGTAAACCAGAACCCGGGCCCGTCCACAGATCCGCCGTGTACACGGAATTTCCCGTGTACACGAAGCGCTGGTAACCTGCTCAGATATAGATGATATAATAAAAGAGCATAAACAGAGCTAAACTGTAACTAATACGTCTCAGATGAAGCAGAAAAGTAAAGTGCAGAATGTAAACTCTCAATAATACATATGTCTCTCCCAGCTCACTAATCAAATACAACCAGCTGGCTGGAAAGTAGAGTATCTGAGAGTATCGGGGTACATCTAATAACTGCCCTGGTGCCTGGGTAGACCGCTATCTAGTCCGCGATCCTCTTACCTCGATCCGCTGCGGAGGGTCCAGCAACTCCCGCAGACGACTCTGCAAAACAAAGGGGAAGAGCAAAAAGAAAAGCAGTGGGGAGTGAGAACTACTATAAAACAGTAGCCTCCTCCTAGTGGGTAAGCCTCAACTCAAATGTGCCCACTAGGACTATAAGAGGCGGAAAAGATGAACAAAGGTGGTAAGCTGTAAATAAAATGGCTGATGAATAAAGCTACCACTACATGCCTCTAATGAGCTAACTGTTAGTATAGCTATATGTATGCATCAGAATATAAATGCCTGCCTGTCTAGACCCAATCGATACACCAGTAAGCACTGGTACTGCCTGCTCTGCCTGCCAAATCGGGTATGCCAGCCTACGCATAACACCGATAGGAAAAAGTGAGTCTCGAAGACTCGAAGCCTGTAAAAACGCACACTCCGGAGTGGCACTCGAGGGGAGCGACCCACACGAGTATAATGCCTGGGTAACAAGTACCAAATCAGCAGGACTGGATCATGACTCTGATCAAGGTGGAAAAACCCATCCACTAAAAGAAACCCAAATCCTCTATCCCAATCTGATGCAATAACCACTGTCCGGTCAACCGCCAAAGATCCGCGGTTGCCGCAATGCCCTGCCCTCACAGCCTGCCTGTCCCAAAGCCCACAACTGTCTGACTACACTATCCCAGCCCCTGCTCGAACCCGAGCGCACTATCCCCCAAATGTAGATAAAAGAAGAGAAAAGCATGGTTTCTCCTAAGTCAATTCCAGCATGATAGTGTAGCAGAAAAAGGTGGCCTAACTAAATGTCCATACACGCATGCAAAGTCCTTTATCATTTTTAAACATGTTTCAAGTATTCTAGTACTAACAAATTAGAGATATGCCGTTTAAATAAACTTCCATTTTACTAAGTTGCCCCAAAATAGTTCATGTGTATGTAAGAGGTCCCATCATGCATATACCACATATCCATTTTAACAAAGCTCTTCCCAAGGTTTTAAGCGACATATTAATTACAAGAATTAACCATTAGTCAGCACTTAGTCCTTTTGAAGTCACAACCTCTAGTTATAAGCCCAATTCCCAATCAACATGCCATTTTTACTTTTACCGGTTCATTTAGCAAGATAATAAAGAAGCAACTCAAATAGGCCTAGTGGGGACATCACAAGTAGGAGGTTAAACAACGGTACCCACCTCGAGCGCTAAATCCGGTCCTCGAAGGCTAAGTCCGCGCTCGCTCCGGAAAACCCCGCAACACTGCACCAAGTCCCACAGAAAGCACACATAATTACTATCCCCCTTTTATTCCCAAAATCTGTCCTCAAAAAATCAGATTACCAGTTCAGCCATTTTCACCTGTGAGACGTGCCCAATAAATCCCCAGAAAAATACTATCACGATCTACGCGACGAACCGGTCGAAACGAGTACCTGCACGTTTTCCCACGATTTTTCTGTGCTGAGAACGAAAATCGACAAGAGAGCCATCCCGAAGCAAGTCGATCGGAAAAAAAACTGAATCTGAAGATACTGAAAACAGGGGCTTCTCACCTCCGGGAAAAATTCCAGGAAATCCAAGAAAATTCCAGTAGACTCCTCGCGATGTGTAGATGCAAATCCCCTTTTGAATCGCCCTGTTTCGATGCTCGAGCGCGAAGTTATCGCCAAAACAAGATGGTGCTGTCCCAAAACTCCGCGACGGAAAAAGGGTCAGAATGAAGTCACAGAATCACCATCAAAACCTCTGAATCTGATGAAACTCACAAAATAGAAAATGAAGCCCCACCTGTTAGGAATCCAACGGCGCAAAAATCGCGAGAATAGGATGTCGGGGTGAGCCGGGGGAGCTTGAACACCGAAATGCGACGAATCTGGTTGCCGTAGAACGATCGTCGCGCCGCGCCGGAAAAATCACCAACCTTGGGATCCGAGCCTTCAAAATTCTTGAGATTGCTACAGTAGATGCAGGATTGAGAGAGGAAGAAATGTCTATAAGGGACCTCGGGCCAAATGTGAACAGGAGAGTGGGAAATCGGCTTCAAATGCCTTAAAGGAATTAAAAAGAAGAGAAAACAAGGGCTTAATGGATTCGGGCTGCAGTTTGGGCCCGGATCCGCCAGGGCGGGTCGGACGCGCCCCGTCCGACCGGGCGGAGCCAATGGAATCGCGACACGCGTCCCGCCAGGTGATCGGCGCGCATCCCGCACAGCGAACAGCCGTGCGGGGCGCGCCAGCTGCCGACGCGTGTCCCGACCGCACAGTCAACCCGCAGGCGCCAGCGAATGGCGGGGCGACGCGCGTCCACGGCACTGTGCGGTCAGGCGCGCGGGCAGGCGCAGCCTGACCGGCCGCCAGGCGCTGTCCCCGTGCGCCGCGTCCCGTAAGCCCGCCAGTAACCAGACGCCACGTGTCCCTGCGCCGGGCCTATGCACCCGCGCAGGGAACTCCGTAGACCGCGCTCCTGCAGCGGCCCAACCAGGGGCCGAAACGTGTCTCCCGCCCGCTCCTGTGCACCGCCGCTCGAAACCATGCACCGGCCGCCCGAATTCCGTGGACCGCGCACCCAGGACCGCCCAATCCTGACCTGCCACGTGGCCCCGCACCGGGCTTATGCACCCAGCCGCGCCACTCCATGCACCGAATGCTGCGGACCGGCCAATAAGGGGCCGCCACGTGGCATCCGGCGGTCCACGAACTTCCCCCATGCACCAGAAACCACCAGAAACTTCCGGGAGTCCGTTTTTGGGCATCCGGACTCCGAATCCGGCAAATAAATAGCCGTTTTCAAGCGTTTTTCCGCGCTGAATCCAAATACGCCATCCGTTTGGCCTAGAAACTTTTCTAAAATTCGGCAAACCCCGCCGAAGGCCAAACTAACAGTAAATACTGCCACGGACCCATCTGTGCTGTCCCTTTGACACACTGTGGATCAAACACCATCATTAGGTGTGCCACACTTGGATTCACGGGAAAAACAGTGCATGGGAACCTGGATCATCACATCCTCCCCTACTAAAAGAAAGTTTCGTCCTCGAAACTAAGATCATACCTCAAGCCGGGGCCTCGAACAAGTGGGGGTGGGCATCCAACATCGCTGACTCCAGCTCCCAAGTAGCCTCGCGCTCGCCCTGGTTGCTCCACAGAACCTTCACATAAGGGATGGCCCGACTGCGCAGCTCTCTAACCTCGCGGTCCAAAATCCGCAGTGGCCGCTCGACATAGCTCAAGTCCTCCGCAACCTCCAGTGGGGCGAAATCAATGATGTGCGACGGGTCATGAACATATCTCCTCAGGGTGGATACATGAAACACGTCGTGAACACTAGCCAATCTGGGAGGAAGTGCAAGCCGGTAGGCAACTGGCCCAATGCGCTCCAATACCTCAAAAGGTCCAATATAACGAGGGCTCAGTTTTCCACGAATCCCAAATCTCCGAATCCCCTTCGAAGGCGAGACTTTCAAAAAGACATGATCGCCCACCTGAAACTCCAAGTCTCGTCGTCGGGTGTCAGCATAACTCTTCTGCCGGCTCTGAGCTGTCTCCAGATGTCGTCGAATCAGTCTGACCTTCTCCTCTGCCTCCAATAGTAGATCAGGACCCAAGGTCTTCTTCTCGCCCACATCACTCCAATATAGGGGTGACCGACACTTGCGCCCATACAACGCTTCAAACGGAGCCATCTGGATGCTCGCTTGATAGCTGTTGTTGTACGCAAACTCGACCAATCCCAGATGTCGGTGCCACCCGCCCCCAAAATCCAGAACGCATGCTCGCAGCATATCCTCGAGAGTCTGAATGGTGCGCTCTGACTGTCCGTCCGTCTGGGGGTGAAAAGCTGTGCTGAAGCGAAGCTGTGTCCCCAAGGCCGTCTGTAAACTCCTCCAGAAGTGCGAGACAAACCTCGAGTCCCTATCTGACACAATGGAAATGGGTATCCCGTGCAATCTGACCACCTCAGCCAAGTACATCTGTGCCAGTCGATCCAATGGCCAAGTCATCTGAACTGGTAAAAAGTGAGCGGATTTGGTGAGTCTGTCCACGACCACCCAGATCGCATCCGCTCCAGTCTGAGCTCTCGGCAATCCAGTGACAAAGTCCATCGTGATATGATCCCACTTCCATTCAGGGATTGGGAGACTCTGCAACTTGCCAGCAGGTACACGATGCTCGGCCTTCACTTGCTGACAAGTTAAGCAGTGCGCCACAAATCTGCCAATATCTCTTTTCATGCCGCTCCACCAGAACTGTGCCTTGAGGTCCTTATACATCTTAGTTCCACCAGGATGGATGGTATAAGGTGTATAATGAGCCTCCCGCAAGATCTGCTCCCGAATCTCTGAGTCCATAGGCACGCAAGCTCGGTCCCTGTACCGTAGTACTCCCGAAGCATCAACTGAGAAATCCCCTGTCTCGCCAGCCTGAATCTGCTCTCGAATCCTTATCAGATGAGGGTCCTCACTCTGTTTCTCTCGAATCCTGTCCAACAGAGTGGGCTGCACGACCAAGGACAACAGTCTAGCAGAAGCCCCAGGGGACACCACCTCAAGCCCTAACCGCCTCATCTGCTCCAGTAATGGCGCCTGATCGGTGATCATCAAAGATAAGCTCTGCACTGCTCTCCTGCTCAGAGCATCAGCGACCACGTTTGCCTTGCCGGGATGGTAGAGTATGTCCACATCGTAGTCCTTTAACAGCTCTAACCATCTGCGCTGCCTCAAATTGAGCTCCTTCTGTGTGAACAGATATTTCAAGCTCTTGTGGTCGGTGTAAATCTCGCAGTGCTCTCCATACAGATAGTGGCGCCACAACTTCAGTGCGAAGATCACAGCAGCTAGCTCCAAGTCGTGGGTAGGGTAATTCTTCTCATAATCCTTGAGTTGCCGCGAAGCATACGCGATTACCTTACCCTCCTGCATCAGCACGCAACCAAGTCCACTGTGCGATGCGTCACTATAGATCACATATCCTTTCCCCATAACAGGGAGGGAAAGGATAGGAGCTGACATCAACCTGCTCTTCAGTTCCTCGAAGCTTCTCTGGCAATCCTCACTCCAGATGAACTTAATTCCTTTGCGCGTCAAACGAGTGAGTGGGGCGGAAAGTTTCGCAAAACCTTCCACAAACCGACGGTAATATCCTGCCAAGCCCATAAAACTGCGCACCTCTGCTACCGTCGTCGGTCGGGGCCAATCCCGGACTGCCTCGATCTTCGCCGGGTCTACCGCCACTCCTGCGGCTGAGATCACATGGCCCAAAAAGGCAACCTCTCGAAGCCAAAACTCGCACTTAGACAGCTTGGCATACAACTTCTTCTCCCTTAGAAGTTGCAGCACAATCCTCAGGTGCTCCTCGTGCTCCACATCGCTCCGAGAATAAACCAAGATGTCATCGATGAACACTACCACAAACCGGTCAAGATAAGGTCGGAAGATCCTGTTCATCAAATCCATAAATGCGGCAGGGGCATTAGTCAATCCAAAAGGCATGACAGTGAACTCATAATGCCCGTACCGAGTCCTGAATGCTGTCTTCGGAACATCCTCGGCCTTCACCTTCAGTTGGTGGTAACCAGACTGTAAATCGATCTTAGAGAAGACACAAGACCCTTGCAGCTGATCAAATAAGTCATCGATGCGCGGCAAAGGGTACTTGTTCTTGATGGTCACTTTATTCAGCTCTCGGTAATCCACACAAAGTCGAAGTGAACCATCCTTCTTCTTCACGAACAGCACCGGTGCTCCCCAAGGTGACACACTCGGCCTCACAAAACCCTTATCCAATAAATCCTGAAGTTGCGCCTTCAACTCACGCAACTCCGCCGGTGCCATTCGGTAAGGGGCCTTGGAGATTGGCGCAGTTCCTGGGACTACGTCAATCAAAAACTCGATCTCCCTATCCGGCGGCATACTAGTCAGCTCTGGTGGGAAAACATCCGGGAACTCGTGGACTATAGGGATATCCGTGAGTCCCGGTGCCGCCGCAGGCCCCTCAACCACACTGGCCAAAAAGGCCACGCATCCACTGCGCATCATCTGCCTCGCACGAGAAGTCGAAACTATCGAGGCGAAGAAAGTACTCTGGCATCCTCTGTACACAATCACCTCCTGGCCTGGCTCGCTAAAAGTCACCGTCCTCGCGGCACAATCAATAGTCGCGTAATAGCGAGTCAGCCAGTCCATCCCAAGTACCATATCAAAGTCCCGCAGCTGACTCAGGACCATCAGGTCCGCTGGCAAGATCCATGACTCGATCTGTACAGGGCAAGACCAACAGCACTCCTCTACAAGTAAAGTATGCTCCGGAACCCGTACCTCTAATGCACGTGGCAACCGACCTAATTCTAGTCCATGGGATAATGCAAATGCTCTACTGATGAAAGAATGTGATGCACCGGTATCAAATAAAGTGCGAGCTCTACTGCCAGAAAGTAAAACGATACCTGCCACCACGTGGTCGGCTGCCAGGGAGTCCTCAACCTGGGCGGCATAAACCCGCCCGCTCTGTGCCGGTGGTCGGTGGTCTGCCGGATGAGAAGAAGGGGCCCTGCTCGCTGGAGCATAGGACCGCTGCTGGGGCGCCGGTGGGGCTGATGCTGAGGAAGGAGCCGGTGCTGGCGCATAGGGGCAAGTAGCTCGAACGTGGCCCGACTGCCCGCACCGGTAACAGCGGCCAAACCTCTGGTCACAAGTATCGGGAGAATGCTGTCCCCGGCAGAAAATGCACCTGGCTGGGGTCTGGGGCTGCCTCCCCTGCTGCTGCTGCCTCTGCCGCTGAGATCCCTGCTGCCGGGACTGCGACCTCTGCTGCTGAGAATGCTGCTGCTGTCGTGAGTGCTGCTGCTGCTGCTGTGGGGGCCTCTGGGATCCACCAGGCCCTCGCCGCTCCGAGCGCCCGCGGCCTGAGAACTGAGGCGGCGGGGGTCGGGGCGGCCTCCAGGAGCTGGCCTGTCCCCCATCATCCTGCGCTGGCCGCTTCCTGTCAGATCCCTGAGCGACCAGGCCCCCACGTCTGGCGACAACGTGGTCTCCTCTCTCGATCCACTGTGCATGCTCGGCCGCCTCCTCCAGGGTCTGTAGTCTCTGCGCATGCACCAAGGTATAGAGCTCCGGGCGCAGGCCCGACTCGAAGAGCTCCACCTGATGTGGTCCATCCCTCGCGACGTAGGGAACGCAGCTGAGCAGTCGCGAAAACTCCTGGAAGTAGTCCCATGCCGACCGGTCGCCCTGCTGGAGATTCTTCAGGTCATCCTCTACCTTTTTCTTCACGCTGGTGGAAAAGTAAGTGTCCAGGACCATCCTCTTGAACTCTGCCCAAGGTAGCTGCCGGGTGATCTGAAACTCCAGGGGCTCCACCCGACGCCACCACGTATCCGCATCCCCATCCAGACAATGCACAGCCATGTGTACCCGGTACTTCTGATCGATGAAGAAGTCTCGGAACAACTTCTCCATTGCTGAAAGCCACGTCCCAACCTCCCAAGGGTGAGTGCTCCGCCCCGAGAATCTAGGCGGTCCCCGCTTGCAGAAATGGGTGAGTTTATCAGTAAACTCCTGCTCCTCCTCGGGGGTCAAAGGTCGGATCGCTCCCGGGGCCCCGCTGCTCGAAGATGGTGCCGCAGGCACAAGCGGTATAGTCGGTGGTACAACAGGTGGTGCGGGGGCCTCAGTAGTAGCAGGGGGAGGGGCCCCAACCTGAGCAAGCAGCTGCTCGATCCTCTGCTCCTGCCGGCGGTGACCCTCCGCCAGCTGGGCCACCATGGCCCTCAACTCAGCAATCTCTGAAGGTCCGGACTGCTCCGGCCCCTCCGGGGGTGTAGGGGTACCCCGGGTAGGAATCCGCCGTCTGGGAGGCATCCTGCCACACAAGAAACCACAGATCAGTAACGAAACCACACTCGACCCAATCTAGCGAAAGTCAAAGGCATCCTCCTATTTCTGTAACCTTATGTTGTCTGCAGCCAACATAATAGTTCGCCAGAAATAGGACATGCCAATCCCTCTTCACTCCCTGGAAGAGTCAAAATAACATACGACCAAATTGCCGACTTTCGCATAATGTCACGCCACTCACGTCCTGCCTTCCTAGGGTCTGCCAAAAGCCTAGGGTTTCCTAAGTCCCAATTGACCTATCCCTAAGCTCTGATACCAACTTAATCTGTCACGCCCCGGGTGTAAACCAGAACCCGGGCCCGTCCACAGATCCGCCGTGTACACGGAATTTCCCGTGTACACGAAGCGCTGGTAACCTGCTCAGATATAGATGATATAATAAAAGAGCATAAACAGAGCTAAACTGTAACTAATACGTCTCAGATGAAGCAGAAAAGTAAAGTGCAGAATGTAAACTCTCAATAATACATATGTCTCTCCCAGCTCACTAATCAAATACAACCAGCTGGCCGAAGCCAGACCCAAAATGAAATGAAAAGTAGAGTATCTGAGAGTATCGGGGTACATCTAATAACTGAACTGGTGCCTGGGTAGACCGCTATCTAGTCCGCGATCCTCTTACCTCGATCCGCTGCGGAGGGTCCTGCAACTCCCGCAGACGACTCTGCAAAACAAAGGGGAAGAGCAAAAAGAAAAGCAGTGGGGAGTGAGAACTACTATAAAACAGTAGCCTCCTCCTAGTGGGTAAGCCTCAACTCAAATGTGCCCACTAGGACTATAAGAGGCGGAAAAGATGAACAAAGGTGGTAAGCTGTAAATAAAACTGCTGATGAATAAAGCTACCACTACATGCCTCTAATGAGCTAACTGATAGTATAGCTATATGTATGCATCAGAATGTAAATGCCTGCCTGTCTAGACCCAATCGATACACCAGTAAGCACTGGTACTGCCTGCTCTGCCTGCCAAATCGGGTATGCCAGCCTACGCATAACACCGATAGGAAAAGAGAGTCTCGAAGACTCGAAGCCTGTAAAAACGCACACTCCGGAGTGGCACTCGAGGGGAGCGACCCACACGAGTATAATGCCTGGGTAACAAGTACCAAATCAGCAGGACTGGATCATGACTCTGATCAAGGTGGAAAAACCCATCCACTAAAAGAAACCCAAATCCTCTATCCCAATCTGATGCAATAACCACTGTCCGGTCAACCGCCAAAGATCCGCGGTTGCCGCAATGCCCTGCCCTCACAGCCTGCCTGTCCCAAAGCCCACAACTGTCTGACTACACTATCCCAGCCCCTGCTCGAACCCGAGCGCACTATCCCCCAAATGTAGATAAAAGAAGAGAAAAGCATGGTTTCTCCTAAGTCAATTCCAGCATGATAGTGTAGCAGAAAAAGGTGGCCTAACTAAATGTCCATACAAGCATGCAAAGTCCTTTATCATTTTTAAACATGTTTCAAGTATTCTAGTACTAACAAATTAGAGATATGCCGTTTAAATAAACTTCCATTTTACTAAGTTGCCCCAAAATAGTTCATGTGTATGTAAGAGGTCCCATCATGCATATACCACATATCCATTTTAACAAAGCTCTTCCCAAGGTTTTAAGCGACATATTAATTACAAGAATTAACCATTAGTCAGCACTTAGTCCTTTTGAAGTCACAACCTCTAGTTATAAGTCCAATTCCCAATCAACATGCCATTTTACTTTTACCGGTTCATTTAGCAAGATAATAAAGAAGCAACTCAAATAGGCCTAGTGGGGACATCACAAGTAGGAGGTTAAACAACGGTACCCACCTCGAGCGCTAAATCCGGTCCTCGAAGGCGAAGTCCGCGCTCGCTCCGGAAAACCCCGCAACACTGCACCAAGTCCCACAGAAACACACATAATTACTATCCCCTTTTATCCCAAAATCTGTCCTCAAAAATCAGATTACCAGTTCAGCCATTTTCACCTGTGAGACGTGCCCAATAAATCCCCAGAAAAATACTATCACGATCTACGCGACGAACCGGTCGAAACGAGTACCTGCACGTTTTCCCACGATTTTTCTGTGCTGAGAACGAAAATCGACAAGAGAGCCATCCCGAAGCAAGTCGATCAAAAAAAACTGAATCTGAAGATACTGTAAAAAGGGGCTTCTCACCTCGGGAAAATTCCAGGAAATCCAAGAAAATTCCAGTAGACTCCTCGCGATGTGTAGATGCAAATCCCCTTTTGAATCGCCCTGTTTCGATGCTCGAGCGCGAAGTTATCGCCAAAACAAGATGGTGCTGTCCCAAAACTCCGCGACGGAAAAAGGGTCAGAATGAAGCCACAGAATCACCATCAAAACCTCTGAATCTGATGAAACTCACAAAATAGAAAATGAAGCCCTACCTGTTAGGAATCCGACGGCGCAAAAATCGCGAAAATAGGATGTCGGGGTGAGCCGGGGGAGCTTGAACACCGAAATGCGACGAATCTGGTTGCCGTAGAACGATCGTCGCGCCGCGCCGGAAAAATCACAAACCTCGGGATCCGAGCCTTCAAAATTCTTGAGATTGCTACAGTAGATGCAGGATTGAGAGAGGAAGAAATGTCTATAAGGGACCTCGGGCCAAATGTGAACAGGAGAGTGGGAAATCGGCTTCAAATGCCTTAAAGGAATTAAAAAGAAGAGAAAACAAGGGCTTAATGGATTCGGGCCGCAGTTTGGGCCCGGATCCGCCAGGGCGGGTCGGACGCGCCCCGTCCGACCGGGCGGAGCCAATGGAATCGCGACACGCGTCCCGCCAGGTGATCGGCGCGCATCCCGCACAGCGAACAGCCGTGCGGGGCGCGCCAGCTGCCGACGCGTGTCCCGACCGCACAGTCAACCCGCAGGCGCCAGCGAATGGCGGGGCGACGCGCGTCCCGGCACTGTGCGGTCAGGCGCGCGGGCAGGCGCAGCCTGACCGGCCGCCAGGCGCTGTCCCCGTGCGCTGCGTCCCGTAAGCCCGCCAGTAACCAGACGCCACGTGTCCCTGCGCCGGGCCTATGCACCCGCGCAGGGAACTCCGTAGACCGCGCTCCTGCACCGGCCCAACCAGGGGCCGAAACGTGGCTCCCGCCCGCTCCGTGCACCGCCGCTCGAAACCATGCACCGGCCGCCCGAATTCCGTGGACCGCGCACCCAGGACCGCCCAATCCTGACCTGCCACGTGGCCCCGCACCGGGCTTATGCACCCAGCCGCGCCACTCCATGCACCGAATGCTGCGGACCGGCCAATAAGGGGCCGCCACGTGGCATCCGGCGGTCCACGAACTTCCCCCATGCACCAGAAACCACCAGAAACTTCCGGGAGTCCGTTTTTGGGCATCCGGACTCCGAATCCGGCAAATAAATAGCCGTTTTCAAGCGTTTTTCCGCGCTGAATCCAAATACGCCATCCGTTTGGCCTAGAAACTTTTCTAAAATTCGGCAAACCCCGCCGAAGGCCAAACTAACAGTAAATACTGCCACGGACCCATCTGTGCTGTCCCTTTGACACACTGTGGATCAAACACCATTAGGTGTGCCACACTTGGATGCACGGGAAAAACAGTGCATGGGAACCTGGATCATCACAGAATATAGCGAGAAAAACCTTGTCATAAAACTGCCCAGGTTTACTAAGCGCACTCAAGGGATCACGCGCCAACCCACCAGTAAGACAACCTAACTGACCCTCTTGTGCAGAACACCAAACCCAACCCAGAGCTACACCACCACAACCCCCTTAAAAGAGCTAACAGGCACCACCCAACGTCAAAAACTAAACCCCCAATGTAAAGTTGCCACTTACGCACACTTGTGCGAAACGAGACACGACGTCTCTAACCAAAATCGAGCCCAAATGAACAAGATTTACTAGCCCCGGTGGTCTCCTTTTTAACCAAAACCCCACCACGACGATTTCTACTACCATAGCAGTGACCACAGTAAAAGCCGAACTATGGGTAACAACCGTAGGGGAAGAATCCTCATTCCCACCCATACCTTGCCCAAGATGCAAAAAGAATCGGCCGACTATCTGCTGTAACCTAAAACCAGAAGACCTAAAAGGTACAAACTTAGACAAGAGACTACCCAGTTACCCACGACCGACAAAATAGCAGACACACTAACAAACACCGGCGGATTACACTACCACCAGTCACCGTTACTAACGACGACCAGAACGTCGGCAGAGGAAGGGGTTCGGAAAACAAAAGCTGGCTCAATGATCTGCTGTGTTAACAGCCGCACCAAGTGCACGAACACCGTCAGTAGTCCCACTGTGTCCTGTGCCGGTTGCTTAATCCATTGATTCCGAGCAACCATCAAGAACCCGGTGGCAGCCTGCCTCGACCCCTGTTACGAAATTTGAGTTGGCGTATTTCGTGAAAGTATTGAGTCTTGAAGATTGAAGATGAAAGAACTATGGATCATATACCTCAATTTCAAGAAAGAAGAATTCAAAAGGATCAGGTATGTTTAACTAAAGATTCTTGGTGATCCGAATACTTCTTATAGTGTAGAAACACCTGGAAGAAAGTTTTATTGCATATACATCAAAAACTGGACATGGGACATGTTCAGGATCCGGATCGTGCTCGGCAATCCGGATCTCGAAGGATGTTTGTTCATTGGCAATTTCAATCCGGATCCTAGACCATCACGATCCGGATCCCGAACATGAAAGTTTGGTGAATTGCATGAACGATCCGGATCGGACTTTGTGATCCGGATCCCGAACCCATGGATTTCTGGAATCGTTTTTTTTGTTACGACGATCCGGATCGCACTAATCCGATCCGGATCGCCGTCCGTAAATTTTCCAGAAAAGGTTTGTTTTTGATCCGTATATTCTTCCAATGGTTTCTAACCTATAAATAGACCCTAAGGTTCATTTTTCTAGGGCATCCATATAGAGCCGTCATAATCAAATATCATCTTATACGGAAAAGATCCACATATAGAGAAGAAAGGAAATCAATAGATTTATTCTATGTTTCTTCATCTATATTGATTGATTTGATTCTAGGTTTTCCATACTCACATTTTGAGTAGAATCAAATCAATGAATACTTAGATGGTATTTCCGATCTATTTCTAATCTAAGTATTCGGCGGATCATCACCACCCAAACAAACAACGATTTACCCTAAATCGGCGCGTGGACTCGCGTGGCCTTGTGGATTCAAGGTGCAACTACGTTCGTGGATTCGAAGCGTGTATTGGGTGAAGACCGTGGATTCGGTCGGACGTCGTGGACTCGACGTTGGACGCTGTGGATTCAGCGTTGGGCGCGGATCGTGGATTCGAGAAGCGTCGTGGAGCGAGCGGAGAAGATCTACTAGGAGCGTATGGTAAGAGGTTGAGTCGTCTGTGAGTACGTTATATCACCTTGTACGTGTTTAATTCTAGTGGATTTCGCCGTGTTATCGGTCCCGTGGTTTTTTACTCCGGTTTGGAGTTTTTCCACGTAAAAATCTTGCGTGTTCATTTATTTTTCCGCATTGGGTTTTATTGCGCAATGATTTTTTGAGTGTTTATTGTTTACACCTATTCACCCCCCTCTAGGTGTTTTTTCCCCTATTTAGATCCAATTACTTATAACCCAACAAGTGGTATCAGAGCGGGAATAGGGTTGTAAACAATGGTTGAAGGTGGAAACATCAATCGACCCCCTTTCTTTGATGGAACAAATTATGCGTACTGGAAAGTGCGGATGAAAGCCTTTTTAATTTCCATCGACGAAAGGGTGTGGCAATCAATTGAATTAGGATGGACTAATCCAACTGAAATTATCTCTGATGTTCGCACCTTAAAACCTAGGTCGAAATGGACCAAGGAAGAGATAGATTCTTCTTCTTACAATGGCAAAGGAATTAATGCTCTATTTAATGCTTTGTCACAAACAGAGTTCTCTCGCGTCTCGGCATGTGAGACTGCGAAAGAAATCTGGGATGTTCTTCAAGTTACGCATGAGGGAACTAACCTTGTGAAGATTCAGAAACTGCAAATGCTTACGAGCAAGTTTGACTCTATCTCTATGGCAGAGAATGAATCTTTCACTGACTATTACACACGATTGCAAGACATCGTAAACTCATGTGCTAACTTGGGAGAGAAGATTCCAGAATTTAAAGTTGTAAGAAAAATTCTTAGAACTCTTCCTGAACGATTTCGCCCGAAGGTCGCAGCCATTGAAACAATTAAACACCCGGACGAAATGCGTGTAGAAGAATTAGTTGGTGCATTACAAACTTATGAAATGACATTTCCTACTAACTATTCTTCTGGAAAAGCATCCTCTTCTAAGTCTTCAGGTTACGCATTGAAAACAACTAAAGAAGAAGACGCGGATTCATCCTCCTCGGACGATGACGAGAACCTATCTATGGAGGACTTTGAGAAGCAGCTCGCTCTCTTGACAAGGAAGTTTCGCCGCAACTTTCGAAGGGGAATTCAAGCAAAACTCCATCCTTCGGAAAGTCGAAGAAAGGCAAGGGTTCTTCAAGCTTACAAGTCAAGAAAGCAAGAGAACTTCTCAAAGGATAAGAAAAGTTCAGAGGGACAAGTTCAGTGCTTCAAATGTCGAGGCTACGGCCACATTTCAACGGAGTGTCCCAACAAGAATCCGGCAAAGAAGAAGGCGATGCAAGTCGTCACTTGGGATGACAACTCCACGTCAAATGAGTCATCCTCAAGTGATGAAGAAGACAACGCGACAGCTTTCCACGCGTCCACCTCTTCACCCTTCATGTGCTTAATGGCAAGTACATCCGATTCACTGTCCAACTCCACTGTTGAAAAGATTGCAACGGACGATGAATCAGATGATTCGGAAGGTGAAGATTTTGCTCTAGCCTACCACAAGCTTTTGAGGGATTCAAAGAAACTGGCTAAGCAAAACAAGGGGTTGAAAGGGAGATTGCAGGATCTCGAAGAAGAAGTAAAAAGGGTAACCTCTCTCTCAACCGATCTTGAAGTGGAAAGGGATAATCTGATTAAAACAAATGTTTCCCTTCAAGAGTCCAATGAGCAACTCGAGAAGAATTATATGGATATGGTGAACAAAGCGAATTACTTCTTGAAGCTCAACGGCGAGGCTCGACAGGAAAAATTGGAAATGACGAAGACCATTCGCCAACTGAAGGATGACTTAAAGAGATTTTCTTCTGGAAGGAGTAAGTTGGATAGACTTCTTGGTCTTGGTCAAACAAATAAGTTCGGCCTCGGATACACTCAAACTGGAGACATTCCAAGTTCGAGTGGGACAGTATTTGTGCCTCAGTCGGTATCTCCTCCTCCGACACCGGAATTCACGACAAGCAACGACAACAAGCCTACTTCATCCTCCTCGGGATCGTCAAGATCTAAGGTATGTTTTCGTTGTGGCATTTCAGGGCACATAAGGAGAAATTGCAAGACGGAAGCCAAACGCACACCTCAAGCACCTCTTGCAATGACTACCAATAAGGCTATTCCTCGAAATCAAACTGCAATTTGTTACGGAATTTGAGTTGGCGTATTTCGTGAATGTATTAAGTCTTGAAGATTGAAGATGAAGAAACTTTGGATCGTATACCTCAATCTCAAGAAAGAAGAATTCAAAAGGATCAGGTACGTTTAACTAAATAATTTTGATGATCCGAATACTTCTTATAGTGTAGAAACACCTGGAAGAGGTTTTAATTGCTTATTCATCAAAAACTGGACATGGGACATGTTCAGGATCCGGATCGTGGACTTTCAATCCGGATCCCGAAAGGTGTTCGTTCATACATTGCTGCAATCCGGATCACAGCTTGTACAATCCGGATCCCGAATGGGATGTTTTGTGAAAATGTATGAACGATCCGGATCGTGGATTATGATCCGGATCCCGAACAGGTGATTTTCTGGAAACTGCATTCTGTGCGTCTGCGATCCGGATCGTGGCTTATACAATCCGGATCGCCGTCGGTAAAACTTTCCAGAAAAGTTTGTTTTTGATCCGAATATTCTTCCTAGGGTTTCTAACCTATAAATAGCCCTATGGTCATTTTTCTAGGGTGAATCCAAATAGAGCCGTCATTTTCAAATATCATTTTATACGGCCTTAGATCCACATATAGAGAAGAAAGGAAATCAATAGATCTATTCTATGTTTCTTCATCTATATTGATTAGTTTGATTCTAGGTTTTCATACTCACATCTTGAGTTGAATCAAACTAATGAATACTTAGATGGTATTTCCGATCTACTCTTGATCTAAGTATTCGGCGGATCATCACCACCCAAACAAACAACGATTTACCCCAAAATCGGCGCGTGGACTCGCGTGGCCTTGTGGATTCAAGGTGTTATCGCTCTCGTGGATTCGGAGCGAGGTGCGTTCGTGGATTCGAAGCGTACCATTGGGTGAAGACCGTGGATTCGGTTGGACGTCGTGGACTCGACGTTGGACGCTGTGGATTCAGCGTTGGGCGCGGATCGTGGATTCGAGAAGCGTCGTGGAGCGAGCGGGAAGATCGACTAGGAGCGTATGGTAAAAGGTTGAGTCGTCTGTGAGTACGTTATATCACCTTGTACGTGTGTTAACTCTAGTGGATTTCGCCGTGTTATCGGTCCCGTGGTTTTTTACTCCGGTTTGGAGTTTTCCACGTAAAAATCTTGTGTGTTCTTTTATTTTTCCGCATTGGGTTTTATCGCACAATGATTTTTTGAGTGTTTATTGTTTACACCTATTCACCCCCCTCTAGGTGTTTTTTCCCCTATTAGATCCTTATTAACCTAAACCCAACAAGTGGTATCAGAGCGGGAATAGGGTTGTAAACAATGGTTGAAGGTGGAAACATCAATCGACCCCCTTTCTTTGATGGAACTAATTATGCGTACTGGAAAGTACGGATGAAAGCTTTCTTAATTTCCATCGACGAAAGGGTGTGGCAATCAATTGAATTAGGATGGTCTAATCCAACTGAAATTTTAGATGATGTTCGCACCTTAAAACCTAGGTCGAAATGGACCAAGGAAGAGATAGACTTATCTTCTTACAATGGCAAAGGGATTAATGCTCTATTTAATGCTTTGTCACAAACTGAGTTCTCTCGCGTCTCGGCATGTGAGACTGCGAAAGAAATCTGGGATGTTCTTCAAGTTACGCATGAGGGAACTAACTTAGTGAAGATTCAGAAACTGCAAATGCTCACGAGCAAGTTTGACTCTATCTCTATGGCAGAGAATGAATCCTTCACTGACTATTACACACGATTGCAAGACATCGTGAACTCATGTGCTAACTTGGGAGAGAAGATTCCAGAATTTAAAGTTGTAAGAAAAATTCTAAGAACTCTTCCTGAACGATTTCGCCCGAAGGTTGCAGCCATTGAAACAATTAAACACCCGGACGAAATGCGTGTAGAAGAATTAGTAGGTGCTTTACAAACTTATGAAATGACTTTTCCTACTAACTATTCTTCTGGAAAGGCATCCTCTTCTAAGTCTTCAGGTTACGCATTGAAATCAACTAAAGAAGAAGACGCGGATTCATCCTCCTCGGACGACGACGAGAACATTTCTATGGAGGACTTTGAGAAGCAGCTCGCTCTCTTGACAAGGAAGTTTCGCCGCAACTTTCGAAGGGGAAATTCAAGCAAAACTCAATCCTTCGGAAAGTCGAAGAAAGGCAAGGGTCCTTCAAGTTACAAGTCAAGAAGCCAAGAGAACTTCTCAAAGGATAAGAAAAGTTCTGAGGGACAAGTTCAGTGTTTCAAATGTCGAGGCTACGGCCACATAGCAACGGAATGTCCCAACAAGAATCCGGCAAAGAAGAAGGCGATGCAAGTAGTTACTTGGGATGACAACTCCACGTCAAATGAGTCATCGTCAAGTGATGAAGAAGACAACGCGACAGCTTTCCACGCGTCCACTACATCTTCTCCCTTCATGTGCTTAATGGCAAGTACATCCGAGTCATTGTCCAACTCCACTGTGGAAAAGATTGCAACGGACGATGAGTCAGATAATTCGGAAGGTGAAGATTTTGTTTTAGCCTACCATAAGCTTTTGAGGGATTCAAAGAAACTGGCTAAACAAAACAAGGGGTTGAAAGAGAGATTACAGGATCTTGAAGATGAAGTAAAAAGAGTAACCTCTATCTCAACCGATCTTGAAGTGGAAAGGGACAATCTGATTAAGACAAATGTTTCCCTTCAAGAGTCCAATGAGCATTTCGAGAAGAGTTATGTAGACATGGTGAACAAAGCGAATTACTTCTTGAAGCTCAACGGCGAGGCCCGACAGGAAAAATTGGAAATGACGGAGACCATACGCCAACTAAAGGATGACTTACAGAGATTTTCTTCTGGAAGGAGTAAGTTGGACAGACTTCTTGGTCTCGGTCAAAGAAACAAGTTCGGCCTCGGATACACTCAAACTGGAGACATTCCAAGTTCGAGTGGTACGGTATTTGTGCCTCCGTCGGTATCTCCTCCTCCGACACCGGTGTTCACGCCAAGCAACGACAACGAACCTACTACATCTTCTTCGGAATCGACAAGATCCAAGGTATGTTTTCGTTGTGGCATTTCAGGGCACATCAGAAGAAACTGCAAGACTGGAGCCAAACGCACACCTCAAGAACATCTTGCAACAACTACCAAAAGGGCTATTCCTCGGGAAACAACTCCAATCAAATTGACGGAAAAGAGCCTTGGTAGTACACCGCTCAAGACGACATCATCAAGGAGCAGCAATTCTTCAAGCAAGACGCTCTCACCTAGGAAATCAACTTCACGACCATTACCGACGCACTCCAAAAAGGTTTGGGTGCGCAAAGGTGAAATCTTTCCCTGTCTTGCTACCAATGTTTCTTGCATGCATATGATAGTTCGTCTTGGTACCTGGATAGCGGGTGTTCCCGTCATATGACCGGCGATAAAAACTGTTTTCAAACATTTGAGAAAAACTCCGGAGGACTTGTTGTTTTCGGAGATGGTCGGTCTTCCAAAATTGTTGGAAAGGGAACGGTAGCTATTCCAGATGGCCCGGTTCTAGATAATGTATTATTTGTTCATGGCCTTAAGACTAACCTCATAAGCATAAGTCAACTGTGTGATAGTGGTTATTCAGTTAATTTTTCATCTGATAAATGCACTGTAACTGACATGAACCATGCTTTCTTTTTAAAGGGGGTTAGATCAGAAAACAACTGTTATGTAGTTCCTTCTAAGATTTCTGAAAAATGTAACCTAGCATCTTTGAAAAATGAAACACTTTGGCATGAAAGGCTAGGTCACATAAACTTTAAGGAACTTGCTAGAATTTCAAATAAAGATGTGGTCAAGGGGGTTCCGAAACTTTCTTTTGAACAAAACCTTGTGTGTGGCGGTTGCCAAAAGGGAAAACAGTCTAGGACTGCACACAAGAATTTGAACCACATAGGTACAAAACGGCCTTTGGAACTTTTGCATATGGACTTAATGGGGCCAACTCGTCAACCATCTCTGGGAGGTAAATGGTATATTTTCTTGTTGGTTGATGATTTTTCTAGATATACTTGGGTAGCCTTTCTTAAAAGAAAAAGCTGATACTTTTGATTCTTTTCTCGAAATCTGCAATCGTATTATGATTGAAAAGAATGAAAGGATTACTCGAGTTAGGAGTGATAGAGGTGGGGAATTCATAAATTCCAAATTCATTGATTTTTGCTCTTCTAATGGCATTAAACATGAATTCTCCGCACCTTACACACCTCAACAAAATGGTGTAGTCGAGCGCAAAAACAGGGTCGTACAGGAGATGGCACGTGTTATGCTTCACAGCCGGAACTTCCTTTATATTTTTGGGCTGAAGCGGTGAACACTGCTGTCTATGTTATCAATCGCGTGTATTTGCGCCCGGGGACTTTGAATACACCATATGAACTATGGTTTTGTAGAAAACCTAACATCAAATATTTTCGCATTTTGGGAGTCGGTGTTTTATTTTACGTGATCGCGAAATCTTGGAAAATTTGACTCTCGAAGTGACGAAGGGATTTTCTTAGGTTATTCTACAAACAGCAGAGCATATCGAGTTTTTAACTTAGAATCTAAGACGATCGTAGAATCGATAAATGTTAAGGTAGATGAAGCTTTTCATTTTGAATCTGAAAAATCTACCCTCGATATCTCTCTTGATGATGATACACCTGCTAATGCATCTTCTTCTAACAATTCTTTCGATAATAATGTTGATGCATCTAACGGTTCTTCAAGCTTATCTGATGTGCAGGAATCATCTCGTGTACCTCCGCCTACTCCTCTACCTCAAACGTTACGCATCTCCAAGGATCACCCTGAATCGAACATAATTGGAGATCCACAAGAAGGAGTTAGAACACGGAGACAATTGGTTTGCGGATTTGCATGCTATGTATCTCAAATCGAACCAAGGAATGTTGATGAAGCTCTCCAAGATGATTACTGGATTAAAGCAATGCAGGAAGAGCTCCATCAATTCGAGCGAAACAAAGTCTGGGAACTGACGAAGCCTCCGAAGCAACACAATGTGATAGGTACCAAATGGATCTTCAAGAACAAGAAAAACGAAGAAGGTACTATCATCAGGAACAAAGCAAGGTTAGTTGCTCAAGGCTATTCTCAAGTAGAAGGTATAGACTTTGATGAAACCTTCGCCCCTGTAGCTAGACTCGAGTCCATTCGTATATTGTTTGCGATCGCTTGTCATTTCAAAATCAGATTATTTCAAATGGACGTTAAGAGCGCCTTTTTAAATGGATTTTTAAATGAGGAAGTTTATGTAGCTCAACCGAAAGGTTTTGTGGATCATAAACTACCTAACCATGTTTTTCGACTGAAAAAGGCTCTTTACGGTCTGAAACAAGCACCGCGAGCATGGTACGAAAGGTTGACAAAGCACCTTTTGGAAAAGGGCTACACTCGAGGGGGAGCTGACAGGACTCTCTTTGTGAAGCATTATCAAAACAATTTCATAGTTGCTCAAATCTATGTTGATGACATTGTTTTTGGAGCAACGAGAGATAATGATGCTTCTAAATTCGCGGAGACCATGGAAAGCGAATTTGAGATGTCCATGATGGGCGAATTGAATTATTTTCTTGGATTACAAGTTAAACAAACGATGAAGGAATTCACTTGTGTCAATCCAAGTATGCACTGGAGTTGGTCAAAAAGTTTGATCTTGAAAATTCTAAAGATTTTCCGACTCCAATGGGAACTAGCCATAAGGGACTTGGAAGTGAATCACAAAGTGAGAATGTAGACGAGAAACTGTACCGCAGTATGATTGGAAGTCTACTATATCTCACGGCTAGTCGCCCGGATATATCCTTCAGTGTTGGGATTTGTGCGAGATATCAATCAGCACCGAAGGAGGTTCACCTGAAAGCGGTGAAACGGATCATCCGGTATATCAAAGGTACAATCAATTTCGGAATTTGGTATCCTATGGGAACGACTTTGGATATTGTTGGATACTCAGATGCCGATTGGGCTGGATCGGTGGATGACCGGAAAAGCACGAGTGGTGCATGCTTCTATCTCGGCCACTGCCTTGTTGCATGGCACAGTAAGAAACAGAACTGCATAGCACTCTCGACTGCCGAAGCGGAGTACATTTCTGCAGGAAGTTGTTCAACCCAATTGATTTGGATGAAGAGCGTGTTGAGCGATTTCCGGATTTCAACATCTTCGGTAACCATTTTATGTGACAACACTAGTGCTATTAACATTTCTAAAAACCCTGTGTTGCACTCTAGAACAAAACATATTGAACTTAGATATCATTTTCTTAGAGAGCTAGTTGAATCAAACATTCTTCAACTGTCATATATTTCAACTGAGGATCAATTAGCCGACATCTTAACAAAACCTTTGGATCAAAAACGTTTTATTCACTTGCGTAAAGCAATTGGCATGCTTTCCTTGAAATAAACTCTTTTGAAACCTTTGCTTAGATTAGGTTTTGTTTTTGTTTTTGTTTTGTTCTTTATCTATGTTCTGTACATAGCACACTAATTGAGCATAAATCATAATTGACTTTAATTGCATCCTTTTATGCATTTAGAAATTTATTATGTTTTTGATGTCATAATGTTTCAATGTTGCAATGATCATTTACGTTAATTAAACCATCTTTCTGTGATCAAAGTCAATTTCTCTCTCAATGATCTCTTGGTATAGTCATTATCATATTTGATTGCTTAGTCGAGTATGAATTCGAGATCAATGGTTTGGTTGAATACTTTATATATTAAATAATTGATAGCCAATTGAGGGGGAGTCAATGAAATGTGAAATGCTCAAAAGATGTGGAAAGAGTTACATCCCAATGAGGAGTGTGAAAACTACCACCACATGGAGAAAATGAAAGAAAAAGATACTCCATGAATGAAAAGCAAATTTTTGTTTGAAAAATTGTTGATAAAACTCATATTGAAATACTTGACTCAGTCGTATTTCATGGTTGGTATAAGGTGGGATTTTTGATTTAAGATGCTCAAAGAGCCACTCCTTCAACAGATTGTCTAGATATATTATCTAACTTATCTGGGATTTCAAACATCTATTGATCTTGGTACTTCATTTTCTTTACTGAAATTGATGATTTGATAAAGGCATTACACATAGGATCAGGATAGATGTAATTGAAGTTGTTCAACTTTAAGTGTTTTAACTTTCGTAAATTTTCGTTTCATTTTTGGATATTTTTGATAGATTTTCATAATCTATTTCTTGTTGTGTGAAACGATGTCATTTGTTTAAAGTTGACATGGTAAAGTGCTTACATACTTTTTCTGGATTTTATTGTATTTTTCTAAATTTTTCTGAAGAAAAAGGTGTAGCCGATCCGGATCGGGCAAGTGATCCGGATCCCGAACGCAGGATTTTTCCTGCGGGTGGCCGATCCGGATCACATTCTCGGCCGATCCGGATCACGGCTAGGGTTTTATATAGAAACTTTCAGATTCGATTTCTTTACCCTAATTTCTGTTTTCAAGCTTCTAGAGTTTCTCTCTCTAGATTTCTTGCTTCTTGGTGCTTCAAAACTCAAAGTTCTTCGGATTCAAGTAAGTTTTCATGATCAAAACTCGGTTTTTCACAGTTTTTATGGTTTTTCATCAAACGTGAGTTGAAAAGTTGGAATCTTTTTCGTTTGTGAATGGTTTTTGATCAAATTTCTTTTGAAATAAGAACTCTGGGTCAATTAGTTTTACTTTTATGCTGGGATTTCACTTGATTAACGAGTTTTTAGGCTTCGATTTCTAAAAATTCGGTTTTAGGGCATAAAAGAGGAATTTTTGTAAATCATGGATTGATCTATTTTTAAAATTCTTTTTGGAAAACTAATTTGATTCTTGGCTTCTCTACATGATTATGATTGTCTAGGTACAATGTTTTCAAATTTTTCAAAATTGACAATTTTTCATATGTTCTTGAGTTGGTCTTCACAGGACACTTTCTTAAACTCAAAGCACTAGAATCAATGGCATTCTCCTGGTTGATTCTGTTACTGGTCACAATGATGCCGGGAGTCATCTGTTAAAAAAGAACCAGGCGTCTCAACTCGAGACAAACCAAACGAAGCCAATGAAGACAGCTCAGATTACGATAGGAAGAATGGGACGAATTCTTCAAGGATGTTCAGCGAAAAATTGATGAAGAGGACAGGAATTCACCAAAGGAAAAAGACTTATGAAATCTGCCTCCACGACCAAACAATATACAAGAAGAAGAAATGTTCAAAGAAGTACGAGTCAGCATAGTGGGCCTCTCACCAGAGCACGCTCACTTTCTGGAATTCTGCAAACTGAATCTCCATGGACTGCAGGACCAGATGCACCATCTGCATCTAGACAGCGTCCATCTTACTCAAAGACACGGACAACTGAGACAGAGATTTTGGAATCGATTCGTCAGGAACAACAAAGACTCTCTGCTACACAAGACAGAATATCGAAAGAGCTTCAGCAGATCTCTTCTGAACACAAGAAGATCAAGAAGAAGTACTCAAATTTTAAGAATTTGCTTAAAGGGATTTTGAGCAAGCTGAGCTGTACTAGTTCAGATTCTTCAGACTGAGCAGCACCTTCTGTTCACTTTTACTTTAGTTCTTAGTTTCAGGACGTTGTTTTCTCTCTTTTAGTTTAGTTCTCAGTTTGTGCATACTTTTAGAACTTTTTTTTTTTACTCTCCTTACATATTGTAGCTCATGCTACGTTTTGGCTTTGTTTTGTGACAAAAAGGGGGAGAGAGTTAGAGAAAACAATGAACAATGATGAACTTTGAACAATGATTGTGAATATCGATGATATCAAGGTAAGTATGAATCTCAACTCAACTTTGGTTTTCTTTTGTGATTTGTGACATGCTTCTATACTAACTATTCGACTAACTATTTGGGCATGTAATATGACTAACAAGTTGATGTTGGACTAACATACTTTGACATTTGGTTTTCAACTGCTTAGAAGATATGTTGGTTTTAACTATGTTTCTTTCACATATCTGATTCTTTCAAATGTCATGATGAGATCAAACTCTATCTCTGTACTTGGTTTTTATGTTCCAATTCTTGAGGTATCTAACGATTTTGTTTGTCAAGAATGTTTTCTGTGTGCAGAGATTACAGATGTCTAAGTCTAGAGTCTGTCTTAGGAGTTTATCTCATGTTTTTAATTTCTGGAACTCTTTTGTAAATTTTTGTTGTATGGTGATAGCAACAAAAATATCTTTTTGAATTTTCTTTGTGGATTTGTGTTTTGTCACGAAACCGCCAAAGGGGGAGATTGTTACGGAATTTGAGTTGGCGTATTTCGTGAATGTATTAAGTCTTGAAGATTGAAGATGAAGAAACTTTGGATCGTATACCTCAATCTCAAGAAAGAAGAATTCAAAAGGATCAGGTACGTTTAACTAAATAATTTTGATGATCCGAATACTTCTTATAGTGTAGAAACACCTGGAAGAGGTTTTAATTGCTTATTCATCAAAAACTGGACATGGGACATGTTCAGGATCCGGATCGTGGCTTTCAATCCGGATCCCGAAAGGTGTTCGTTCATACATTGCTGCAATCCGGATCACAGCTTGTACAATCCGGATCCCGAATGGGATGTTTTGTGAAAATGTATGAACGATCCGGATCGTGGATTATGATCCGGATCCCGAACAGGTGATTTTCTGGAAACTGCATTCTGTGCGTCTGCGATCCGGATCGTGGCTTATCAATCCGGATCGCCGTCGGTAAAACTTTCCAGAAAAGTTTGTTTTTGATCCGAATATTCTTCCTAGGGTTTCTAACCTATAAATAGCCCTATTCATTTCTAGGGCATCCAAATAGAGCCGTCATTTTCAAATATCATTTTATACGGCCTTAGATCCACATATAGAGAAGAAAGGAAATCAATAGATCTATTCTATGGTTCTTCATCTATATTGATTAGTTTGATTCTAGGTTTTCATACTCACATCTTGAGTTGAATCAAACTAATGAATACTTAGATGGTATTTCCGATCTACTCTTGATCTAAGTATTCGGCGGATCATCACCACCCAAACAAACAACGATTTACCCCAAAATCGGCGCGTGGACTCGCGTGGCCTTGTGGATTCAAGGTGTTATCGCTCTCGTGGATTCGGAGCGAGGTGCGTTCGTGGATTCGAAGCGTACCATTGGGTGAAGACCGTGGATTCGGTTGGACGTCGTGGACTCGACGTTGGACGCTGTGGATTCAGCGTTGGGCGCGGATCGTGGATTCGAGAAGCGTCGTGGAGCGAGCGGGAAGATCGACTAGGGGCATATGGTAAAAGGTTGAGTCGTCTGTGAGTACGTTATATCACCTTGTACGTGTGTTAACTCTAGTGGATTTCGCCGTGTTATCGGTCCCGTGGTTTTTTACTCCGGTTTGGAGTTTTCCACGTAAAAATCTTGTGTGTTCTTTTATTTTTCCGCATTGGGTTTTATCGCACAATGATTTTTTGAGTGTTTATTGTTTACACCTATTCACCCCCCCTCTAGGTGTTTTTTCCCCTATTAGATCCTTTTTAACCTAAACCCAACAAATTCAATTGAAGGAAAAGAGCCTTGGTAGCTCACCGCTCAAGACGACATCATCAAGGAGCAGCAATTCTTCAAGCAAGACGCTCTCACCTAGGAGATCAACTTCACGATCATTACCGACGCACTCCAAAAAGGTTTGGGTGCGCAAAGGTGAAATTTTCCCTTGTCTTGTTACTAATGTTTCCTTGCATGCATATGATAGTTCGTCTTGGTATCTGGATAGCGGTTGTTCCCGTCACATGACCGGTGACAAAAACTGTTTTCAAACATTTGAGAAAAACTCCGGAGGACTTGTTGTTTTCGGAGATGGTCGGTCTTCCAAAATTGTTGGAAAGGGAACGGTAGCTATTCCAGATGGCCCGGTTCTAAATAATGTGTTATTTGTTCATGGCCTTAAGACTAACCTCATAAGCATAAGTCAACTTTGTGATAGTGGTTATTCAGTTAATTTTTCATCTGATAAATGTACTGTAACTGACAGAACCATGCTTTCTTTTTAAAAGGGGTTAGATCAGAAAACAATTGTTATGTAGTTCCTCATAAGATTTCTGAAAAATGTAACCTAGCATCTTTGAAAAATGAAACACTTTGGCATGAAAGGCTAGGTCACATAAACTTTAAGGAACTTGCTAGAATTTCGAACAAAGATGTGGTCAAGGGGGTTCCGAAACTTTCTTTTGAACAAAACCTTGTGTGTGGCGGTTGCCAAAAAGGAAAACAGTCTAGGACTGCACACAAGAACTTGAACCACATAGGTACAAAACGGCCTTTGGAACTTTTGCATATGGACTTAATGGGGCCAACTCGTCAACCATCTCTGGGAGGTAAATGGTATATTTTCTTATTGGTTGATGATTTTTCTAGATATACTTGGGTAGCATTTTTAAAAGAAAAAGCTGATACCTTTGATTCTTTTCTCGAAATCTGCAATCGTATTATGACTGAAAAGAATGATAGGATTACTCGAGTTAGGAGTGATAGAGGTGGGGAATTCATAAATTCCAAATTCATTGATTTTTGCACTTCTAATGGCATTAAACATGAATTCTCTGCACCTTACACACCTCAACAAAATGGTGTAGTCGAGCGCAAAAACAGGGTCGTACAGGAAATGGCACGTGTTATGCTTCACAGCCGGAACTTACCTTTTTATTTTTGGGCTGAAGCGGTGAACACTGCTGTTTATGTTATTAATCGCGTGTATTTGCGCCCGGGGACATTGAATACACCATATGAACTTTGGTTTTGTAGAAAACCTAACATCAAATATTTTCGTATCTTTGGGAGTCGGTGTTTTATTTTACGTGATCGCGAAAATCTTGGAAAATTTGACTCTCGAAGTGACGAAGGGATTTTCTTAGGTTATTCTACAAACAGCAGAGCATATCGAGTTTTTAACTTAGAATCTAAGACGATCGTAGAATCGATAAATGTTAAGGTAGATGAAGCTTTTCACTTTGAATCTGAAAAATCTACCCTCGATATCTCTCTTGATGATGATACACCTGCTAATGCATCTTCTTCTAACAATTCTTTCGATAATAATGTTGATGCATCTAACGGTTCTTCAAGTTATCTGATGTGCAGGAATCATCTCGTGTACCTCCGTCTACTCCTCTACCTCAAACGTTACGCATCTCCAAGGATCACCCTGAATCGAACATCATTGGAGATCCACAAGAAGGAGTTAGAACACGGAGACAATTGGTTTGCGGATTTGCATGCTATGTATCTCAAATCGAACCAAAGAATGTTGATGAAGCTCTCCAAGATGACTACTGGATTAAAGCAATGCAGGAAGAGCTCCATCAATTCGAGCGAAACAAAGTCTGGGAATTAACGAAGCCTCCGAAGCAACACAATGTGATAGGTACCAAATGGATCTTCAAGAACAAGAAAAATGAAGATGGTACTATCATCAGG
Source organism: Tillandsia fasciculata (assembly GCA_029168755.2). Taxonomy (NCBI): domain Eukaryota; kingdom Viridiplantae; phylum Streptophyta; class Magnoliopsida; order Poales; family Bromeliaceae; genus Tillandsia; species Tillandsia fasciculata. The sequence continues at coordinate 81,012 of JAQOTM010000321.1, read as the reverse complement.
AACAAAGCAAGGTTAGTTGCTCAAGGCTACTCTCAAGTAGAAGGTATAGACTTTGATGAAACTTTCGCCCCTGTAGCTAGACTCGAGTCCATTCGTATCTTATTTGCGATAGCTTGTCATTTTAAAATCAAATTATTTCAAATGGACGTTAAGAGCGCCTTTTTAAATGGGTTTTTAAATGAGGAAGTTTATGTGGCTCAACCGAAAGGTTTTGTGGATCATAAACTACCTAACCATGTTTTTCGTCTGAAAAAGGCTCTTTACGGTCTGAAACAAGCACCGCGAGCATGGTACGAAAGGTTGACAAAGCACCTTTTGGAAAAGGGCTACACTCGAGGGGGAGCTGACAGGACTCTCTTTGTGAAGCATTATCAAAACAATTTCATAGTTGCTCAAATCTATGTCGATGACATTGTTTTTGGCGCAACAAGAGATAATGATGCTTCTAAATTCGCGGAGACCATGGAAAGCGAATTTGAGATGTCCATGATGGGCGAATTGACTTATTTTCTTGGATTACAAGTTAAACAAAACGATGAAGGAATTCACTTGTGTCAATCCAAGTATGCAATGGAGTTGGTCAAAAAGTTTGATCTAGAAAATTCTAAGGATTTTCCGACTCCAATGGGAACTAGCCATAAGGGACTTGGAAGTGAATCACATAGTGAGAATGTAGACGAGAAACTGTATCGCAGTATGATTGGAAGTCTACTATATCTCACGGCTAGTCGCCCGGATATATCCTTCAGTGTTGGGATTTGCGCGAGATATCAATCAGCACCGAAGGAGGTTCACCTGAAAGCGGTGAAACGGATCATCCGATATATCAAAGGTACAATCAATTTCGGAATTTGGTATCCTATGGGAACAAGTTTGGATATTGTTGGATACTCAGATGCCGATTGGGCTGGATCAGTGGATGACCGGAAAAGCACGAGTGGTGCATGCTTCTATCTTGGCCATTGCCTTGTTGCATGGCACAGTAAAAAGCAGAATTGCATAGCACTCTCGACTGCCGAAGCGGAGTACATTTCTGCAGGAAGTTGTTCAACCCAATTGATTTGGATGAAAAGCGTGTTGAGCGATTTCCGGATTTCAGCAACTTCGGTAACCATTTTATGTGACAACACTAGTGCTATTAACATTTCAAAAAACCCTGTGTTGCACTCTAGAACAAAACATATTGAACTTAGATATCATTTTCTTAGAGAGCTAGTTGAATCAAATATTCTTCAACTGTCATATATTTCAACTGAGGATCAATTAGCTGATATCTTAACAAAACCTTTGGATCAAAAACGTTTTATTCACTTGCGTAAAGCAATTGGCATGCTTTCCTTGAAATAATCTCTTTTTGAAACCTTTGCTTAGGTTAGGTTTTGTTTTTGTTTTTGTTTTGTTCTTTATCTATGTTTTGTACATAGGACATTAATTGAGCATAAATCATAATTGACTTTAATTGCATCCTTTTATGCATTTAGAAATTTATTATGCTTTTGATATCATAATATTTCAATGTTGCAATGATCATTTACGTTAATTAAACCATCTTTTAAGTGATCAAAGTCAATTTCTCTCTCAATGATCTCTTGGTATAGTCATTATCATATTTGATTGCTTAGTCGAGTATGAATGCGAGATCAATTTTTGGTTGAATACCTTATATATTAAATAATTGATAGCCAATTGAGGGGGAGTCAAAGAAATGTAAAATGCTCAAAAGATGTGGAAAGAGTTACATCCCAATGAGGAGTGTGAAAACTACCACCACATGGAGAAAATGAAAGAAAGAAAAAGATACTCCATGAATGCAAAGCAAATTTTTGTTTTAAAAATGTTGATGAAATGCATATTGAAATACTTGACTCAGTCGTATTTCATGGTTGGTATAAGGTGGGATTTTTGATAAAAGATGCTCAAAGAGCCACTCCTTCAACAGATTGTCTAGATATATTATCTAACTTATCTGGGATTTCAAACATCTATTGATCTTGGTATTTCATTTTCTTTACCAAAATTGATGATTTGATAAAGGCATTACACATAAGATCAGGATAGATGTGATTGAAGTTGTTCAACTTTAAGTGTTTTAATTTTCGTAAATTTTCGTTTCATTTTTGAGTATTTTTGATAGATTTTGCATAATCTATTTCTTGTTGTATGAAACGATGATTTTTGTTTAAAGTTGACATGGTAAAGTGCTTACATACTTTTTCTGGATTTTATGGAATTTTTCTAAATTTTCTGGAGAAAAAGTTGAAGCCGATCCGGATCGGAGTAAGTGATCCGGATCCCGAACGCAGGATTCTTCCTGCGGGTAGCCGATCCGGATCACATTCTCGATCCGATCCGGATCACGGCTAGGGTTTATAAGAACAAAGGGGATTTGATTTCTTTTACCCTAATCTTTTGTTCTCAAGCTCTAGAGTTTCTCTCTCTAGATTTCTTGCATCTTGGAGCTTCCAAACTCAAAGTTCTTCAATTCAAGTAAGTTTTGTTGATCAAATCTCGGTTTTTCACAGTTTTTATATTTTCATCAAACGTGAGTAGAAATCATGGATCTTTTTCGTTTGTGAATGGTTTTTGATCAAATTTCTTTTGAAATAAGGACTCTGGGTCGATTAGTTTTGCTTTTATGCTGGGTTTTTACCTGATTAACGAGTTTTTAGGCTTCGATTTCTAAAAATTTGGTTTTAGGGCATAAAAGAGGAATTTTTGAAAATCATGGATTGATCTATTTTTAAAATTCTTTTTGCAAAACTAATTTGATTCTTAGCTTCTCTACATGATTATGATTGTCTAGGTACAATGTTTCAAATTTTTCAAAATTGACGATTTTTCATGTGTTCTTGAGTTGGTTTTCACAGGACACCTTTTAAACTCAAAGCACCCTGTTCAATGGCATTCTCTTGGATCATTATTGTCCTGGTTGCTATGGTACATACTCGAGCCACGAACAAATTAAAGCGAGCTAAGAAAACACAACAAAAGGGTGAGTTTGTTGAGGTCAGTGACACAGAAGTGGATTGTAATGAGGTAGATTGGGCTGCATTGACAGATGATGATGATGATTCTTTGCCTGAACAAAAGGCATCTGGTAGTTCAAAAGGAAAGGCACCCTGGACACAGGGAAAGCTCCTATGTCTGCACCAACTATCTCTGTGAAACGGAAACGACTTGCTCGACGTTTTGGACTAAGACAAGACACTAATGTTGACACACCAATAGCTCCTGACTCTCCGCCACGTGTTGAAGAAGTATTCGTTAACACTGATCGTCTTAGAGCTTTTGCACATCGCGAATGCATTGGCGAAAGGCACGTTAACATTGAGGCTCTACTAGGTCACTCCCCTGAATTTGGTGTTTTGATTGAACAAGCAAACTTATTCAAGTATGTCGTTTCCCAGAAACCCTTGGCTACTGTTTGCATCATGTGAGGACCTTCTATACTAATGCACGGCATCTTCGAGAGTTTGAGAACGGTCCTATGGAGTTCTACACGAATATCCAAGGCACAAGGTTTAAGATTACTCCACAATTGATTGGCGAGGTTTTGGGAATGGAAGCCAGCAAGACAGGAGTTCACTACTTGAAGGGGTAAATTTGACAAACACATTATGGCGAAAAGTTATAGAGGGAATTTGTCTCGAGGGAACACAATCAACCGAAAAATCTGTTCGATCTAAAGAACTTCGTCTTGAATATCGCTTCTTAAACTTCATCACATGTTACAATATACTTCCAAACATGCAGACGAAGGTTGTGAGATGGGATCGGTTGTTGTTTTTGTATCTCATAGGACATCCATCAGAGGCAAAGGCATTGAATATCAACATTCCGTACATTATCTGGAATAGAATGGCGCGATATGTTGAGCATCCTCATCCCACTGAGAGAATTCCATTTTCATTGATTATAATGAGGATTTAAAGAAATTTCAGGTTGACATACTTCAACAACTTATCATCAATGTCTGAGCATGATAGATGAGTCAACCATTGTCAAATCCCTCCATAAGTTGCCACATGTCACTCCAGCTCCTGCATCTGGAACGAAGCCCGGTACAAGCACTGCTGCATCACCATCTCGACAAGCACCTGGCACAGATGATGAAGCATCACTAACATCGATTTTCAAGGAACAACAGCGACTATCTGTTAAGCAAGAACAAATTTTGAGGGAGCAACAAAGAATTTCGAATGAGCTTGAAATCGTCACAGCAGCTCATATTACCATAACCAAAAGGGTCAATTCAATGACCAAGCGGGTAAAGAAGATGTTCTATAAAATGGGTTGCACAAGCTCTGAAGACTCGGATTCTGATGAATGATCACTTTTTGACTGATTTATCTTCTTTTTTTTTTTTGTGCAGGATTTTAGGTTTTAGTTTTTTGTTTAATTTCTTAGTTTAGTTCTTAGGTTTTTCATATTAATAGAACTTTTAACTCTCCTTACATTTGTAGTTTTGCTACGTTTTGGCTTTGTTTTGTGACAAAAAGGGGGAGAGAGTTAGAGAGAACTTTGAACAATGAATGATGTGAACTTTGTGAATATCAAGGTAAGTATGACTTCAACTCAACTTTGGTTTTTCTCTTGTTGATTGGTTGCATGCCTCTATACTAACTATTCGACTAACTATTTGGGCATGTAATATGACTAACAAGTTGATGTTGGACTAACAGTTTTGACATTTGGTTTTGAATGCTTAGAAGATATGTTGGTTTTTAACTATGATTCTCTTACATATCTGAATTCTTCAAATGTCATGATGAGAATAAACTCTATCTCTGTACTTGGTTTTGTATGTTTCAATTCTTGAGGTATCTAACGCTTTTGTTTGTCAAGAATGCTTTATTTGTGCAGAGATTACAGATGTCTAAGTCTAGAGTCTGTTTAGGAGTTTATCTCATGTTTTAAATTTTTGGATCTCCATTGTAAATTTTTGTTGTATGGTGATAGCAACAAAAATATCTTTTTGAATTTTCTTTTGTGGATTTGTGTTTTGTCACGAAACCGCCAAAGGGGGAGATTGTTACGGAATTTGAGTTGGCGTATTTCGTGAAAGTATTAAGTCTTGAAGATTGAAGATGAAAGAACTTTGGATCATATACCTCAATCTCAAGAAAGAAGAATTCAAAAGGATCAGGTATGTTTAACTAAAGATTTTTGGTGATCCGAATACTTCTTATAGTGTAGAAACACCTGGAAGAAGTTTTATTGCATAAACATCAAAAACTGGACATGGGACATGTTCAGGATCCGGATCGTGCTCGGCAATCCGGATCCCGAAGGGTGTTTGTTCATTGGCAATTTCAATCCGGATCCTAGACCATCACGATCCGGATCCCGAACATGATGTTTGGTGAATTGTATGAACGATCCGGATCGGACTTTGATCCGGATCCCGAACCCATGGATTTCTGGAATCGTCTTTCTTGTTACGACGATCCGGATCGCCTAATCCGATCCGGATCGCCGTCCGTAAAATTTCCAGAAAAGGTTTGTTTTTGATCCTTATCTTCTTCCAATGGTTTCTAACCTATAAATAGACCCTATTATTTTTCTAGGGCATCCATATAGAAGCCGTCATAATCAAATATAGCCGAAAAGAAAAAATCCACATATAGAGAAGAAAGGAAATCAATAGATTTATTCTATGTTTCTTCATCTATATTGATTGATTTGATTCTAGGTTTTCCATACTCACATTTTGAGTAGAATCAAATCAATGAATACTTAGATGGTATTTCCGATCTATTTCTAATCTAAGTATTCGGCGGATCATCACCACCCAAACAAACAACGATTTACCCTAAATCGGCGCGTGGACTCGCGTGGCCTTGTGGATTCAAGGTGCAACTACGTTCGTGGATTCGAAGCGTAGTATTGGGTGAAGACCGTGGATTCGGTCGGACGTCGTGGACTCGACGTTGGACGCTGTGGACTCAGCGTTGGGCGCGGATCGTGGATTCGAGAAGCGTCGTGGAGCGAGCGGAGAAGATCTACTAGGAGCGTATGGTAAGAGGTTGAGTCGTCTGTGAGTACGTTATATCACCTTGTACGTGTTTCAATTCTAGTGGATTTCGCCGTGTTATCGGTCCCGTGGTTTTTTACTCCGGTTTGGAGTTTTTCCACGTAAAAATCTTGCGTGTTCATTTATTTTTCCGCATTGGGTTTTATTGCGCAATGATTTTTGAGTGTTTATTGTTTACACCTATTCACCCCCCTCTAGGTGTTTTTTCCCCTATTTAGATCCAATTACTTATAACCCAACAACCCCAACCTCCAAAACAACACGACTACACTAGCACAACACCCGAGCTAAACCGAGAAATAATACTCGACAATCCCGCACTCTCGCATCTCTAAGACTCAGGTAATTCCATAGGTCAACTGCATGTGAATTTAAAAGCTGAATTATAACTTGCTATAACCCTATTTTTTTGATGCTATCGTTGGGGCTACCGATGGCACTGTTGGCTGAACTAACGGTACCTCGGCTGCCGCGGCCTGGGGAGGGGCGGCCCTAGCCCCGTCGTTGGCGCAGTGGGCCCCGGCGGAGTGGCCAGGGCAACCACCATTGACGTAGCTGGCTGCTGCGTCAACTGGCACACGTGTTCCGTGAGGGTCGCCAATTGTCCGGCCATCTCCCGTAGCTGCTGCCGGAGGAGCTGATTCTCCGCGGCCGTCGACGTTGTAGCGTCTGCCCCCGCGTCGTCAGTTGACGATCTAGTCGGGCCATGATCTGTACACACACATAAAACAAGTCAACTCTAGGCTTAGCCAGCCTAGCACCATTACCAACTGTCGAGATCAGGGACCCCATACTCTCCCCCCCCCCCCCCCCCCCCCCCCCCCCTTTTAACCACTCGCGCTTTACGCACCTATACCCTGATCATTTCATTGGTTAGTAGCTAGTGGTGATGTACCCTGTGGATGTTGGACACCGACTACCGTGGTTAAAGTTGTTTCTCTCTGATACCATCTTAATCTGTCACACCCCGGGGGTTTAATGAAGCGAAAAATAGCGCAATAATTTTTTTTTTAAACATTCCCTCCCTCCGGCACGTGCCCAGATCCGCCGCATATACAAATTCACTCCGCAAATGGGCGGAGTCTCCTCTGTATATGCACGGCGTCACAATCACAGCATTCACTTTAACCGCGCTAGTGCACATAAGTAAAGGAAAGCAAAGACCACATTGCATCAGGAATTAAAGAGGCCGACTAACTTTGAAATGATAAATTAACAACCATCGATTAAACTCGATAAAAACCATCGATCACCCCCTATCAAGAACGAGAATAAAACATGGATCAAAACCCGACGAAAATCCGCGATCGATGTACCAATTAAAACGACCTTACAAGAACACGGAAAACCCCCGATTAATTTGACAAACGAAACGATGATCACTAACCTTAATTTATCGGAATTAAAGAACCGATCTTGTTTCCTTGCGGCGTTGGAGACCCAGATCCGCTCCCCGTAGACGATGGCGTCTCGTTCCCCGGTCTCCGGCACGTCAAACGGGGCGATCGGGTTCCTCCGCTTTCTCCTTCTTTTCTTCTTTTCTCCTCCGGTTGGGGTTTTCTTTTCTCTTCTCCGGACTAGGGTTTCGTTTGGTTTTCGGTACGCACAAAAGAGGAGGGTTTGAGGAGGCGGTATTTTAGATTAGGGTTTTCCTTCCGGTAACGGGGTTTAATTATCCTCTTATTATTAATTTATTTTCTTTTATTTTATTCTTTTATTTTCCTTTTATTATACGTACGTAAAAAGGAAAAACCCACGAATATTCGGATATTTATCTTCTAACAATAAATATCTAATCCCACGAGATAAACCCCACCTTTTAAATCCTAGTCACCGATTAATTAATTTCCTAATTAATTAATCATAGGAAATAAATTCCCAAATTAATTTCTCGTCACCGATTAATTAATTCCTTAATTAATTAATCATACGGAATATCCAAACTTCCTCAAAAAGCATGCCGGATATTTTACACGAATTTCGATGCGCGCCTTAAGTTACCGCGATCTCAGAAACCCCATTCCGGGAGATCCGTACATCGGATTCCCGATTCGATCGCACCGTCGGTCTTCATTTTCCGAGCCCTTCGACAGAAAAATATCCGCACCACCCACCGACCGACTTTCAAACATTAGACAATTTTATTCTACTTAAAGGGCGTAATTAATTAACATGTGAGTCGCAAACACACGAAAAAGCCGAATCACTACACCGCGGGTGTGCGTGTAAGCAACCTGGAGCATCGTACCCGAACATGATGTAATATATAGCACACCGACACTCGATCGCCATAGATAACAGTGATAATAGTCCACAAACATAAACAGGGAATAAAAGAATTTTAACATGCACATACTTTACCCTTACAACTTTACTCTTTGTTCCAGACCCTGAAAGTGTCGGAAAAGGTACCCACCTCGAAGCCAGTCGAACGAAAGACCTAGAACGTCACGCGCCCTCGAACGACACTCGGACCTTTAGAAGATGGTCGGCCTGCTGGAAAACCCGCCGGAGCAAGGAGACCACGACCCGTTCTTGATGGAGCACACGATGGCCGAACCCTCACTCCTGTCGGTCATTCTTCAAACTAAGGTGAGCACGGCCCTTCTTGGACTTCTAGAAGTGGAACACGCCTGAGCCGGCCAAGCTTGGAGTCCCCTTATGCTCCACCGGCATATGTTGGCCGGCGCCGGAGGAGCGACGAGCGGCGTTGCTCGGCCAACACCAAGAACACGACAGCTAGGGTTTGCTCCCCCCGCGTTCCACACTGCACCACAGCCCACCAAACTTCGTGGGCCTCTTTCTAGGGTCGAGCAAGTTTGTGCTGAGCAAGTTGGTTCAGTCGCCGGAGCTTCGGAGGTAGCGCGCACCAATTACAGCCAAGAATTAGGGTTCCGGCAGCCCTACCTTCGCCCGACGGCAACCGGAGGTTCCCATACCTAAGGGCTCGACCCGGACCATCCTTGGGATGTCAGAAGCCGACTTCCAAGGTCCTAATTGCCGAAAAACCTAAGAAAAGAGAAGGCTTACCTCGTCGGACCTGAGGAGAAGGAGAGGGTGGCCCCGGCGGCGCGCGGCGGAGCCAACTGTCGGGGCTCTTCGATATGCCTCTCAGGTGGCCGAGAACGCTCCTAGATGTGGTTAGGAGAGAACCCGAGCCCTTTGGTTGCTTCCCTCCCAACCAACTCGAAAGCAAGAACGGATCTTGCTTTTCTCGGCTTCTCCGGCGATGGCCGGCGGCGCTAGGTAGCATGTCCGTCGGGGGAGGGTGCAGAAGGAGGTGAGGAGGCTCTCTAGTGCGGCTAGGGTGCAAAGGACTCGCGGCTAGGGCAATCTCGGATCTCCTCACCTATATAAAGGCATTTGCATAAAATGCCAAGAACCCCCTCCACAGCCAGTATTTAGAGTTGGGTCCTTCGCAGGGACTTTATTTCACATATAGGCTCCTCTCCAAAGAATCTCATTGGATTCCGCACATAAAATGCGGGGACTCTTATGCAAAAACATCATTTTTCATCGCTTTTCACGCTTTTCAAAACCACCGGGTCGCCAAACCGAAAAACGGACACCACCACGACGTCTGGATCGACGAAACCTATTGAGTAGCGATTTTGGTTCACTGAAGACAAACTTCGGTAATTCTAAAATCCATCATATATGGTAAATTAAACAGTTCGGCATGCTTTACGATGCTTCAGGCTCGTCAAACAGAAATTTGGTCAGCGCCACTGTGCTCGGAACGACGACGCCATTCAAATCGACTACCTGGATCGTCAGATTCGGCCTCCAGACAGTCGATCGGCCGACGATGGCTAGCGAGGGAATTAAATCAGGGAGTTACTATTCATTTCATTATTCTCTTAAGTCGCGAGTCCCACTAGTTTCCTTTCTGATTTCAGGACGATCCGACCGTCGGATCAACAATCGGTCTATACCATTTTCACTCGATTCGATGAGACGGTCGCATGGAGATTTCAGATTTCCGAGATCAGACTCGGATCGGAAAGGCAGAAAATAGTGCCTCGGAAACTGTGCAATTCGCACACCGGTACACTAACCACTAAGGTTTATACAAACTCAAATTTCTCGAGTATTACATCCACACGCAGCCATATACGGTCGAGAAAAACCATTTTGCAAATCAATCTTCGAGAAGACCCAGGACCCTTGCGGCTGGTAAATCAAATCCTCCTTGCTCGACAAAAGGGTACTTGTTCCTGATGGTCACTTCATCTAATTCCCGGTAATCCACACAGAGCCAAAGTGAACCAACCTTCCACATCTCGAATAGCACCGCTGCCCCCAAAGGCGACACACTTGGTCTGACAAAATTCCCTATCCATCGAATCCTGGAGTTGTGTCCTCAACTCCCAAACTGGTGGCATGCTAGACAACTCCGATAGGGGAACATCCGGGAACTCGCAACCAAAGGGAGTATCCCAGAGTCCCGGCGCCGCCGTAGGTCCCTCAACCACACCAGCCAAAAAGGCTACGCATCCACTGTGAATCATCTGCCTCGCCCGCGAAGTCCAACCCATAGAGGCGAAGAAAGCCCTCTGGCGTCCCGTGGTACAACAACCCCTCCTGGCCTGGCTCCCAAGAAAACCGTCCTCGCGGCACCATCAACCGTCGTGAAAAGAGTGGAAAAGAAACCGAGCCAGCCAAACCATCCTAAGTACCACAATCTAAGTCCCGCAGCTGAGTCAAGACCATCAGGTCTACCGGCACAATCCAGGACTCCAACTGCACCGGGCAGGACCAACAACATCCCTCCACTTGCAAGGTGTGATCGGGAATCTGAACCTCCCGTGCACGTAGTATCCATCCTACCCCTAACTCATGCTGCTGAAATATAATCATACCTACGATAACCAAATCCTCTGCCGTGGCGCCCTACAACCGGGCGGCACGGCTCATCCGTTCGATGCCAGGTGGTCGTCGCTCAGTCTTCTGCAAAATCACATCTAACCACACAAAGGTAGCACGACCTCTGCCTCTGCTCACCCCGCGACAAAAGTGGCCTCCTCAGGTAACACATCCATGCCACCGCTACT